>JAKFHU010000821.1:0-28185 GCA_023783475.1 Daubentonia madagascariensis | reverse complement strand
TGATAATTGCATCATTTGAATCTTCTGAAGTGGAATTTCCACCTTAGAGAAAGGGTTCAAGTGGGGGAAATGACTGATTGGAGACAACTGTGGAATGCTTCAAATTCCCTCACCATGCTCACTTTCCCAAGAGAAAGAAGAATTTCAGGGATTTAATATGACTTGGATAAAGCATAATAAATGGAATATGTTTACAGAGATCAACACAATTATTTACAAAATCTTTAGATTTCAATTGAACCATTTTGTGAGAAATAAGGTGGGGCTAAGCAACCTTAAATAAAGTTTGTCTAATATTTAACTTCATTATTCAATTAGGTTGATTGAAACTGTAAATAAATTATTAAAAATCACTTGGTTGGATCATTCCATAGATAATGATAAAAGTACATGAAAGTATTTTGAAATATTGTGCCAACTATGATTCACCCACAATAATAGGACTTCAATTAAAATGGAGTTAAAAAAAAGATTGAAGGAATACTTTTAAAATATATTCTTGTTCCTTTATATTATTATTGATAAGGTCCAGTTTTAAAAATATATAAGTCTCCTAGACATTCCTTAGATTTTTTTCACTTAAAGAGAGTAAATATTTGATCCAGGTAATTACAGAAGTGCATTTGAATTTGAGTAGAATATAAACAGGTAATAGGTGTTTGAGGGGTCTGTCAAAAGCAATATGCCAATTGTCCCAAAGAAACATCTGTGACATCTCTTTGCTCCAGGCCCATGCCTTGAAGAGTAAATCAATATTTTATCCCAGTACCAGTAACTGTTAACTACATTAAATACACATGGTTTGGAATAGGTTATATCATTATCAGGAACAGCAGAAGCCAAGAATCATTTTAACTCATTATAATTGAATCAGTTAAACTTTTTTGTGTTGAAAATAACTAAAAACTCAATTCAAACTTGTGTAATAATTACAGATTAATGTTTGGTGTTCCAGATGTAGCAGATTGTTTTATTAAGTGGATTAATAATACAATACAATACAGTAATACAATTAATTAATTTTCCATATTCTGCCTTGTATAGGTTCAGTTGAATTCCAAGTGTGGGTGCTTTGGCTGCAAAAATATGAAAGTATCATCCCCAGGCTTCACATCTGCAATTCACAGTGTCCACATACACTACTCAGGTAGGTATCAGAACAATATAAAAAATTCTTTATCAGAATGAACCCCCCCCATCAACACATAAACACCTGATTGGGAAACATCTAGCTGAATGCATGTTCCTGAAATAATCATGAAAAATGAGATTATTGGTTAAAAAGCCCCTGGATCTGGCCTTGAGCTGTATGCTCGTTGGTTTACAACTTCCAAGTCTTAATGGCTTACAACTTGGACATATTTCTCCTTTATATTACATATTGGGTGTGAGTCAATACTCTGCATGTTATCTTCATTCCTGTGTCTTCTGTCACAAACTCACCAGCCCTTGTGTTGGCTTTGTCACTACCATGGCAAAGGGATAAGAGCATTGGTGGAACTAGGTGATGGCACTTAAAGTTTTTGTTTAGATGTCAAACCTTCACATTTACTCATCTTGCATTTGCCAGAGCAAGTCACAAAGTGAAGCCTGACATCAAAGAGATGGGGTGCACCAAGGACAATCTTCTCCTTTGTTTCCAGGTGTAGTGATTATAACTCCTCAATCATATAAGACTTCATATATGATTAGGTCTGTGTATGGCTTCCATATTATGCCCCTGCACTAGTAAGCCTTTTGCTATTCTTATTATAATGATACACAAAACACAACCACACAATATCAGTGGCATAAAAAAATAAGCACTATAGGTTAGCTGGGCTGTAAGTTCAGGTTGATTCCATGTGACTCAATCTTCTTGGAGCAACTGAGGGGCGATGTTACTCAGGGTATGCTCATTTCATAGTAGAGGTAATGCTTTCAGAAGGAAGCCTCTTACAGAGTAGGTTGGGAACCATAATAGTCCCACTGTCACCCACATTCCATTCACCATGTCACATGGCCAAAGCTGGTGTCAAGAAGCCAAGAAAATACAATATTCCCATGTAGATCGTATAGGTATGCGTGTGTGGGAGTGTGGGTGTGGGGGTTGTGGGTACACTTAATATTTGCTGACCTAATAATCGGAATTATACAAGTTCCATTTATTTATTGAACAAATATTATATGGGCACCAACTACATGTCAGATATAAAAGCAGGATTTCAAAGTACAGCTGACCTCTGAACAATGCAGGAGTTAGGGTCTGACCCCCATGCAGTTGAAATCCTGTATACATTTTGACTCCCCAAAATTTAACTATTAATAGCCTACTCCTCACCAGAAGCCTTACCAATAACATAAACAGTTGATTAACACATATTTTGTATGTTATATGTATTATATACTGCATTTTCACAAAGAATTAAGCAAGAGAAAAGAAAATGTAATTAAGAAAATCATAAAAAGAGAAAATATATTTACTATTCATTAAGCGGAAGTGGATCATCATAAAATTGCTCATCCTGTATTCATATTGAATAGGCTGAAGAGAAGGAAGAAGAGGAAGTGTTGGTCTTGTTGCCCCAGGATGGCAGAGGTAGAAGAAAATCTACATATAAGTGGACCCATGCATGTTGGACCCATGTTGTTCAAGGGTCAACTGCATGTGCATTCTAGTATAGATTAGAAACACACACAATGTATATAGTCAGATGGTGTCATGCTATCTGAAGAAAAAGTAAAACAGTAGAATAAGGGACCTGGGTAGTAACTGGTTTTATACTGGAGGAACAAGGACTAATTCTCTATTAAATGGACATTTCAGTAGAGACCTAAAGATATTGTGGAAGTAACTGTTCATATTTCTGGTAGTAAAGTGTTCAAACCAATTGATCTGGATTAAGGTACTAAAGTAGGAACCTCGTTAGAATGTGCAAAGGTCAAAAATTAGAAAAAATATTGCAGAATACATTGAAAGAGCTCAGTGAAGTAGTAGCAATTGAGGATCAAAGAGGAATGAGGGCCAGATAGACTTGAGCCTTGATTTCCATTTAGAGAGTTTCCAATGAAGTCGAGTTTTTGGAGGGTTTGAGTAGAGCATAGACAGGATTCCACATACTTGAAAAGAATCTCAGTGTGTCAGTAAAATGGACTGTATGGGCCAAGATGGAAACAGCAATGTCCTTTAGGTAGACAATACAAACATCCAGGTGAGGGTGCATGATAAATAGACCGTGCAGTTAGTTATGAAAATGTAAGACTTAGCTAAATGCTGAAGCTATAATAAAGTACCGATCAGATTGAGGAATGTATCATTTGAGAGACAAAGAGGAGTCTCTGTTGATGTGAAAGCTTTGGGTATGAGCAAATGATAGAGCAATAGAAAACCATTTATTGATATGGTGAAGTCTGGGCAGGGGAAATATCTGGGCAAAGGGAATCAAAGTTTCTATTTCAAGTATGTTAATTTTGAAAACCTATTGTGTATCTACATGAAGAGGTTAACTAAGAAATTAGATATTCAGCTGTGGATCTCAGGCAAGAGATTCTGTTTGGAAATATAAAGTTGGTAGCTGTAAACATAGATATAGACTGAAACAAAGGTATAAAAAAGTTTAGTTGAATGGAAGCCTGTTCTCTTAATTATTAACACTCTCTTAATTATTACAAATTGTTAAATATCTGTAGGTAATGTCCCCTACTTCTTTGTTAGTATCCATTTAGTTATTATGGCCCTTTACATTTCTAGGTAAATATTAGAATCATGTCATTTTTCTCTGGAAAGCCTGTTGTAATTTTTATTAGAACTGCATAGAATATATAAATTATATTGAGTAGATTTTATTCTTTCCAACCATTAACCTTATGTATCATATAAATTGTTCAGATCTAGCTTCATGCCCTTCAATATTATAATTTTCTTCATGAAATTTTTTAGTGGATATGTGTGTGTATAAATTTACATGTATGTGTATAAACTTCCATTGGGTTTCATGTATGTAAATATTCAGGGTACACAGTTTCAAAATGTGACCAATTAAATGTAAAAACCTTGAATAGAAAATAACCAAACTAGAAGGCTATTAAACAACTATTCTCCAAAGCAGAAGCAGTACAGGCAGCTTTCGTGTTACTTTTAACAAAACCTCAACAAACTCACAATTCTTACCTACGTAATATATTTTTAACAATGGAGATTATGGAATAAAATGTAAGCAAGTAATAATAGTGATCACAAAATTCTAACTGTGTGACTGAAAGCCCCAGCTTCCTCATCTGTACAAGGCAGTGGCAATAAAAATAGACACAACAGTAATCATAGATAGTGATTCTGTGAGGATTTAACAGTTTATTGTAACCAGAATGTAGAATACTGCCTGCTATATAATAGCTTTTATTTAAGTGTTAGCAGAAATTATTCATATATTTTGAATTTTGCATGGCATTATCATTGAAATATTTGATAAAAAGAGCTCAAAAGTATAAATTTAGACAAATGTTACTTATAAATATCTTTCAACATCATAAATTGAATACTGGAAAATAAAATCTATCAGTAGATAAATAAAAAATACATTCTAAACGAACATTTGTAATCACAGACTTCCAAAAGTACCTCAATATTAGGACCAATACAGTAATTTATTCATTAAAAATTATTGAGTGCACATTGTTTGTCAGCTCCTATCATAGATTCTATAATGACAAAAATTAGTAATCAAGACAACTTCCTGACATTCTGAGGAAAACATTTTAATGAGGAAAACAACACAAGCACACATATAAAAATAAGCAAATAATAAAATGCAAGGATGAGCTAATGCATATAAATTAAAAATGAACATGGCAACGGAGAGAACGCTTTGGCCCTGCTCTATTAAACTGGTGGTCAGCAAAGACCTCTCTTAGATGTGATATTTCAACAGAGAACTGCATAGAATGAGGGAACAAGCCGACAGGAAGGTATGCAGAAAAGGAGCAGAAGCAAAGGGAACAGCAGGACAAAGTCTTTGAGATCAGGAAGAAAAGCCCGTAGGACAGCACATCAGAAACCCTGGGAGGAACTCAGCTATATCACTGTGGGAGAACTGTAGTTAACCATAGTATATTGCAGAGTTTCAGATAGCTAGAAGGAGGGTATTGAATGTTCCCATCACAAAGAAATGATAAATGTTTGAGATCATGGGATACACTAATTACCTTGATTTGATTACCACTATACATTGTATGTATTGAGATATCAGTATGTACCCCATAAATATGTACAAATATTGTGTATAAATTACAAAGAAGAAGAAATAAAAGAAAACTAAACAAACAAACAAACAAAACCCTGGAAGGGAGGGAGTACAAGATGGGTGAGTTCAGAGATGTATCCAGTGGCCAATCATGGAGGTCTAAAGGACTTAGATTTATTTAAAAGCTTCTGGAAGACTCTGAAGAGGAGAGATGCTACCTGGCTAATGCTTCAAGAGGATCTCTGGATGTTTTAGGGAGTGATTCCAGAGGGAAAATATGAAAGTCAGGAGAGGAGTTAGGAGGTCTTCAGTGTCCAACCAAGAGGTGATGGTCACCAGGCCCAGAGATCAGCAGGGAGCTGTTGAAAAGTGGGCAAATATGGAGTCTACTCTAAATTCTCAGGCAACAGGATTTGTTGAGGAACTGGATGCTAGGTATTAGTGAAATAGAGAAGTCAATGATAATTCTAAATTAAAAAAACAAAACAAAACAAAGCTGCAATACCATACCAAATTGGAGTGTTGGCAAAAATTTATATTAATAGTACATAGAAATTCCTGAAGAACATTAAAAAATACCAACACTCAAAAAAAAAAAAAACTCCTTTCTAGTCCAGGAAAGAGAAAAAACAGTCTTAAATTCATAGATATATTCAATGAAAAATAAAACACTCTAATACTTCTCATCAACATTATGATCAGGATGTTGAATGCCCAGTAACAAGTATTTAACTCAACATTTCCCTGGAAGCAGTAGCCATGCAATCAAAGTAAACAGGACAGAGCCAAAAAGATATTAACTTTTGGAAAACAAGCCAACAATTAATGATATTTGCATATGATACAATTAACCCGGAACACCATGAGAATCCATTGGAAAATCCCAAGGGTGCTCAGAAAATGTAGTAGACACATAAATAATATAGAATAATTAATGGCCCTAAAAAGCTAGAAGTTCTATTCTTATAATATCACTAATGCAGCAAAATTGATATATTTCAGGAATATAAGTTCATCAAGAAATTTGCAACATGTATATAAAGAAAAATTTTCCCTGAGCTTCACTTAAAAGAAGGTAAGAAAATATATCATGTTTCCTCATGGCAAGAAAGACTGTAACAAAGATTTTAATGCATGCCCATGTACTCTATGAAAATAGTGGAATTCTGATCCAAATGCCAGATTTTGTAGATTCCTCTTGAGGTATTAATTGGAATATGAAGTGAGGGGTATCATGATTAACCCTGATGCATCTATCACACAGCTTCAAAACTTATCAACACAGGCAAATATTGTTCTGTATATTTTCAGAAATCTCTACCCACTGTACATTTTAAAGTAAATCCCATACATGACTTTCTTGCACCTATAAATCCTCCACTATATATCTTTAACAATATGGGGCTTTTAAAACATAATTATCATACCATTATCAAATCTAAAACAATTACTTCTCATTGTTTAATATCATAAATTATTCTATGTTTAAATTTTTATTGCCATATATGTATATTTAAAATTCAGAACCTAAAAGAAGCCTGCCTATTTAAGTAGATTAAGTCTTTTAAAATCCATGTTATATATAGATTAATATATTACACTGCATTATTATTATGTGTTATTATTAGCACTATTAATAACAATAACAAGTATACCTAAAGTACATTATGATGTCAAATTCAAACCAAAACTTTGATAACAACTATTGTTATTGTTTTAAATCTCCAATTGTGGAAGACAAAGTAATGACTTTTACCCACTAAAGCTTGCTATAATACCTTCATATTTTGTTAAATATTTTAGGTGTATTCATATATATGTATGTATTGTATTTTTCACTTGAGAAAACAAAGGTGTCAAAACCAACCATTCAGTGAAAAATGGTGATTTCAAGTGGAGTTTGTGGATTTTTGATAAGTGATTGATTGCAGGGTTTGAAATATAATTTTACTATGTTTCTTAAAAATGCAGGCATTATATGAGTACATGGTTTTGTCCCTACTGCAAAGTATTTTTTATTTTTGTATATTAATCTAGAAATTAATGAATCTCTGAATTTTGACTTCTAAATTTCCATATTGTCATCAGATCTGTTCAGTTGGGTAATCACTTTTTCTTGCTTATAATAATGTCTTGACATTCAGGTTTTCACTACTCCCTGATTTCATGTGGCTCCTGGGTCCATATTAGGTATTATTATGAGTTGTAAAGGCAGATTTTAAAAAATATACAGCACATGTTGCATCTAAGAGTAACATTAACATTTCCAGTCAATTTTGAATTTCTCCTAGCAATACCTTTGTATATATAGTTATGCTAGTAAATTTCCTCCTTATTCTCTGTTGAAATAAAACTCTTCAGCACACCAGATATAGAATATTACAGGGATGGAAGCAAGTAAGAAAATCACAACTGCTAGGAAATAAATTTTTATTACTATATAATAATTGCTTATTTTTGTCTAAATCATTGATTTAAAAAGTTCAATTATTAGAAGATAATTTAATAATCTATTCAAGGTTATTCATATATATTGCCACAATGTTTCTTTTTAATTTGTGTAGCATATTTCATGTCCATCTACAGTATGTAATGATTTCAAATTTGCCAAAACTTTGCTAACATTTACTCTTAATTTTTTAAAATTTCCAATTGTGAAAGGCAAAGTAATGACTTTTCACCCATTAAAGATCTTCCTATAATATCTTCATATTTATGTTAAGTATTTAATGATATTTATTTAATGTAAAATAGTTAACATGCTATAATAAAATTAACTTGAATGTTCACCTCATTAAAATGTGGTATTCTAGTTTTTGCTATTAATAAAATAATTTAATTGCATTCTCAATAGAAATATTTTCTTCTACGTATATGTATACATGTATATGTGAAATAAGACAATTTTTATGACATTCTTACCTAATATCATATAGTTGCTTCTAGTATAATATGAGTAACTCAACTTTACCACAGTGTATATATGTATATATGTGTGTGCGTGTATAATTACTTACTTTACTAAACAAACACGTCAAAACAACCCAAAGAGTAATGAAGATTTTAAGTTTGTGGATTTTTGATAAATGATTATTAGTAATATAATTTTGTAAGGCTTTATAGAAATACAGACATTATATAGATTCAAGTTTCTTACATAATGGGTATGTGATTATATTTTATAAAATATTCCTGTAAATTTTTACAATCTTAGTGAGAGGAAGTAGGAAGCCTTGGGTCATCTTTTGCCTCCTATAATGGAAAAGATGTGTGTTGACTGATTATAATTGGTATCACAGAAGGAATAATACATTTTAGAGGTATGAGTTTACAAAATCAACATGTGATAACTTTATTATTAACAAGGTTTTTGAAATAGTCACATCTTTCCACATGTGGCAAGATAGAAGCTTTGATTGGCTTTCTGGAAAAACTAGTAATTAACATCCTCTAGGTATTGTCTAGAGAAATAGAACACACAATTCGGGCATTTTTCCTATTCACTTTTTTATGCAGAAGGTTACTTTTGAGCATATTTTTCATTGCCCCCAGAACATCTTTGTTCCTAAAGCTGTAGATTATAGGGTTGAGTGTGGGTGTGAGGATGGTATAGAATATTGCCAGGAACTTATCCTGGCCGGGAGTGTGGTATGATTTAGGTCTCATGTATGTAAAAATAAACGGCCCATAGTACATTATGACCACAATCATGTGGAAGGAACAAGTAGAAAATGACTTTTTCCGTGCCTCCGATGATTTCATTTGGAGGACAGTAAGGAGAATTTGGACGTAAGAAGCAGAGATCACGGAGAAAGGGATGAGCAGGAAAATGATGCCACTTACATAAACTCCTCGTTCATAGTGTGATGTGTCTATGCAGGACAACTTCAACATGGCAGGAAATTCACAGAAAAAGTGATTGATGGCTCTAGAGCCACAGAAGGGAAAGTGGAGTGCGTAAGCTGTGTGAACTATAGAGTTGAGGATCCCAACAAGCCAGGACCCTCCAGCCATGAGAATGCTGACATAGTCGTCCATAAGAATTGGATAGTGCAGTGGGTGACAGATGGCTACATAGCGATCATATGACATTGCAGCCAGAAGGAGGCACTCGCCACCGAGGAGGGTGAGAGACAGAAATATCTGGAATCCACAACCTGCAAATGAAATAGTTCTGCTGCCTGACAGAAAGTTAGTAAGCATTTTGGGAACAATGTTGGAAATATGTAAGATATCCATAGAGGAGAGATGGCTGAGCAGGAAATACATTGGAGTATGGAGTCGAGAGTCGCTGCGGATAAGGAGGATCATGAGTGTGTTTTCTGCTACAGTCATAACAAAGATGATAAATATAAATGAGAAGAAAACCAGACTTGTTCGGGAAGAAGAGAACAATCCCAAAAGAATGAAATCACTGCTGAAAGTTTGATTCTTATGTCCCATCATGAATTCTTTTTTTTATCTAAAAAGAATTAATAAATAAATATTAATGAGTAGAAAAAGAAGAAAAAGTAATGTTAATAATAACACATCAATTTCATTTACATGTATCTGTGTAATAAAATGAGAGTTAGTCATGTATATTTTGTAATTGACATCAAAAGACTCTTAGCCATTTTTTGGAGTGGGCATGTTTTACAAGATAGGCATTTATTTGTTTTAATCAACAAATGATACTCACTGTATTGACTGTGTCCTTGGCTCCATGTTGAGTCCCATAATCTTAATGACTTCCATATACTTTACTCAAGTCCAGTCTTTTCTCAAATATCACCTTCTCAAGGGTGTGCCTATTCCTGCACATCCTTTTTAAAATCTTAATGCTCTCACTAGAACCCCAACCTTCCTGGTCCTCCCTACTCTGTTCCGTTTTTATTTATTTGCATACCACTTTTCACCTTCTAGTATATGAAATAATAAACATATGAGTTATATTTATTGTTTATTGTCATTCTCCACCACAACTTTAACTTCACAATGGGAGATTTTTGTTCTGTTCACTGGGATAAGTCAAATGCCCTGCCTACTACATAGCAGATGCTCAATAATGTTTGTTGAATACATGAATGAATGCAGCATGAAACTTACTTTTCTCTATAATGCATTGTTCAATCAGATGAAACTTATAGAAAATGAAATGTATGATTCTAAGACTTTCCAAAATAATAAGTAATAAAATATTATAACAAAAACCAATATCTTTATAATTTGAAACATCATCTATATTTTAAATATAAAAAATAAAATCTTTATTTAGTCAATATCTAAAATGCATCCTTAAGAATATATTTTACTTTTGTTTTCATAACTTGTAGAAACTGAATCATAATTTATTAATTCTATATGTGGGGAATTGTAGTTGTTAATACTATTGTTTGTATTTGGATAGTGGTTACTGAAATGTTTACATTATAGTTATTTGTGTATCTTCTGTATGTATGTATTTCCCTCAATGTAAATAAATAAGTGAATACATACATACATGCTGCACATATTAATATATAAATGGTAAAATTTATGAATACATCAATCCAGGATTCTGTCTTTCAATAAATTGTATAATTATAAAAACAAACAATGAACATAAAAAATTATTTTCCATCTTATGAACAACTATTCATAAGTTTGAATAAAATGAGCTTAGAAATCATGTCTTTTGCAGCAACATGGATGGAACTGGAGGCCATTATCTTAAGTGAAATAACTCAGAAACAGAAAGTCAAATACCAAATGTTCTCACTTAAAGTGGGACTAAATAATGTGTACACAGGGGACTAGAGAGTGGAGTATACAATGGAGACTCGGAAGGGAGCGAGGGTGGGGGGTGTGAGGGATGAGAAATTACTTAATGGGTACAATGTACATTATTCAGATGATGGGTACACTAAAAGCCCAGACTTTGCCACTATGCAATATATCCATATAACAAAACAGCACTTGTACCCTTTGAATTTATACAAAAAAAATGAGCTTAGATTTTCACTTTTGTAGAATAAATGTAGTAGTCATGTCACTGATGATGTATAAATGATTTTTATTTTTATGTATTTTATTTTTGTGAATGTTGAGATTCTTCATTATGAAATAAACAAATACTTTAATCCTATTGTAATTCCCTTGAATATTAACAGTGGTTTGCTATGATTTTAAGAATTATAAAAGTTCAGCTCCTAAATGAGGTTTGCAGATTTCCATGTAATTAGTCTTGGCTGTTTTGACTGTTTTGACCCATGGCTCCATAAAATTTGATGATAGACATAGACTCAGATTTAAGGGCAGTGGTGCTTCCTATGAGCTGATCATAAATATATTTCCAAAATCAATGAATATTACTGACAACTCAAATTTAGTATATCTATATCCAAAGTAGTTAACATTTGCCCACTCTCTAGAATCATATCATCCTTGTGTTTTTTGCTTTTTTAATTAATAATTTACTTTATTATAGTCATCCCATATCCATTAATACTGAATCTTCACTTCTTAGTAGACTCCCTGGCCCATTTTAGATCTCATTAATTGCTTGTTACAAGAATGATTCACTTATTTTTATGGCCTCTGGTGTCAAACTATTTTCAACTAGGCATCAATTCTTCCTTCTCTATATTTCTTACCTACTTTACATGGTTATAGAGTTCATATTGTCTACTAATATCTATATTTTCTATTGGAAGCAATCCACAATTTGTTTCTTATCTCCCTCATCATGTTATTACTAACACCTTATGTCCACTTCCCTGAAGCACCTGAAATTTTTACAACTGTTGTTGGTGATATTTTGCCTAACTAGTCAATCAGGGATGTGTAATATACTACCATAATGCAGGAATAATTAATGCAATGGTATTTTCTATGCCATCCTGTAATATTGGATTTTGGATGAAATCTACACTTGAATGCAAAGAGGAATTTTCAAGTAATCAGCATCTTAATTCTATGTTTAAAGGTACAGAAAATGTGTCACATATCATGTAGCCTCTTCCACATATATGCAACCCTTTCCCAAGGCAAAGTCCATTTTTCACCCATCTAGCTCCAAATATACCTTGTTAATAATGCTAAATGTTGGAGAAAAATGTAACATACACTTCACACCCAACTCTCTTCTATAAGCTTGGAGGCTAATCAGAGAATATGCTCTCTGCATGATTTTAAGTCTTACATTTTTCAAGAGTTCATTGCATCTATGGTTTTTAGGAAATTCTTATTATATTTTCAAAACATCTGTCTATGTCTAAAGTTTTTTCATTTGGAAAAAGCAATCAATCAATCCAGTCTAAAATTTAACCAGTGTGCATTATTCTCTACATAAACTATTTGAGTTTAAAATAGCCACTTTAATTTGAGGAAACACAGATTGTGGTTATGGAGAAAGAAATACAGAATGACACCAGCATCAATCATGTTCATACAAGAAAGTTAATACAAAGAAAGGAATAGACTGTAATTATTTTTTCCAGACACATCACATTTCTTTCAAATGGTAACTGTATGTGATTAAATGTTTGTGGGGGAGGCACGGGGTGTTGTGAGATTTCTCACCATATCTAAAAATGTCTTCATTTAGGAATAATAATTTAGGCTCCCTGAATTATTTAGCCAATTAATCCAACTAGTTTGTTAAGTAGCCAAATTGTATGATTTTGTCAGTGGAACTACATCAGACTTAATATATTTATTCCCATTAGTGAATCAAGCTGATCCTAACTAGTTACTGTGCAAATGTTCCATTGAATTCACCCCTGCTTTGAAATCATTTTCCAGCTATAGACACAGTCCTATCCCAGTCTCCTATTGCACCTTCACTCACTGACTGCACTACACTCAAATCCTTTTAATTATTTATATTTAGGAAAGTTCTTAAAATATACTACATATTCCTTAACTTAGACTTAGTTCAACTAAAAAATACTTTTTCATTTATCTAGCAGATTTTTCATTATACAGACAAAGCGTACAATATGTTTCTTTAAATTTTGATTTTATCTAGAGGTAATTGTTCACTAATATTGAATGACTGACATTTATATGTTAAGCAGTTATTTATTTACTCCATTATTTCTTTACATTAAATTTTTTTGACTGTGAGACAAGCACAAGACAAAAAAAATCCCAAATCATTTCTGCCTGAAAAATATTTATATTGAAAAGTATTTGAAATGGAAATACTAGAGAATATTAAGTCTGATTGCATACTTATATTTTATGCTATATGAGAATGACATTTTTATTTTTGAACTTTATATAAACCTGTAATATGAGTGACCTACTTGATGTAATAATTATAAGCTCATTATAAAAATTTCCAATATTGGACTTACTGGGTTAGTAACCAACTGATTTAAAAAAACTGGTTGTTACTGGTTATTCACTCAACTGCAATGGAATTTCATGGGAGAGGTAGAAGTCAAACACTAAGGTGACCTAAATATAAATGGAATAAAATCATTATTTTATTTAAAGTAATTGATATGGAATGTGGGTACCATACATGTATAATAATATCATCTTGCCTAGGAAGTTGGTGTGTTACTGGCTCAAATAATTAAGAAAATAGCAATATAAACTATTTCCTAGTGCTTTGAAAAGAGATAAATAAGAAAATTGAATGCAAATACTAATCCTAAAAATATTTTATTTTATGTCTTATCTGTATACAAAACACCAACTTGATATAAAATTGTATCTGAACTGAATTTCTATTAAATCACGATGAGAGCAGGGCCTGGCTCCAGGGTTGTGTTGAAGATTAAGGAGACACATCAGACCCCCCCACAGACAGAGAGAGAGAGTGGAAAAGACAGAGAGAGACAGAGCCTGGCACGTGGTCAAGCTGAGACAATGATATTGTTTGCCGTCACTCTTATCAGTGTATCTAGAATTCTATAACTCTTGCGTTCATCTTATTCTCACTACTATTTCTGTATTTCTTAAATACACATTTAAGCTATTATACAGCAGAGAAAGGGAGAGGGAGAAAGGAGGAGGGAGAGAGGGAAAGGAGCGAGTGAGAAACGGGAGGCTGAGGACGTGTGAGTCACAGAACAGACACTGAGGTAAAGCTCCGTGCGATGACCGAGGCGGGTCAGGAGGACACTTTGTGCTCACTGTGCAGTGGGATCGGCTGGTCAAGCGCTCTGGGGAGGCAGGAGACGGGCACTGAGTGGGAGCGTTTAGGTTGTCTTCCCCCCCCATGCGCACCCGTGAGTTGTGTGTGGAAGAGCAAAGTGATGCTCTGGAATCTACACCCTGAGCTGCTTCAGATCCCACCTCATAGTAGCCACTTGATGTCTCAACTCGCCCTTATCAGCCCTTCTAACTTTTCAACCCACAGAGTCACAGCAGAGTGACGATATGTCTTCCCCTTGTTGCTGCCACCCCAATTTAAGGGAATCCTATGATTAAGTGTCTTATAGTTGCATCAAATCATCATGTCCCACACTTATTGCTCAAGTAAGTCCCCTAAATAGTGAATGATGCCACCATGTACAATTGGCCAAGTCAGAAATCAGAAAATCATTTTTGACTTCTCTTTATTTCTGCCCCTTTCATACACATATCACCATCTGCTACACATTCTGCCTACGTAGGTACAATTCATGGGTTCTTCCTTCTCATGTACTATGTTCCATGTGTGGCCATGGTGGCTCTAATGCATCCATTTTATTCTTCTCTTTCAATTAAACAGAACCTGTGTGGACTCAGTACCACTCACATATAATCACACACTATTTATCACTTCTTGAAGTCAGTAGCGTATGGCCAATGGATTAAATTCTGAACAATTACAATACACGAGTAGTGGGGACTGAAGACATATAATCTTCTTTCTTCCTTCGTCCTGGTTTTTAGCATATGGATATGGTGATATATGTTCCTGATATCTTTCTGCAACAGTTTCACAGGGACCAAACCCAAGAGATTCAGGAGCAGGAAGCTATGAGCCACCAGGCAATATCTTGTTGATCGTGAGTCACAAAAGCTGCCCCACTCTGCCAAAATCAATGCTTGCTTCCTATGAACAAGTTAAAATGATCCTTGTTTTAGGGGAAATGCTTCAGGACATTGGTCTAGGAAAATAATTTTATGGATAAGACCTCAAAAGCACAGACAACAAAAACAAAAAATAGACAAATGGGATTATATTAAAAGAAAAGATTCTGTGCAGCAAAGGAAAAAAATCAACAGAGTGAAAAGACAACCTGCAGAATGGGAAAAAATATTTGCAAACTATTTATCTGGCAAGGGATTAATATACAGGATATGCAAGGAACTCAAACAACTAAATAGCAAAATAAAAATAATAATCTGATTGAAAATGAGCAAATGATTATATAGACATTTCTCAAAAAAAGAGACACACAAATGGCCAAGAATATAAAAAGTTCAAAATCACTAATCATCAGGGAAATGCAAATCAAAACCACAAGATATATCTCTCACCCTTGTTAGAATGATTATTACAAAAAAGACAAAAAAATAACAAATGAGGTGAGGACACAGGGATAAGGAATTCTTATACACTGTTGGTGGGAATGTAAATTAATACAGCTATTATGAAAAACTGTGGAGTTTCCTCAAAAAACTAACAATTGATATACCATTTGATCCAGCAATCCCACTACTGGGTATATATCCAAGGAAAGAAAATTAGTATATCAAAGAGATATCTGCATCTCAATGTTTACTGCAACAATATTCACAATAGCCCAGATATGGAATCAACGTAAGTGTCCATCAACAGATGAATGGATAAAGAAATGTGCTGTGTATACTCAATGGAAACTACTTGCCACAAAAGGGAACGAAATTCTGTCATTTGGGATAACATGGATAACCTGGAGGACATTATGTTAAGTGAAAAAAGCCAGGCACAGAAAGATAAATACCATATGGTCTCACTCAAAATCAGAAGCTAAAAAAGTTGATCTCATAAAAGTAGAGAGTAGAATAGTGGTTACTAGAGCTGGGAAAGGGAGGGAGGTGAGGGAGATGTAGAGAGGCTGCTCGGTGAGTACAAAATTACAGCTAGGCTGGAGGAATACGTTCTAGTGTTCTGTAACACTCTAGGGTGACAACAGTTAACCATAATTTATTGTATGTTTTCAAATAACTGGAAGAGAGGATTTTGAATGTTCTCAACACACACACACACAGGATAAAGTTTGAGGTGATAGATAGGCTAATTACCATGATTTGATCATTACACATTGTTTATATTGAAGTATCACTCTGTACTCCACAAATAGGTACAATTATTATAAGTCAATTAATTTTTTAAAAATTCTTATTATATATTTTCATCTCTACTTACCAGGTATCTCTTACTAATAACAGAACTGAATTCTCTCTTATTATGCACTTAATAACTCCTAGGGATGGTGTTAAAAAAGACTATTTCCTTATAATGGAGGCAATTAAAAGCAAAACCTCAGGTGATTTTGAGAAGCTAGGGAAATATATTGCATGGTAGTTCACAAGTTATTTGTTAACTTTGTTACTTGCTCTCCCATAGAAAGCATAGCAAAGTCCAGCAAATGTGAGATGAAGCCAAGTTAGAGTCAGCAGAGATGAGGAAATTAGCTTTGCTGATAAAAGACTTCTCTGCCTGAAACATAAAATAGATGTCACCCAAGTCTCATACTTAGGAGCCTTGCAGGACTGAAAACATCAACTGTGTTTGTGCTAAAAATAGAAGCATCTGTAGGTAGTAGATGTGAAGTGTCAGCCTTACAAGGAAATGACTCCACAGCTTAAACCTTCTCAAGCACTTTCCCTTGAGAGTTGTCCTATAGAAAATGGTGGCCACCCTGCTTGTCATAAAGAATCAAGCTAAGTCTGTTCCCACTCAAGCCTATTGTTGAAAATATCCTCAATGCAGTGACATGTGATTCATGTTGGGGACAATCAAGAGATTAAAAACTCTACCTTGGCAATAGATGTTGACTGATATTGCTTTCTCATGGAAATGGCTAGATGCCAACTCTATTTTTGAAGCACCTGTATTGCTAAAGGAAACCTAAATCTGGTTGGTACCATTCTGAATTCCAGAACTGTAAGGAACTCTCCAGACCACTGAGATTGCATTAGCAGGACTTAGGCCACAGATTCTATGCATCACTGTACAATTTTCAATTTCCCCTACAGATCAAACAGGCAATGAGGATTATGGAGAAGGAAAGAAACTTCAATGTCAGGGGCAATGTCAAGGTCAAAAGAGCACAGTGAAGAAACAGAATGCTTTCAGAGGCCAAAATCAGGGGCATGTAACAAGTGGACCAAGACAACTTCTTCACTGGCAACACAGAAACTCTTTACTATCCCCATCAATTGAAGATTTTTGCATTATTGTTTTTTAATATTGTAAATTTCAACTGGATGTACAATAACTTAGTCAACTATTGTCTTGCTTGTTACATTTAGATAACTTCTCAGTTTTTGTTAGTAAAAGTAATGTAATAAATACCATTGAAATTCTAATTTTCTATATTTACATCATAGTTCTACATCAAAAGTAAAATCGTGTGTTAAGATTGTAAGTTTACATTTATTTTATGTTACCTCAGATAATTTTAAATGGTACTTTATTTATCTAAATAAAATTGCACTATTAAATTTGCTTTATTCAATTAATATCTGAGAATCTAGCCTACTACTTGCATATCTTAAAATTACTGTTTAATTCTTAGAACTTACAACTTCATTACCTTAGAATATATACAATTTTAATAGAATTTATGAATTTTTAATAGAATTAAATACAAATTGATAATTATCTGGGAAAGAAACTCATGAAATTAGTAAAATATTTTGTACCCGAAGAGAACTTCCTAGTGAGTATCTTAAAGTTTGCTACCCATTAGCACTTCTAGTAGATTTTAAAGTTGGGGATTTTTAACATTATCATTTAGTATGCTTTACTTAAATGCTGGTAGAGCAGTGTTTTATAAATGCAACTTTAATTTTGAGTAAGGTCCTCACTCTGCCTGCCTGGGCTAGAGTGCAGTGATCTCTCATAGCTTCTCACCTCAACTTCTTGGCTCAAGTGATCCTCTTGCCCAGTCTCCTGGTAGCTGGGACTACAGGCATTGCCACACGCGCCTGCTATTTTTCTATTTTTTTGTAGAGACAGGGTCCTCACTTGTTGCCCAGAGTCAACCCCGCTCGTTCCCACTGCTGCACTAGATAAGTGCACCGACTGCAGTACCTTTATTACGAATTAATATCATAACAATTAACTTTCTGCCTCTAATTTCTCTCCATTTAAATATACTTTATTCCTAATTCTAGATTACTCTTTCTGAAACTCAGTTTAGAGTTTGCAAGCACTCTGCTGGGTCATATTCTCTTAATTTAAAAAATCCATAAAATTTACCTACTTTTAGTTCCCATTTCTAGCGAAACTGAAGTATGTATATTGACATAAATGCACTTACCTTGCATCTTTTTCATAACTTGTGTTCTTTCTTCCACAGAAACAGTCTTCCCCAGCACTTCTAAGGGCTTCAAGTTCTCCATTCGCCAAGACTTTACATGTAAATCTCTCCTCCGTGGAGACTTCCTTGATCTCTTTAAAGGCTGACTCTCACCCACTCAGAACCAGACAGCTCTGTCAGGACACATGTTTAGTCTACAGTTGAGCTGTTTCTGTTCACATGACTCTGCTACTTCCCATAAGGGGTTTGCCTGCATGCGTAGCCTGTGCACCCTGAACAAGACCTGCACCTCCCTACCTGACCCAACCGCTGAAGTCCTCCCTAGGCCCTCATCTCCCACCATGTTTGACCTTACCAGTGTCACTCCACACAGGACATTCTAGCCAGGACCTTTCACATTTAACACTACGCTCAGATACCCCTTCCTCTCTCATGGTGTCTGGCTATTGCTCATGCCATTCAGATGTGTGCTGAATGTCACATCCTTGAGAGTGACTGAGAGGCATTGGATGATGCTCAATTCAGCCATTTCCTTCAGATGAGCTGGGAGTTTGCAGGGAGAAAGGGGACAAATGGTTTGGAAGCATCAAGGAAAAGCATGGAAGACACCTACCCAACTTGAAGTCCTGTTGCATGTGGCTTCTGAAAGAGAAAACAGCCCCCCTTTTGATAAGGCAACATGAGGAGCCATGTCTCCAGGGGGTGGACCGAGAAGGAAGGGAAGAAAACTTGCAGGAATAGCTGTGTGAGAGGAGGTGGGGCGGGAGGAGACTGAGGACAGACCAGCCATTCCCTAGGGCGCAACAGAAGAACTCGATCTCATGGAGGCAGAGTAGGATGGTCGCAAGAGGCTGGGGAGGGTAGTGGGAAGGGGGTGATAAAGAGGGATGGTTAATGTGTACACACATAGGGTTACATAGAAGGAATAAGATCTAGTATTTGGCAGCACAATAGGGCAACTCTAGTTAACAAAAATATATTGCATTTTCAAAATATCTAGAAGGGTGGAATTGGAATGTTCCCAACAAAATGATAAATGTTGAAGGTGATGGAGATCCCAGTTACCCTGATTTGATCTTATACATTGTATCCTTGTATTAAACTATCACATATACCCCACAAATATGCACAACAATTAATATTATGAATCCATAAAAATATTTTAAAAATTTAAAAAGAAGAGGCTGAGTTTCACAGGGGAAAAGTGAGATGGAGCTTGTGTCAGCATTGGCTAAATAAAGTAAGATTAAGAAAAAGCAATTTTGAAAAACAGAAAAACTGCTTCCATGACCCTGCCCCATCACTCCCTCTTTTCCTTAGCATATTTTCCCCACACTTCAGGTCCTGAGAACGCGTTGTCTGTTAAGTAATTTGTTTGCGCCTCTTCCTTACACTGGATAGAAGATCTAGGGCAGATTGCTAGGGGGAATCTCTCTCATTTTTTGAGAGATCGCAGAGTGTTTCTAGGCTCAAGAATGAAAGTGTGTATTCCACAGACCTATTCCACCCATTACAGAGGCAGATACAAATGATAGGCTTGTTTTATTTAAGAGATTCTACTTAAATTTATTTTTGATAGATTCATAAGTCAATTAAGTAATCACAAAAGGAACTAAATATGTAAGTGAATATAGCAAAAGACATTAAGTTAATTTAATTGTTTTGTTCATAATTATTATGATAGCTATATGTTACTGGGCATTTTTAAATGTCAGGCAAGATTTTAAGCATCTCACATTTATTATTTTATTTAATCATCAAACAACCACATGGGGTTTACAGACATTAATCAACATTCTCAGGTTAACCAGTTTAACCAAGGTTTAAAGTCCAAAAGTCCTGGTGTTAGAACTCACATTCTTAAGTAATATACCATTTCCCCCACAAATTTCTGGCTATTTCACCGAACACAAGAAAATCATTTGACAACATCTTGAACTTTATTAGAGGAAAGGATGGCTATTTCACATGACTGTGTATGTTTGTGAGGGGGCAGTCTGTTGACTCCTACTATTACAACTAGCCCTTTCCTAAGTGTGTAAAACAAAATAAAATTTCAGGACCCTTGCGGTCTGAATTCTGACCTTCTTTATTCTCTTGCCCAAATTATTTTCTAAGAGGCCTAGTGAATCATGCCCTACAAATGATAAAATCTCATTAAACAAGTTTTTATTAACCTAGTATAACATGACTTACTTTCTGACCTGATTCTGGTATAGCATCACATGACAGATCGAAGACCCCCTTATCTTAACTCAAGCATTCCTTTCTACTGACTCCAGATCTTTAGATAAAGCTGAACTCTTTGAACCAATTGCCAACTAAAGAATCCCTAAAATCCACCTATAACTTGTAAACCCCTGCTTCAAGGTGTCCCACCTTTTTGGGCCAAACCAATGTATACCTTCTGTGTATTGATTCATGGTTTTACCTGTAATTCCTTTCTCCATTAATGTATAAAACCAATCTGTAACCTGGCTGCCTCAGGCACATCTCTCAGGACCTTTTGAAACTATGCTCCCTGGGCTACAGGTGCACATATTCAGCTCAGAATAATCCTTTTAAAGTTATTTTACAGAGTTTGGGTTTTTCCCATGGACACCCTCTAAATTTATTATGCCAAGAGAAAAAAGTTCAGCCCTGGAGACTGAGTCATGTAGCATGTTTGCAACTTCAGTTTCTTAGATGATAGATTAACTCTGCTCCTCACTCTTCTTGTTCTGTAGGTGACTAAGAGAGAACAGAGACCAGAACCCCTTCCAATCACTAACCTTTGTTATAGGTTAATTGCCTCCTTTATTGTCTTGTAGGTAACTCAGACCACATGGCACCTAAGACATCGTGACTTTTATATCTTCAGTGTAGAATCTTAAATATACTTTTACCAAAAGAAAAAGACACCTCCACTAATCAGATCACTGTAACTATGCATTAAGCCTTATATGGAAAGATGCCGAAATTCTGTTAAACTTCCCTGAAATTTATCTATATAAATGATCCCAAATGTCTACTCTTTGGAACGTTGACTTCCATTCTTTGGAATCTGTGCTTCCTGGGCAGCTCTCCTCAAATGTTGTGCTTGAATAAACTCTCTTTAAACTAGATTCTGACCCTTTTGCTTATTTTAGCTTGACAAGTTCAAGCTTTTGAAAGTCTGGCAACTGGCTTCAGGTCTGTGTGAAGGCAGACAATGAACTTTGCTCTAATAAGCTTGTCTCCATTTTTTAAAATGAGAATCAACACTGCACCTACTTGAAAAGGTTATAGTCATAAATAAAAAAGAACATGAAGATGCAGTGTTAAGCAAAATGCAGTCACAAAGTAAATACTGAATGAATGAAAGGTATTTCATAATTATTATTGTTTTTATTATAGTTATTTTATGAGAAGTTAAACCTTTTTATTTTTAGTCCATTTGGGTAAGGGTTAAACCAAATCCACTTAATGTGTCTTAAAGACAATATGGAAACAATATTTAATGAGATCACCCCATGATCAAATTTTGCCTGCTTATGGAATAAACAAGGTTTAGAATATGATAAATTGGCTGAGTTCTATTAGATACTCTGAAGCACAACATTCAGGTGTGGACAAATTCCTTAACCAGACTTTCTTCTATAATCTCTAGGTGCCACTATCTAAATACCCCAGGGACCTGCAAACCTGGATCTGGTTCATGCACCCTGATATTGTCTTCTGAAGGCAATCAAAATATTTCACCCCAAAATAGATGTCTTTGACATATTTTGAGATGACTGCTCAGAGTACCTGCAAACAGAAGTAGCCCTGCAAAGCTGTTTTTGTGGAGGAGATTTGCATCTGTAGAGAAAATCTGCATTGATGCAGCCAGGCTTTCTCTAGGGTCCTCCCTTGTCCAGATCTAGGAAAGATGACCTGAGAGTCTGAAAAGTTTAAAGATCTGAAAGAAACATTCACCTTCCATTCTCTGATGGCTGCTACCTGTGGGGTTTCATCTGCATAACAAGACCACCTTTGCCAGCCAAGTATCCTCTCCTCTCCCTCCCATAACCTGTCTTAACACTACAACCTGATTTACCGCCATGACTTTTTCTGGCCATGCTCTGAGCCCACATTCTTCCTATAACCACAAGATGGTATATGAGCCTCTGAACCCCACTGGGGTACTGGAGTAATAACTCTGATTTCCTCCCCTCCCCCATGCAGGTTAATAAATTTTATGTCATTTTTCTAGTAATCTGCCTTTTGTCATTTGATTTTTTGGAGAACATCTGGAGGGCAAAGGGGAAGTTTTCCCTTGGCCCCTACAGTTCTCTAGACTATTCTGCTCCTTATTTCATATGATACAAGAAAAACGTTTTTGACTAAAATACTATTTGAGGAAAGAAAAAGTTCTGAAAGGGATTCAGATTAAAGCAAAAATAGCAAATAAATTTAAAAATTAATCTCAAAATATATTATTTTAAACTATTATCTTATAGTTTATTTTTGTATTTAGTAACTTTGTTTTGGGAGATGACAAAATGTATACATTTAAATAGACAAAGCTTTTTTTAACCAATTACAAGTCAAGTAGTCTTTAAACCCACCTATAACCTGTAAGACTCCCCGACCCCCGCTTCAAGATGGCCCACCTTTTTGGGCCAAACCAATGTATGTTTTCCATGTATTGATTTATGACTTTACCTGTAATCCCTGTCTCACTAAAATGTATAAAACCAAACTGTAACCCAACCACAGCGAGTCCACTTGCTCAAGGCTTCTTGGGTGTGGCTCTGGGTCATGGTCCTCAAATTTGGCTCAGAATAAACCTCTTTAAAATTATTTTACAGAGTTCAGCTTATTTTTTGTCGACAAGATATAAATATATATTTATATTTACTTTCTTTATAAAATCAAGTCTTCTTAAAAGTGCCAAATTTATCACCTGAAAATTATTTTATATATAATTACTTAACAGCAAAACACAAGAAATATTACTTGAACACCTGAACTCTAGTTGTTGGCAACTGTATTTTTATCCCTCTTCATCTGGCATTTTATATCTCAGCAAAAAGTACATCCTGGGAGAACAAAATGTTCAGATTTTCAGTGGCATCATTCATCCAATGGAATGGAATATTTTGTCACAATGCATAATTAAAACAAACAAACTTACAGATTCAAGCAAAATGGAGGAAGGTAGAAGAGATATATTACATAAATACCTGGTTTAAATAAAATAGTTATGGCCATTGAATGACAACCAATATGTCAGAAAACAAATAACAATAACAAATAATCCCATGTATAATTTTATTTCAAAAATTTCAAATCATTTTTAAATGTCATATATTGTCTAATTGTTAACCACAAAGTTGTGTTTGCTTTAGGACACCTACAGGTGTTTATTTTCAAAGACTGAAACAGATAGTTCACAAAAGAAGATACACAAATAGGCAATAAACTAATGCAAAAGTCCTCAACATCATCAGTCATCATAAATACACAAATTAAGCAAAATAGGTTACTACACACTCACTAGAATTGATAAAATTTTTATTAAAAGTTTGATAATATTTGGGGCAACTAGAATTTTGTGCATTGCTGGTGGGAGTGTAAAATTGAGCAATCACTTTGAAAACAGTTACTCAACATTTTATTATACATCTACCAAGAGAAATAAAAACACATGATCACAAAAAGGAGGTTAATAGCAGTTTTATTCATAACAGCTTCAAACTGAAAACAGCCCAGATGTCCATCAGCAAAATAATGAGTAAACAAACAGTGATATATTCAGAAAATGGAACACTATTAGCAATAAATAAGAGCAAACTACCAATCAATTTAAAAATGTGGAGGAATCTTTAAAACATATTAAGCTGAGGAAAAAACAAATATAAAAAGAAAACCTACTGTTGATACTATTGATATGAAATTTTAGGAAAGCCCAAAGTAAACAATGGGGATAAAACTGAGAGCAGTGGTTACATCTTAGGTGGGAGTTTCACTGGAAAAGGTCATGCAGGTTCTGTCTGAGGTGGTGGAAGTTGTATCTCTTTATAATGGATGTGAATTGCCAGTGCAGGGACTTGCTGACACTGGTTGAAAGGAACACCGTTAGTGTGAGCATTCTACTGTGTGTAAACTATACCTCCATTTGAAACAAATGGCAACAGTTAATCCTCAAAATTTCTTGAATAGTTAATTCATTCTTTGAACAAAAATTTATCATGGGGTGTGGTGTAGAAACACTTTATTTAGGATTAAAGATTCAAGATTCACAGATTTTTTTTGACACCATTGACCTGAAGGCAGATCCACAGATTTTTAAAAATCAACATTTGATTTGAAAATGACAGCTCAGTACATGAACCCAGAGTGTAAAGATTCATCTGCAATTCAAAGCAAAACACCCCCACCCCCACACACACCCCCTTACACACACACGGTAGACATAGATGTAAAAATTTATATATACCTTCTCTCTATAAAATCACACACAATCACTTTGTACAGCCTTGAATGTTGGGGCAAATATATGTACTCTTATTCATGATTTAAGGCCACGCACTGACCCATACACTTTCTCAGGGCTCCCTTCACCTCACTGTTCCTCAGGCTGTAGATGAGGGGGTTCAGCATAGGGGTGAAGACAGTATAGAAGGCTGACACCACCTTATCGTGGGTAGCCGACCTGTGGGATCTGGGTCTCATGTAGGTAAAAATGGCAGCTCCATAAAAGAGTCCCACCACTGCCACATGCGAAGAGCAGGTGGCAAAGGCCTTCCTGAGGGCATCTGGGGAACGCATGTGGAGAACAGCAGCAAGGATGAGACTATAGGAGGTCAGGATGAGGGAGAAGGGGACCAGGAGCATTAGCACACAGCAGATGTACATGACATACTCAAAGACAGATGTATCAGCACAAGCCAAACGCACCAGCGCGGGAGCCTCACAGAAGAAATGATCTATCTCATGTGCACTGCAATATGGGAAGCTCAGGGTAGTAACAGCCTGTACGAGCCCGTCAGCTGCCCCCAGGGACCAAGACCCCAAAGTCATTCTCAGGCATAACTGTCGGCTCATGAGGATGGGATATCGCAGTGGGTGGCATATAGCCCCATAGCGGTCATAGGACATGGCTGCTAAGAGGAAGCACTCTCCACCACCCAGGGTTAGGAAGAAGAAGATCTGCAACCCACAGCCAGTGGGGGAGATGAACTGATTTGAAGTCAAGTAGTCACCAGCCATTTTGGGCACAGTGGTGGAAACCAGCATCATGTCCATGAGGGAGAGTTGGCTCAGCAGAAAGTACATGGGCGTGTGGAGTCGGTGGTCCTGGTGAATCAGGAGAAGCATGAGGGCATTGCCCAATACGGAGGTGAAAACAATTGTCAGAACCATCACAAAGAGAAATTGGTGGGCTCTTGTGTGGTTAAAAAGTCCTAGGAGAATGAAATATGCAGTGGTGTTCCTACTTTCCATGATTTCAAACAGGAGTGAGAAATGGAGAAATAGTTGAGAGAGTTGTCATCGTTTATAGTGCTCCATTTGAGTTACATATTTCTTGACAAGTACTTTTGTGAAAATAATGGAATCTATGTCAAACCTTTCATCTGCCATTTGTGAAATGTTTCAATTTTCACAGGTCTATAACATATCAAATTTCATTGAAACCTACCCAAAATCAGATCGTTTCCCCTGACATTGGTTAATCCAGGAAGACATTTTTACTTTGCAAACAGGATGACCTATATTCTCAGGTGGAAAAACTGGAAGGACAGAGTATATAGATGGAAGCAAAACAATCTGGAGTTGTTAGCACATTTAGTTCAACTTTGCAGAGTTACATACTGAAAACAGTAATGATTTTCTTGGATTTCTTTATTTTATTTTTGCAATGTAAAAGTATAATGCTACATGCACATTTTCATTATCTGTGCAAAGTTACTTTGTTGTAATGAGACTGTTTCTCATCAGTCCACAAATACAACCTTTACTGGATAAAGGAGAGAAAATAAAACTGAGCTGTTTACTCAGCTATAAACATAATTTCTTCTTCAGTACCAAGAAAATGAGATCTTTACAGATTATCATCTCAGATATGCCACAACTGCTCTACCTCTAACTGTTCTTCTGTGTTGAATAAATATGGCCATAGCTGCAGGGTTGTGGATGCTAATTCAACCTCAAGGATATGGTCTAGTTGAGTATAGTTACATTGCAGAAGGAGTCCCTCTCTTCCACGGGCATTCCCCTTGTCCCCACTTCACATATCCAACCTCAACTCAAACGCCAGTCACACCTGGGAAAGGCAGTGCTGAAGGCTCACTCGATCCCTGACTGCATTACTTGGGCATCGTCATTGTACTGGCAGCACAATACTTGGGGGTTTTATTTGTTTGTTAACCAAAGAAAAAGTATATTTAAACATCATGGAAATATACTTTCTTCTTGCCAATTACATTCTGCATTTGCCAAAACTTTGTGATCTGCACGTCCTCATATCTGTAACATGCGCTTTCTATACATAGTAACGATATGAAATCTCTAATTATACCCTCAGTATCACTTTCCTGAAGGACCTCAAAATGCTGCTAACTCATTTCTTTGACTTGAGGACTTCTGTTTCTCCATTTTCCCAACATTCCTCATTGCTGAAAATTGATCAAGTTTTAAACATTTTAAAAAGTCAATTAATAAATATTCATTGCAGTATTTAAAAAATCAAAATTAATATAAAAAATTGTGATAGACTAAATAGCAAACTTTTAAATAAAGACAGAATCTGATTCTGCACTTGCACAAAAAAATCAATTAGTAATTTAGTAACTGTAGGGTGTTGGGCAAGTTTCTTAAATTTATTTTTGCTACCATAGTTAACCATTTTTAAGTGTACATTCTGTACGTGGAATAAAGTACATTCAATTGTTGCACAACCATCAACAATATCCGTCTATGAAACTCTTTTCGTTTCCCCTAACTAAAACTCTGTACATATTGAACGTTCTTCCCCTGCCCAGCTCCTAGCAACCACCATTTTACTTTCTGTCTCTATAAATAATAGTTACTCTAGGAACCTCATATAAACGGAATCATACAATATTTGTTTTCTTGTGACTGGCTTATTCCACTTCTTATAATGTGCTCAAGGCTCATCCATGTTGTATCATGTGTCAGCATGCCCTTCCTTTTTAAATGTGAATAATATTTCATTGCTCATACACATTCTGTTTTGTTTATTCATTCATGCAGCTGTGGCCATTGTGTTGCTTTCACTCACTTCTGCTGTATATTTAAGTATGTATTTACCGGGATATTTGATAACAGGTGTTAGATTTTTTATTTTGATAAGGTAAACATAGAGCATAAAAATATAGCAATTTCAATTAATCATCTCTTTAAATCATGCCAGACAGGTTTATGTGCCTTAGGGAATAATTTCAACAACTTAAAGTGACCTTTTAGTTCAGGAAATACATTTTCTTATTGTGATGCTTTTACTTGTGGTTAATTAATTTTTCAAATTTGATATCATTTGCTCTTAACTTTTAAATGGAGATAGG
>JAKFHU010000819.1:0-10440 GCA_023783475.1 Daubentonia madagascariensis | reverse complement strand
GAAAAAATTTGGGTTCCCCCCCAACATGGCCCCATCAGAGTTACGGGGAGGGGGGGGGCCGGTAGGGGTGTGGGGCCCGGGGCAACATCCACAAGGGTGGGGTCAAGCAGAGAAAGCAGCTAAAGGCCCCAAAAAATACTGGTTGTTCTCTCCACTAAAAAAGCGGGGGGGCAAGTCTTGACCACCTTTTTAGATAGGACTGACTTTTAAAAGTAAATTAAAATGGAAAAAGGAACATTCGGGGGAAAAAAAAGTATTGTCTTTTAATTGCGGGGGAGGATAAAAAGGAAAAGGTTGCTAACCTAGGATGTTTTTTTCTAAGTTTTTTTTGAAAGGCCGGGGGCCTTTCAATCTTGATATAAAAACCCCTCCCCCCCCACCACTTTGTAGATTTTTTTTAAAAAACAATCAAGGGATCTTTTAAAAAAATAAGTCAAAAAGGTTTATGCTCTTAAAAAAAAAAAAAATGTTCTTTGACATTGCTAGAGAGGGGAAAAGGGGCAGACCTTTTATTCAAGGGGAGGGACAAAAAATAGGTACAGGGGGGCACTACCAGGGGGGGCTTTTCAGCGGAAAAGGGAGGGGGGGACTAACTCCTACTAAAACAAGGGGGGAAAAAAGGGGGGGTTTTAAAATCAAGGGGGCAGGGGGGGGGGGTCAGGGATGGAAAAAAGGGGGAATTTAAGAGAAAAACAAAAAAGGGCCCAAAGGTTTTGGCAGCACTGCCCTTTTTTTTAGAAATTAAATTTGCTGGAAAAAACCCAAAAAAATTTGGGGGGTGAAAAAAGGCTATAAAAAGGGGTGGGAACCCCAAGGGGGGGGGTTTTTTCTAAATTGATTTTAAAAAGGTTTTTTCTTGTTTCCTAGGGGTTTTTCCCCGGGGCCCAAGAGGAAAAAAAGGGGGGCCCAAAGGGGCCCAAGGGGGGGACTAGTCAAAAAGGGGGACCCCCGGGGACCCGGGACAAAAAAGGATTTGGTAAAAGGGAAAGGGGGGATTTCTTTTTTCAATGCATTTGCCTCAGAGGGGGGTTTTTTTTAAAACTGTCGAAAAAGGGGGGACCTTTTGGGGGGGTAAAAAAAGGGGGAAAAAAATGGTTAAAGGAATTTTGGGGTTAAAAAATTTCCTATTTTAAAAACTTTTTTTGGGGTAAGGAAAGAAAAAAGGGAAAACATGGGGGGGGGTTTTTTCGGGTTTTTTGGGGGGTTTTAAAAAAAAAGGGTTTGAGGGTTTGGGGGGGGGGAAGGGGGGCCCCCGGGGGGTTCTTTTTTCCCGCCCCAAAGCTAGGGGAAAATGGTTTTGGGGGCCTTTTGGGGAAAACCCCCCTTTTGATTTTTTGGGGGACCTCCCCCTTCCCCCCCTTTTTTAAAGGGAAAAGGGGAATTTCTTTTAAAAAAACAGAGGAGTGGGGGGGGGGGTTGGGGGGGGGGGGGCCGGGGGGGGAAAGGAGTTTGGGGGGGAGAATTAAAGGGGTTGAAATAAATTATTTTTGGGGTCTCTTCCAAAATTAAAACATTTTACACAAACCATTTTTAAAAAGGACCTTCTTTTAAAAAAACCCCAATTTTTAAACAGGAGTTAAAAAAACATAGTGTGAGATGGCGAGGCAGAGGGGGGACCCTAAAGTCTGGCTTTTAAAGGCATAGGGGACCCCCTTTTTTCCCCCCAAGGGTGGGAAGGGGGAAAAATTCTTTCAAGGGGGAATTTTCGTTGTGATTTTAAATTTGGGGGACCCCGGGAAAGGGGGGGTTTTTCCAAAAAGGGGGGTAATTTTCGGGCTAAATTTAAAAACCCAGGGTTTTTAAAAAAAAACTTTAGGGGGGGGGATTTTTTAAAAAAAAACCTTTTAAAAAGGGGGATTTACAAGGGGGAAAAAAGGGGATTAATGAAAAGAAAGAGTTTGATTTTAAATATTTTGTGGGGGAGATCCCCCCCTTTTTTTCCCCTCAAGGGCCCTCACCCCGTCTCCCCCTTTCCCATAGGTTTTACCCTCCAGAATTTTGGGCCGAAAGGGGGGGACTCTGGGAGAAAAAAAAACCGGGTTTCCCTTATGACCGCAAAAAAACCCCCCCGCCACCTGGTGCTGAAGTGTGCCCAGTACCTAGGGGAAAAAAAACCTAGCTGGGGGGGGGAAACCTAATGAGGGGGGGGACTAAAAAGGGGCCCGCCACCGGGGCATTTTCCTTTTTGGGGAAATTTTTTCCTTTTTCTTTTTCCCCTTTTCCCTTTTTCTTTTTTTTTTTTCTTTTTTTCTTTGGGAAAAGGGGTTTCTCGCTCTTTTTGGGCCCGGGGCTGGGGAGTGCAGGGGCCCCCATTTTCATAGCCCCTGCAGGGCCCGATTCCTGGTTTTCAAGCGACCCTCCCCCCCCCCCGGCCCCCCAAAGAAAGCGGGGGACTACAAAACACGTCCCCCAACCCAGGGCCGGGGGGGGGAACAAATTTTTTGGGGAAAAAAAAAAAAAATTTCGTAGGGGGGGGAACGGGGTTTTTCCCCCTATTTTTTCCCCAGGCTAGGCTAAAAATTTCGGATTTCCCGGGCCCTTCTCCCCCCCCTTTGGGGGCCTCCAAAAAAAGGGTAAAGGGGGACTACAGGTGTAGTCACCGGGGGACGGGGGGCCTTGAGGGAAAAATTTTTTCCATAGTTTTTTCTGATTTTAAATTCATTATCTGCACTGAAATTAGAAACCTAATCGGGGGAAAAATTTGGCACCCTCTACTATGTGTCCTTCTTTGGGGTCCTGTTTTGCTGCCCTAAAACACCAGTTCTGTTCCAGTTTTTTTGCCACTGGTGAAAAGTTGTCAAAATCAAAAAAAGAGTCACTTTATTTTAAAAAACCCGGGGGAAAAAAGGGAAAAAGCGGGGGAAAGGGGGGGCCATAAAAAAACAGGGTTCTCAAGCCCCCAAAATGGCCTAAAAAAGGAATTTAAATCACAAAATATTCTCCCAAAAACCCCACAAAATTTTTCTTGCAAAAAAGGGTCCAACTAACAAAACTTACTCAAAAATTATTTCTTAAAGGGGGAACATCGGGCCAAAAGAAACCCGGGGCCAAAACCCCAAAACCCTTTGGGGAATGGTTGGTCCCCCTTTTGGTTTTGGGCCCCCCTTGTACCCCAAGGATAATTTTTCTAAAAAAAACCAAATTATAAAATTTTCCCCTTTTATTTTTCCCTTTAAAAAAAAACGGACCTGTTCGTCCTTTAATTCTCCCTAATTGCACATAAGTTACTCTGGGAGTTTGTTGTAATCCCATTGTGAATGCCCATTTCCCCAAAAAATAAAGTATCATTTTTGCTTTTAGGGGAAAAGCGTCTCTCGGTTTGTATTTAGGTTGTGGACACTCTATTTTTACCCAACTGTTATAAGGGACCAAAAAACCGGGGGATCTGTTTTAACTCTGTGCTTTCACCCGCACACATCAGGTACTTCCAGGGGGGGGGGACAACCTTCCGGTCTGGCCCACCAAATTGTGTGGGAAAGTTTCGGAGTTTTTCCCACCACCAAAAGGCAATTCTCCAGTCCTCTGGCCGGCACTAAACCCCAGGTGTCCTTAACAATTCAAATTCCCCATTCTGACAACTAAACCCAAGGTTAGTGTGCAGGTGGGACCCCACCATTGTTAGGGGCTCGTTCCCCAACAAGGACCGTCCCCCACGTTTCAGATGGGCCAATCCCAAGTTGGAGGTTTTTTCCCAAGATTTCCCCCACAACTTTCTGGCCTGATTTAGCTACAAAAACCAGGAAGTTGCCCACCAAACCCCCTCCATTGGAGTATGATTACTTTGCGGGAGTGGGGCCCCACACAGGAAGGGAAAAGGTTTTTTTTCCTTCCTTTATCATGGGAAGGCTTATTTTAAAGGGGATACCAATATGAAACAGGGACAGATAAAGGAGAGGTTTATGGGGCAAAAGGGTCTGGAAAGGGTTCCAAAGGGCTTAGGGAGTGCTTTCTTGTCTAATGGAGTCGGGGGTGTGCACCACTCTTCCAGGCATGGGTGGATGTGTTTCACCAAACTGGGAACCTCTTCTGACTTCAGTTCTTTTGGGGGGGTTTATATGGAGGCCGTTCATATGGTAGGCATGATTGATTGGGAAATCATTGGCCTTTTAGTTCCATTCACGTTTCAAAAACTTTCAGGCCTCTTCTTCTGGGAGACGGTCGGGGGTGGGGGGGGGGCTAAAAAGTTCCAAAAAACCCCCACGTAATCACATGATTTGGTGCATACTGACACCCCCAAAACACCCATCTGAGACATCTAGGGGAAGAAGCCCTCCCCAAGTCACCGTTACCCCTTCATAGCATGCAAAAAAGACACTTATTTCAGTGGGCCATTCCAAAGGGATTTTAGGAAGGCCTGTGGCAGGAAAAACACATGGGGCAGAAATTGATGGTCAAATACTTGTTTTTCTGAATGATGTTTCAACACCACACTTAAAACTTGGGTTTCAGGAAAAAAAAGTGAGCGGACCATTTTTGTGTGTTCAGGGGAGTATGGTGGATCAGGAAATTGAAAAGGGGCCAAAAAAAAAGTTAAAAGTTTGGGCCTTTTTCACCAACTTTGGGCACAAAAGGGTATTTGTGCCAAAGCACCATAACTTTGGGGGGTATTCCGGGGTTGTGAGCCCACAACCAACCCAAATAGCCTGTGGGGAGAATTAATGCCTGGGACCCCACAGCTAGAAAAAAAACTCTACATTGTGGGGCCTCTGTCATGGTGGGGGTTGCTTGGGCTTTCTTCAAAAACAAAAAAGCATGGTGGGATGGGGGCTCCAGGGGGAGAAAAAGGGCCCAAGGCGGGGGGGAGCAAGGTGGGGAAGGTGGCGTTGAAGCTTTTTAGGACCCCACTATGGAGGGGGGGTTCACATCAGCAATTCCACTTGATCTTTCATGGTTATAGTGGAAAAAACAGTCCACAAAAAAGTCCATTGCCCAATTCAAGGGAAAGGAAGGGACAAAAAACCAGGGGGGGGGACCCCACCATCATTGAGGGTGGGGGAGTGTGTAACAACCAGTTGAAGAAGGGGCCATGTGGGCATTAAGAAACATTTTGTTAGACTATTCTTGGGGAAACCGGGAAATCTGCCGAATTTCCCACCCAGGGCAGGTTGTGGGGAATCGGCATGGGGGGACAACTCCCTAACACTGGGCTTAGGGGCAGGCAATTAATTATAAAATATTGACTTTTTTTTTTAAAAGCAATTATTTTCTCCCAGGTCTGCAACGTTTTTGGATTAAATAATTGGAACTTCCGAAATTGGGAGGTCTCACAACTCTTGGGGATCAGAGGGAGGAAAAAGGGGAAAAAAACAATCTAAAAAGTAGAGAATTTATGGTTTCTGTAATTGCCCTCTTCCCCAATGCACTGAAAGCATACCTTTTCCAGCATATGCAAAAGATAGCTTTTTTCTTTTTCCCACGTACTATGTTGTGATATGGGAGTTGTTTGCTGAAAACTTAATATTTCCATTTTTAATTTTAGTCCCAGGAAGTGTCTTTTTCAAAAAACCAGGTCATAATCTCAGTAGGTGGAGAGTGGTGGGATTAACTTAGGAAAATTTCTCAGGGGAACCTTGGAGGGGAACAAATCTGTCCCAGTGGTTTTCATATCATTGGCTGAATTATTTCCGAAATCACCTAGGAGATTTCCTAAAACCATTGGGGATTTCGGTAGTGTCTCTACTAACCAAGAACTACTAACAAAGCATTCTCTGGGATAGCATTCTGGCTTTGGTTAATTTTGAAAAAGATAACTAGATGATTCTATTGTGGTACCCTATGTTGAAAAAATCCCACTGCTTAGGGCCCCCAGGTCTCCCTTATTTTTTTACAGATGAGGAAAAGGAACAGAGGACGTTAAGGAGATTGACCCAAAGTGACAATGAATCAGTTTATGTTAGGATTTTTTTAAGGGGACAAGTTTGTTGGTGATTTTTTTTTCTTTTCCAGTAAAAAACTTATCTTCCTAATACATAGGGGGGGGGCGGGGACTAAGTTGATTTAAAAGGAACACAGCCTGCCTTCTTTTCCACCTAAAACGCACCAGGGAATGGGTTCGAGGGAGAGGGGGGCGATTTTCAGGGTCACAAGGGCTGCAAGCTCTAAGAGGGGGCTTTACAATGCAGGAAAACCAGGGCCAGGAGGGGCGAAGGGGGCGGGAAGGAGGGAAACCCAGGATGGGGAATCTGGGACCTACCAGGAATACAGGAAAAGGGGGGGGGGGGACCAAAGGGACAGGTAATTTACCAGCCTTCTTGCATCCCCCCCGAAAAGCCATGTCCCACCCCAGTCTGGTTTAGGGATGGGAAAGCTCAGAGGGCCTGTGGACAGGAGTCATCAGTGCTATTCACCAAAAATTTCCTCACATTTTTCCCTTCTTGCAGGGCACATTAAGGTGGGGATTGTGCACTTCCTTCCTGCCCCTGTGGCTCCATGTGGCTGGTGTGACTTTAGGACTCAGGTCAGCCAGTGAGTTGTAAGTAGAAATGTTGTCGGCCTTTCATTTGGTAACTTTACCTTGTTGGTGTGGGGGAGGGGGGGGGACCCTCTGGGGAGGCCACTTTTTCCCTTGGGAACAGTGACCCAGGCCAATGCAGGGGCAGTGGCTGGCTGCTTCCCTGGGAGCCGGGGCTTTCCTGGGAGTGGGACCTATGGGGATTATTAAAAAGCAGGGGCCCCCCTGCCTGGCCCCTACCTGTTAAACAAGCAACCAGCAAAGGAAAAAAAAGCCCATTTGTTGTTTCGAGCAACTGGAAGTTTGGGGGGGTGGCTCTCCTTGTTATGGCACACAACATTTCCCTAGGTTTATTCTGACGGGACACAAAAATTTCCTCAAAAGAAGGGGGGTAAACTGATGAGGGAAAAATGGGAAAACCAGAAAGGAAAGCGGAAAAGATGACTTCTTGCCTAAGGTCTTTTGCTAATTAAGGGGGAATAGTGTCATACTGAGGGAATGCCCTCTGCATTTTAAAAAAAAAAAAAAAAAAAAAAAAAAAAAAAAAAAAAACCTAAGCGGGGGGCCCCCTTTTTCATTTTTTTTTTTAAACCCCCTTTTAAAAAAAAGGGGGGCCTCTTAACAAAATTCCATCAGTTTTTTCGGGCCCCCCAAAAAAACCTCTTTCCCCCTTTCTTTTTGACGGGGTTTTTACTCCTGTTTTAAAAACGCCCCAAAAAGCCAGGGCCTCCGGGTTTTTTTAAATTTCCCAATTTTTTCCCTTTTTTGCGGGGGATGGAGAAAAAAGGGGGGGTGGATTCAAAAATAATTTTTCTTAAAAACTTTTTATAAAATTTTTCCGGTTATTATTTTTCCAAATATGTGGGGTTTAAACCTTTGGGGTTTTTTTGGTCTTCTATCCCCCCGGGGGGAAAAAAAAAGGGGGGGTTTCCCCCCTTTTAAAATTAATTTAGGGAAACCCTTTTAAATTTTTTTACCCAAAAAGTCTTAGGAAAAAATTTTAAAACCCCAAACCCCCTCCCACTACCCCCATAAGGGGAAAACCCCCAAACCACCTTTTTTTTCCCCCAAATTTATGCTGAATTTGCCTGGGGGCGGGTTTCATGCCATATGCCCCCAGAACCAAATTAATATGGGGCCCGGGGAAGGGCCCCAAAATTTTTCGCGGGGCATTTAAACAAAATTTTTAAAATAAAAATTTTTTTCCCTTTTTTAAAAACCCCCCAAAGGGGCGGGCCTCCCCCCTTAATTTGAAACCCCCCCCCCCCCTTTTTGTTCCCTTTAGGGGGGGGACAAGGTTTTTTTCTTGCCCCCCTTTTTTTTCCCCCCCCTTTTCCTTACTCCCCTCCCCCAAAAGGGGTTTTTTCGCGGGTCCCTTCCTTCCCCTTCCAAAAACCCCCCTTAAAAAAGGGGCTTACAAATTCCCCCTGGGTTCCCCCGGGCTCGGGGGGGGCCCCCCCCCAAAAAAAAAGGGGGCCCCTTTTAAAAATTAAACCATTGGGGGGCCCAGGGGCCCCCCCATTTGGCCCAGGGGTTTTTTTTCCAGTTAAAAAAAAATTCTGTTCCCCCCGAAAACCTTCAAAAGTGGGGGAGGCTGGTAAAGGGGAATTTTTTTTTTTTTTTAAGGGGGGGGGGGAAAAAAGATTCTCCTGTCACCCGGGGGGGTGGAGTGCGTTTGGAAAAAACCAAAAGCTCACGGGAACCCCTTTTAAATGCCGGGTTTCCCCTTTTGGGGATTTTTCCTGCTTAAAGGGCCTTTCCCGAGTATTTGGGATTTCCGGGGGGTCCCAAAAAAAAAAAACCCAAAAAACCCGGGGCAAATTTTTTTTTTTTGTTTTTGAAAAGGGGAGGGGGCGGGTTTTTTATTTTTTTTTTTTTTTTTAACTTTAAAGGGGTTTGTTTTTTTTTTTTTTTTTATTTTAAAACATTTTATTGAGGGACTGAATTTTTTTTTTTTAAAAAAAAAAATTTTTGGGGGAAATTCTGGGGGTTTTGGGGGGAAAAGGTTTGGGCATCTAATTTTTTTTTTTTTTAAAAATTTAAAATTTTAAAAAAAAAAAAACCTTTTTTTTTTAAACCCCCCCCTTCACGCGGGAAATTTTGGGGGACGGGGCAAAAAAAAAAAAAAAAAAAAAAAAACATTTTTTTTTTTACTGGTTTTTTAAAACGGGTTTTTGGGGGGGGGCCTTTGCTTTTTTCCCCGGGGGCGGGGTCTGGGAATTTCCGGGCCCCCTTAAGGACCCCTTCCACCTTTGATTTTTTTTTTTTTTTTTTTTAAATTTAATTATTTATTTTTTTTTTTTTTTTTGGGGAGACAAATCTTGTTTTTTGTTCCCGGGGGGCTGAAGTTTGGGGGTTTGGTTCACGATGGCCCAACTGCAGCCTAAAAACCTTCCGGGGGAACCAAAAAAGGTTTTTTGCCCTTTCCGGGGCCCGGGGCCCCCCAGAAGGGGGGGGGGAAAATTAAAAAGGCATGGGGGCCCCTTTCCCCCGGAACCAAAAAAAGAAATTTTTTTTTAAAAAAAAAAAAGGCCCTTTTAAAGGGAAAATTTGGAACCATTTTTTAAAAAATTTTTTAAATTTGGGGTCATTAGGGGGGGGAAAAAAAAATGGGGGAAGGGTTTTAAAAAAAAAATTTTTAAAAGGGGAAAATTTTTTTTTTAAAAAAAATAAAAAAAATTTAAAAGGGGCAAAAAAAAGGAAAATGTTAAAAAGAATTTTTCCCAAAAGGGGAAGGGGGGCAAAAAAAAAGGGTTTTTTCCCCAAAAAGGGGCCCAAGGGAAAAAAACTAAATTTTGAACCTTGCAGGCAAAAGCAGGTTTTGAATTTTCCATAGACAAAAGAAATTTTGGGTTGGTTTTTGTTATCTAAATTTTAAAAAAAAAAATTGCAAAATGCTTTCATAAAAAATCAGGAAAACCCCCGGGGGGGGGGGGTTCCTTTTACCTAGATAATGCCCCTTTTTTCCCCCAAAACTGAAGCCCCCAAAAATTTTTCCCCTTTAAAACCCAAATTTTCCCCAAAAAAGGCCCCCCCATTTTCCCATTTCTCTAAAGCTGTAAGAAAAACTGGGCCCAGAAATTTTAAACTTTCCAGGCCCCCTAGGGGCCTTTTTTGGGGGCCGGAGTTTTTTTTCCCCCCCGGCGGGGGGAACGCGGGGCATCCTAAGGCCTTTAAACCCCAGATCCCAAAGTAGAAAGGGCCATGTCTCCAGGGGGGGATGCCCAAAAAAAAAGGGTTTCCGGGGAACCACTCCCAAAGGGCCCCCTGGGGGGGCCCCCAAAAATTTTTCATCCCTTGGGAAAATTTTACGGGGGCCCCTGGGGGCGGGGGCATTTGCAAAAGCACGTAAAATCCACAGCCCCCCCCAAACCTCAAAAAAAAATTTTTTTAAAACCCAAAAGAATTTTAAAATTTTAAATTTTTTTTTTTGGTTCTTTTTTTCGCAGAAAAAATTTTCCTTTTTTTAAAAACCCAAAATTCCCCTTTCCACCAAAGCCCTTTTTCTTTTAAAAAACCCCCTCAGTTTAGTCCCAAATTTTTTTTTCCAAAAAAATCAGGGAAACATTGGAGTAGCCACCCCCCCAAAACCCCCCCCCTCCCCACCCCCCCCAAAAAAAACCCAAAAAAAAATGAATTTAAAGGGGCCCCATATTTTCCCCCAAAAACTTTTTTTTCCCTTTTTTCCCCTTTTCCCCCCCTTTTTCCCCCCCTTTTAAAACCCCCCCATCTTTTTTTTCCCCCAAACCCAAGCCCTTTGGGGGGAAAGGGGAATTTCAGCCAAAAAAAAATTTCGATTTGGGACCAAAACCCCCACAGAAAGGGCCCCCCTTTTCAAAAATACAAAAACCCCCCCTTTAAAAAAAAAAATTTGGGAAAACCCAAAAAAATTACTCTTATTTATGAATTGGGTACTATTTTTTTTTTTTTTTTTTTTTTCCCCCCCCAAAAATTTTGGGTTGGGGCCCTTTTACTGTGGGGGCTGAATG
>JAKFHU010000817.1:0-13980 GCA_023783475.1 Daubentonia madagascariensis | reverse complement strand
ACCTTCACATGTGAAATATCAACAGGGCCAAACGGTATCATCACCTCAAACTTTATATTTTCTTTGTGTTGAGATCCAAGCCTTTGACTCCAAAGTCAATAGTTGAAGAGAAAACCAGTTTGTAAAGAACAGATCATAGAAGGGCGAATGAAACAGGCAAGAGCTTCTAGAATTGCCAGAAAAAAACTATGGGTGTTTGAAAACAGGTCTGTGCCTAATTGGGGCCAACAAGGTCCCTGGCACCATGCTCCTCTCCTGGGCCCCACACCTCTGAGTGTCCTCAGCATGCCTTTGGTACCCCATCTATGGGAGGAAAAAAAGCGGGACCAATAAAGGGTGTTTCTTTTGATGTTTCTTCTTCTTTAAGTAACAATGTGTTTTTTATTTCCTTAGGGAATATCTTAAAGGGTTTTAATTCCTCTCAATATTTGACCCATGGAGAAAGAAACAATTAACCATGTCTTTAGTTCTCTGCCTATTTTTTTCTCTACTCCTGCTCTTGTTTCCTTTTTGCTATATGATGGGGGGAAAAAAAATAAAAATAAAGTATTTATTAGTATAGAAAAATGCATTGAAAACAATTGATTTTTTGGTAGCAGATTCTAAAGTATAAAAAATTAAGTTAGGGGAACAAGGCATTTTGACAGCATGAACTAAAAATTGAAAAAAAAAAAAACTTGATGAGATGTTCAGTATTGGTAGTAGATTACATACAGGGGGGGTAGGAGGCTGAGGGGGGGAGGATCACTTGAGGCCAAAGTTTGAGGCTTGGCCCGTGATTATGATGATGGCCCCTGCCCCTCTAGCTGGGGCGACAGGGGCAAGAGTCTGGTCTCAAAAGAAAAAAAATAAAATACCCAAAATAAAAAAAATATATAATAATTTGGCAGGGTAGAATTGGAAGTAAAAAATTCTTTTAAAACAAAATTCCCTTTTTTTGATAGGGGCCCCCCTTGCTCAGTCCTACTCCGTGCGGTGGCAATCTGTAGACACGTTTCGTGGCTGCCACGGAAGAGCTCAGTCTTGGTCAAAAGATTGAGAGAAGAGAAATGGAGAGTATGTGGTAAAAAATATTATATGCTGGTTTTCTTTGATCAGTGAAAAAGACACATCCTAACATATTTGGTACTGGGTTTTTTTTAGTTAAAGAAAATTACTGGGCCAGGCATGGGACTCACGCCTGTAACCCCGGCACTTTGGGGAGGCCGAGACCAAACACTTGGACCAGGGGTTTCCACACCACCTGGAGTAACATAGAGAAACCCCTCTCTAAAAAAAATTTTAAAAATTTAGCTGGGCGGGTGACACCGCTGTAGTCCCCCCCGCTACTCCCGGAAGGGTGAGGCAGAGGTTTGCCTAAGCCCAAATTGGGGCTGCAGGGACTTGGGATGAACCCCACTGCACTCCAGCCTGGGGGCAACACGTGAGATCTGTTCAAAAAAAAAATTTAAAAAAAAAGCAGGGGAAAGGGCCCTTGACATCTCAATTTTTCATAATCTATGAAGTTTTTCATTAACTACCTGGGGGAAAAACAAAAAAAAATCTCTCTATTCTAAAAAAAACCCTTTTTCTTTTTTTTGGAAAATGTTGTTTTGCAACAAACTTTAAGCTGAAAAAAAATTTTCCAAAAAACGGGGTTTCTTCTGTGAAATTCCAATAGTTTCCTCACAAATAAATCATGGCTCAGAAACCCACCCAAAAATAAAAAAAAAAAAAAAGGACCAAAATTCTTTTTACAAAGGGGGGAAAAAAAAGAACAAAAAATTATTTTTCCAAAAAAAAATCTCCACAATTTTTATGCCCTGGGGGAAAAACATTTTTTTCTAAAAGTAAACAATCTCCAAATTTCCCCTTAAAAAACAATTTTTTATAACCCTGGTTGTAAATGAAAGCTTTTGGGGAAATCTAAAAAAAAAAATTCCCCAATAAATTAAAAATTAAATTTTTCAAAAATTTATTTACAAACAGTAAAAAGTTCCCTCCCAAAAATTAAATTTAAAACCCCCAAAAAGGGGGAAAATTTTTTTTTTAAAAAAAAATGTTTCCCATTTTGAAGGTTTTTTTTAAAAACTCCCCCAAGGGGGGAAACTTTGGGTTTTAAAGGCCCTTTAACATTGGGGCCCCCCCGGGGAAACCCCCCCCCTTGTCCCAAATTAAACCCTTTTTTTTAAATCCCCTTTAAAATTTAAAAACTTTTTCCCAAACCCAATTTTTTTTTTGAAAAATTTAAAAATTGGGCCCCCCCCGGGGAGAAATTTTCCAGGTTTCCCCCAAAAAAAATTTTAAATTTTTCCCAAAAAGGGGTTTAAAAATAAAAAGTTAAAATTTCCCCTTTTACTCCCTTGAATAAAGTATGTTTTTTCCAAAAAGGGCCTTTTTTTAAAACCCTAAAAAAAGGATAAAAGGATTTTTTCGGGGCTTTTGTTTAAAAAAAAATTTTTTTTTAAAAAAAAGCCCAAGCAATTTTAACACTTTTTTGGGTTAAATTTTTCAAATTTTCCCACCCCAACCAAATATTTAAAATTTTCCCCTTTTTGGGGTTTTGTTTTTTAAAAATCCCAACTAAACCCTCAAAAACAGTTAGAAACCCCTTTCATTTTTTTTAAAAGCCTAGGGGAAAAAAACTGGGGTTTTTAAAGGGTTTTTAAAAAAAAAAAGGGTTTTAACCCCAAAAGGGTTTTACAAGGGTAAAAAAACCGGGAAATTTTTGAACCAATTTTTTTTTCTGCCCCCCGGGGAAGCCCCCAAGGGGTTTTTTTTTACAAATTTGGGCAATTATATTTTTCGGGAAAAAAAAGCCCCTTTTACTGGGGTTTTTTCTAAAAATTAAAGGGCCCCGGGGTTTTTCAGAAAAGGCCAAATGAAACCCCCCCTTTTTTTTTTAAAGGAAATTTCCTTTTTTTTGGACTTTTGGGGGCCCCTTTTTAAAAGGGGGGAACCTACTATGTAAATTTAAAATTTTTTTGGTTTTGTGGGGGGGGGGTTTTTTCCCCCCAAGAACCCAAAAAAACCCCAAGGGAGTTTTTTGGGGGGCTTTTGAAAGGGGGGTTTCTAGGGGAAGTGACCCCCTAAAAAATTTTAGAAAAATAAAAAAAAAAAGGGGTTTTAAAAAAAGGAAAAAAAAAAAAAAAAAGAAAAAAAAATTTTGGGGCCAGTGTTTTTAAACCCCGGTTTTGGGTTTTACCCCCCCTGAGGGGGGGTTTGGGGTTGCTTTTCCTTTGCGGGGGGAAATAAACCCCAAAAGGGGGAAATATTTAAAAACCACGGGGATCCAAAAGGACCCTTTTTTGGTTGAACGGGTTTTCCTTTTAAAAAAAAACCCAAAACCCCCCGGGATCCTAAAAAAAGAACGGGTTTTAAGTTTTTTCCCACCCGGGGGCCCGAAAAGAAAAGGGGGCCGCTCCCGGGGAAAAAGGGGGGAAAGGGGTTGTTAGTTTTTTTTTTTGGAAAACCCTTTTGGGGGGTTTTGGGGTTTTTTCCGGGGGAAAAAAAAAAAAACCGGTTTAAAAACCCTTGGTTTGCTAAGGGGTTTAAATTATTTAAAAAAAAGTTTTATTTGGAAAAAAAAGGGGGGGTCATTAAAAAAATTTTTTTTTTTCAGGGGTGCTTTTGGATTGAAAAAAAAAAAAAGTTTTTTTTAAGGGGAAAAAAAATTTGATACCCCCCAATAATTGAAAGGGGTTTTTTTTTCCAAGGAATTTAAAAATATTTCGGGGGTGGGGAGGGCCCCATGTTTTAGGGGGGTTTTCTGCTTTTTCCCAAAACAAGTGAGATTTTAATTAGGAAAAAAAAAAAACCCAAAAATTTTTGGAAAATTTTTTTTTTCCCCCCTTTTTTTTTGGGGAAAAATTGGGATTTTTAAAAAATTTTACGGCCCTCTTTTAAAAAAGGGGGGGAAAAAAGCCCCAGGGTTTGTTTAAAGGAAATGGGGGAAAGGGTCGGGAGTGTTTGTTTTTGGGGCCCAAACCAAACAGCAAGGGGGGCCCAAAATTTGGGGGGACCCCCCAGGGGCCTTTTAACCCTACCCCTTTTGGGGGGGCCGAGGGGGGGAGGACCCGCTTGATGGGTTTTGGCCGGGAAAAGGTTTTTAAAAAAAAAAAAAAGCCTGGGGGGCCCCCAAGAACCCCTTTAAGGTCCCAAAAATTTTCAACCCTTAAAAAATAAAAACCCAAAAAATTAGCAGGGTTGGGGAAACCCAAATTGGTTTTAGTCCCGGGTTAAACCTCGGGGAGGGGGGCCCGGGGGGAAGGGTTTACCCGGAATTTTTGGGTTTGCAGGGGGGCTAAGGGGATGCCCAAAACCACCCCGTTTTCCCCCCGGGGAAAAACAGGAAAAACCCTGGTTAAAAAAAACCCCCCCCCAAAAAAAAAAAAAAAAAAAAAACTATGAGCCCAAGATAGAGTTTTTGATCCCAAAAAAGGAAATGGAAATTGGATTTCCAAAAAAAATTTGGGAAAGAGTATAAAATGATTTTCTAGGGGAGAGAAAAAAAATGGGAAAAAAATTTTGGGGAGCAGGGGGAAGCAGAGAGTCCCCCCGGGGTTTTTTTTTTTCCCAAAAAAAACTTTTTTTGAAAATTTTTGAAAAATTGGGGGATGTTTGGGGGGAAAAAAAAACCCCGGGGAAAAAAAAAAAAAAAAAAAGGGAAAAAAATTAAACGGGGCCCAGGGAACCCGGGGGCCCTTTACAGGGGTTCCCCCAAAGTTAAAATTAAAAAAGGAGTTTAAATTTTTTCAAGAAATAGGAGGGGGGTTTTTCCAGGGGGAAATTTAACCCTTAAAAAAAAGGGTTTTTTTTCCCACTTTCTAGGGTTTTTTAAGGGAAAAATTAGAAAAAAAATTTTTGGGGAAATTTAGGGGAAGTTAAGAATTAAAAAATTTAAAAAAGGTTTCCATTTTTAATTTTTTCTTTTAAAAAATTTAACCCAATTTGAAAAAAACCCCCTTGGGGTTTGGAAATTTCCCCGGGTTTTTTTATTTTCCCCCCCCCTTGGCCTGTGTTTTTATTTTGGGGGAAAAAAAATTTAAAAATTGGGGTTTACATTTGGGGGGCCCCTTCAAACCTTAACTTTTTCCCCCTTGGGTTGGGGGAAAAAAAAACCCCCCTTTTCCAAAAATTTAGAAAAATCCGGGTTTTCCCCCCCCCTCTAAAATTCCCCCCCGAAAAGGGGGGGCCCTACCCCTTGAAAATTTTCGCACTTGAAAAAGGGGCTTTTTGATTTTAAAAAACTTTCTTTTTTTTGCTGGGAGGGCTTTCTTTTAATTTTAAAAAAAAAACCTTTTTAAAATTTTAAAATTTAGGGGGGGAAACCCAAAGCTTTGAAAAAAGAAAAAATCCCCTGGACATTATTTTTTTAATAGTGTTTCAAAAAAATGCTAAAAAAACTGGGGGGTTTTTAATTTTGTTTTTAAAAAAAAAAATTTTGCGGGGTTTTCCAAAGGGGGAATTAAAAAAAACCCCTGGAAAGAAGACCCGCCTCCCCCCCATTTCCTTTAAAATTTTCCCAAGGGTTTACCCCAATTTTTTGGGTTTTCCCCCCCATTTTGGGAAAAAACCAAATTTTTTCCCCAAATTTTTCCCCCAGTGGGGTTTGGGGAAATTTTTGGTTTACCTTTAAAAATGTTTTAAAATATTATTTTTAAAGGGGGGGCCAAATTTTTCCTTTTAAAGGAAAAAATTTGGGGGGAAAAAAAAAAAAAAAAGAAAATCCCAAAATTTTTTTTTTTGGGACTTTGAAGGGGGAAACCTTTAAAAAATAAAAAAAACCTTTTTTTTTTTTGTTTCTTTTTTTTTTTTTTTCTGGAAAAATTTTTTAAATTGGTCCCAAAAATTTTGGAAAAAAAATTTGTTTTCAGTTTGGAAAATTTCTAAAAATCAAAGTAAATTCCCCTTGTGGGTTTTTTAAGTAAAAATTGAAAAAACTACGTTTTTGTTTAAAAAAATAGTGCCCCTGGATTTAAAAAAATAAAAAAAAAATGCCCAAATTTAAAAATTTTTTAAAAGGTAATCATTAAAAGGTGGGGACATATTTTTAAATAAAATTTAAAATTTCCCCTTTTTGGGCCAGAAAAAAAAACCCCCATTTTCCTTTTTCCCCCCCCTACAGTTTTTGGGCTTTCTCTTTTTGGCCCCCAAAAATGTTGGGGGGAAACCCTTTTCCCCCCCTTTCCAAAACCCCGATTTTTCCAAAAAAAAACCCCCAACCCCATTCCTTGCAAACCCCCCCAAATTTCGGGAAATTTTTCCAGCTCTTATTTTGTTTGGGGGGAAAAAGGGCCTTAAAAAAGGCCCAAATCTTAGTAGTTTTTACAAATTTGGGAAAAATTTTGGTGGTTGAACAGAAAGGGCCCTTAAGGGAAAATTCCCTTAATGTTTTTGGGGAAATTCCCCGTTTGGACCCCAAGTAAAAACCCCTGCTAAGGGGGGTTTGAATAGCTTAGGGTTTTAAAAAAACCTAACCCCAGAAAAAATCTTTTTTCCTGTGAGTAAAAAAAAATGATGTTTTTTCTGTTTTGGATTCCAAAAAACCCTTTGGGGTTTTTTGAAACGGGAAAAATTGCCAGACCTATTGGGGTTTTGCCTTGGTTTGGGGGGCTTAAATTTTCCTTAATAATTTTGTAAAGGTTTTAAAAAATTTCCCGGGAAAAAAAAAAGCGGGCCCTTTTTTTTTTTGGACATTTTTTTGGCCCCCCTTCCCCAGGTTAAAAATTTTTTTTTTTAAAAATACGTTTGGGTTGTCAAAGGGGTTTTTTTGTTGAAAAGGGGGAAAATTGGGGAGAAAAACTTTTTGGCTTTTTTGTTGGCCCAAAATTTAAACGGGGTGAAAATTAAAGGGGAAATTAAATTTTTTTAAAAGGGCCCTTCATTTCAGGGGGTTTTCTGGGAAATTTTCTTTGGGCCCCTTAAAAAACCCTTTTTTAATATTTTTTATTTAAAAAGGGGGGGGAATAAAAATTTTTGAAATTTTTCCCGGGCCCCAAAACCTAATTTTCCTATTTTTGGGGAAAAAATGGGGAAAGGTTTTTAAATTTCCCTCCCAAATGTTTTAAAAAAGGCCCCATTTTTTTTTGGGTTTTTTTCCCTGGGAAAAGGGGCCCTCAACCCTTTTTTCCCGGGTTTTTTTTTTTTAACTCCCCCTCGACTTTTTTGGGCCCCCCCTTTCCCCCAAAAGGGGCCCCCCCCCTCCCGTTTTTTTTAAAAGGGGGGTTTTAAATTTTTTCCAAGGGGCCCACATTTTAAATCCCCCCCTTTCCCAAAAACCCCCTTTCCCAAAATTAAAGGGGAAAAAGTTTTTCAAAAAGAAAGGGGGGCCCCTTTAAATTTTTTTTGGTTTTTCCCTTTTTTCCCTTTTTTTTTCCCCTTTTAATTTTTCCCCCCTTCCCCCCTTCCCCCCTTTTTTAAAAAAACCGGGAAAAATTTTAAACGGGGAAAAACCAAAAACCCAAAACCCCTTTTCTCCCATGACAAAAAAACCCCCTTTCCCTCCCGGTCCCCCTTTTTTTTTTTAACCCAAAATAGCCCACCAAAAGGGGGAAAATGGGACGATTTTTTTTAATTTTTTCCCACAAGGGGGCCGGGGAAAAGTCCCCGGGGGTTTGGGCCAAATTTTAAAGGGGCCCCCCCTTTTAAAAAAACCTAAGGGAAATTTAAAAGGCATTTTCTTTTTAATTTGGGGGTTTTTGGCCAAAAATTTTTCTAAATGGGGGGGGGCTTTTTGTCCCTAAGTTTAAAGGGGGGGTTTTGGGGGAAAAAAAAAACCCGGGAAAAACCCCGGGGAATTTTTCCCCCTCAAAAAAAATTTGTTTGGGGGGGGAAAAGCCCTAACAGAAAAAAAAGGGGAAAAAAATTTTAAAAAAAACCCAATACCCAGTGTGTCCCATCTGTAAAAGTGCTAAAAAAAAGGGGAAAAAAGGGGAAAACGGGGGAAAATAGTAGGCCTGTTACCCAAAAAAAACTTTTCCCCTCCCTTTGAAAAAAAAGTGAAAATTCGGGGGTTTAAAAAGGGTTTTTAACCTTTTTTTAAAGGGGGGTTTGGCCCCCTTTTTAAAAGGGGAAATTGGTTTTAAACCAATTCCGGGTTTTTCCCACTGTTTTCTTTTTCCCAAGTAAAAAACCCCCCCAAGACAGTTAAAATTTATACAATTTTTTTTAAAAGGCCCAAATTGTTTTTTTCCCCCTTTTAAAAATGGGTTTTCAAAATTTAATTTTTTTGTTATGATTGGGACCAATTTTAAAAAACAAAAAAACTTAAAAAAAATTAAAAATTTTTTTTTTTTCCCTTTTAAAATAAAAACAAAGATTTCCTTTTCTCTTCTAAAACCCAAATTTGGGGAAAAGGAAAATTTGGGGGGTTTTTTTTTTGGGTTTTTCCTGCCCCAATGCGGGAAAAAGAAAAAGGGAGCTCCCAGCTGGCCCCCCTGCCCCCCCCCTGGCTCGGGGGAGAGGGGAAAGGGGTTAAAAAATAATTCGGGAAAAATGTGGGCCAAACCCTTTTTTGGGGTTTTTAGAAAAATGTTTTTAAAAAAAAAAATCGGCCCAAAAAAAATTGGGGAAGTTTACCCCCTTTTTTGGAAATTTGGAAAAAGGGTTTTTCTTTGAGGAATTTTTTTTTTTCCCCCTTTAGGGAAAACCCCCAATTTTTTTCCCTAGCACCCCACGGGGTTTTGGGGGAAGGGGAAAAGAGAAGTTTTAAAAGGGTTAAAAAATTTGGCTAAAAGGGCCCCTTGGGGGGGAAAAAAACCGGGAAAAAAAAAAAATTATTTAAAAAGGCCTGAAAGGGGTTTGGGGGGCCCCAAATTTGCTCCCCGTTCCCCAACCCCAGGGGGGAAGGGGCCACCCCCGGGGTGAAAAACCCCAAACCGGGTTTTAAAGCCCATTTGGGAAAAAACCCCCACCCGGGTTTTTCACTTTTTCCCGGGGGGAAAAACCCCCCACCCCCCAAAAGGTTAAAAAGAAAAGGCCAATCCAAATGATTTTGTAACGTTTTTAAAAAAACCCCTTGGCTTTTTTTTCCATTTTTCCTTTCCCACTATTTTTTTTTATTTTAAAAAGGCCCCCCTTTATCATTAAATTTTTCCCCTTCCCCTCAAAAGGCCCTTTTCCCCCTCCAGGGCCCAAAAAAAAACCCCCCCCCCCCCCAAATTTTCCATCAAAAGGGGGCCCTTTTTAAACAATTTTCCCCCCCCTTTTTCGGGGAAAAAATTTTGGGGGAAATTTTGGGGGGTTTTCCCTTTAAAAAAAAGTTTATTACCCCATTTTCCACCCCCCAACCCCCCTTTTGCCCAAAAAAAAAAAAAGGGTTTTCCCTTAGCGGGGATTTTGAGGGGGCCCCCCCCCCGGAAATAGGCCCCCCCCCTTCCCTTTTCGCGGTTTTTCCCCTTTTTCCTTACCCCGGGTACGGGGGGCCCCCAAAAAAACATTTGGAAGAAAAAAGGGGAAGGAGGGCAGAAAAAAGGGGGCCCTTAAAAGGAAAAAACCCCCAATTTGAAACAGATTTAAAAAAAAAAAAAAATTCCCTTTTTTTCCCCTTTTTTTCCCAAACAATATATTTTTTAAGCCCCTTTTAAAATATCACCCCCTTTTCCATTCCCGGGGGGGCCCCCCCAAAAAAAAAAAGGATTTTTTTTAAAAAAAAAAACCCCAAAATTTTTTCCCTTTTACAAAAAAAGGGTTTGCTTTTTTGGGAAAAAAGGGGAAATTCCCCCAAAATTTCCCTTAAAAGGAGTAAAAAAGGGAAAAGGAAGTCCTAAAAAAAAAAAAACGGGGGGGTTTTTTGGGGAGAAAAAATTTAAAAGTTTAAAGGGGAAAATTTTTCTGGCCCCTTTTTGGGTTTTCCTCTTTAAAAAAAAAAAAAATTTAAACCAAAAAAAATAAGGCCCCTTTAAAACCCCCAAAAACATTTTGCAGACCCAAAACCTGTAAAAAAAACATTTTTTAAAAAATTAGCTAAAACAAAAAAAATGCAAAAATTTCCAAACTTTTTTTGGGGGGCCCAAATTTTTCACTGGGGGTTGTTTTCCTTTTGGGCCCTTTCCCTTTTAAAAGGTACTTTTTCCCAAAGAAATTTTACCCCAACAAAAAATTTAATCCCAAAGATAAGCTAGTTTTTTAAGTTTTTTTTTTTTTGGGCCAGCAATAAAAACTTAAAGAAAATTAATCTCTGATGAGGGAAAATTTTCGGGGCACTGGCTTTTAAAATTTAAAAAGGGGGGAAAAAAACATTTTTTTTGGACTTCGGGGGGGTTTTTTCTTTTCCCCCTTAAAAAAAACTGTACCAAAAAATGGATAGAGGGGGTCATTTTAAATTTCCCCCCTCCCCCCAATCCCTTTGTAAAGGGCAAAAGAAAAATAAAATTTAAATTTTGCGGGGGGGGAGGTAAATTTTAAAATTCTGATAAATTTTTAAAAACTTTTGGGAAAAAAAACCCAAAAAAGATAAAAGGGTTTTTTAAAAAGGAAAAAGGGAAAAAAAAAAAACCTTTCCCCCATTAAAACCCGGGGGGAACCCAATCCCCCAAAAAAAACCCCCCAGGGAAAGAAAAAAATTTAAAATGACTGCAAAAAAAATTTTCCTTTTTATTAAAATTATTTTAAAAAAATTTAAATTTCCAAAAAAAAAAAAAGTTTAAAACCCCACTGGGGGTTTCGGGGGGGAAAACCAAAAGGGGAAAATGGGGTTTAAAACCCCCCTTTTGGGTTTTTTTTAACCCCCCTCAAAAAAAAAAACACGAAACCCAAAAACTTTGTTTTTTTTTGGGGTTTTTTAGGGGAAAGTTTTTTTTTTTTTTTTTTTTTTCCCCAACCCCAAATACCCAAAAAAAAAACCCTTAAACCCAATTATTTGTTTCCCCCCAAGATTAAAAGTGGGTTTTTGCTTCGGGAAAACCCCCCATTTTATGAAAAATCGGGTTTTTTTTTTGGAAAAAATTTAAAAATTTAAATTTTCCCCCGGGGATGGGAAAACCAAATTTTTTAAAATTTGGGGGCAGGGGGAAATTTTCTAAGGACGGGCCCTCTTAAAAAAAAAAAAAAACCCCATTAATTTTTCCCAAGGGAAGAAAAAAAAAAAAAAAATTGGGCCCAACTTTGGAAGGAAAATACTTTTTAACCCAAGGGGGGAAGGGAGATTTTCCTTGGGGGGCCCTATTTTTTTGTTTCCCCCCTTTGGGGTTCTCTTTTGTTTTGGGTCCTTTTTTTAAAAATTTTGGCCCCCGGGAAATTTAAAAAAAGGCCCCCAAAGGGGGTTTTTTTTGCTGAAAAAAGAAAAAAATTGCTTAGGGTTTGGGGAAAAAAAAATTGTTTTGGGCCCCCCGGGGCCCCCAAATTGCAGCCCAAAACCCCGGGTTTTTTTTTGGGGGCAGGGGGGAAAAACCCCTTTTCCCAGGGCCCCATATTTTTTTTTCCAAAGTAAATTTCCCCAAAAAAAACTTTTTTAACTGCCTTTATCCTTGCCCTTCCCCACAAAAAAAATGAAAAAACTCCAGGGAAAAAAATTTTTTGTAAAACCCAAACCCTTTCCCCCCTGGGGCCTTGCCCATACCATTTTTTCCCCCCAATTTTTTTAATTCTTCCTCTTGAAAAAAAAACCTTCCCAAAACCAAAAGGCCCCCCTCCCCCCTGCAACCCCAAATTTTGGCCTTTTCCTTTTGAAATAAAATTGGGGCTTCTTTTTCTCTCAAAAATTTTTTTCCACTATACCCCTATTTCCCCCCCTTTTGCTAGCCCCCCTGGCAAAAAAAAACCTATTTGGCCAGGGGACCCCCCATTTTTTCCCCCCACACCCCCTTCCCCCAGGGTTACATTTAACTTATTACCCTTTATTTTTTCCCAAAAAAAAAAAACCCCCCAAAAGGAAAAAAAAAGGGAACACTTAGGTTTTTTTACCTTTTTTTGCTTATATTTTGTTTAAAAACCCACGTTTTTTTAAACTAGTAAGCGGGGGGAAAACAAAAAAAAAAAAAGGAAAAAAAAGGGAAAAAAAAAAATTGAAAAAAATTTCCCTTTTTTAAAGTATTTTTCTTTTTTGGCATGAAAAAACGAATTTTTTTGGGGTGTCCCCCTTTTTTCCCCCGGGGCCTTTCCCCTCCTTTTTTCCCATTCATTTTTTTTTTTGGGCCCCGGGGGGGGAAAAAAAAATTTTTCTCAGGGAAAAATTTTTCTACCCAAATTTCCCCTTTTTCCGGTTTAAAACCCCAAAAAAAAGGGAAAAATTTTCCAGGGAAAATTGGCCCCCCTTTCGTAGAAACTTTTGCTGTAAAAAAAATCCTTTCCCCCCGGGAAATTTTTCCCCCTGCAACCTAAAAAATTTTTCCCTTCCCCCCCCGGGGGACCCCCAATCCCTTTTCCCCAAATTCCCCCACCCTTTGGTTCCCCTTGCTTCCCCGGGGCCCAAAATTCCCACGTTTCCCCTTTCCCAAAAAAAAACCCAAAACCTATCCCAAATTGTTTTCCAAAAAACCCCCCGGGGAAAAAAAAAAAACAAAAAAAAAAACAGGGGGAAAAATTTAAAAATTTACATTTTTTTTCAAAAAAACAAACCCCCCAAATTTTACCCCAAAAACTGCCCTGCCCTTTCCCTTCCCCCCCCTTGCTAAAAAAAAGGTTTCCCAGGGGGTTTGTTTAAAATTAAATTCCCCTTTTTCCCCCCCCAGGGGATCTGCCCAAATTTTCTGATTTTTTTTTCCCCAAAAAATTTTTTGAAAAAAAAATCAAAAATCCTGTTTTGGGTTTTAAAAAACCCTTTTGGTCCCCCCCCTTGTTTCCTTTACCCCCAACTGCAACCCTTTGTTTTTTGAAAAAAAATCAAAAAGCATTGGAGATGTGATCTTAAACTTTGGGGGGGCTTTCATTTGGATCTGGTCAGCTCTTTCTTGAATTTTTAATTTCAACCAAAAAAAACCATTTTTTGTCAAATTTTCACCCCTTCAGTAATTTTGCCTCCAACTCATGAAAAAAATTGAGCTAGGGGGGCATTGAATTTTTAAAATTAAGGGCCCTAATACCAAAAAAAACGGGGCAATGCCAAGAACAACTTTGTCCGGGCTGACAAAAAATTTGGGGGAATCCCTACAAGTTTTTTTTATTTTTTTTTTTAATCGAAGGGAAAAAAAAAAAAAAAAGGAAAAAATTTTTTTTTTGAAAAAACATGTTTAATGTGTACATTTAGAATTCACCTTTTACCCAAATACATAACCCATTAAAAAAAACCCCGGGCACATTTACAGTATGTGGTTTTAAAACAAAAAGGGGAAAATGTCTTTTTTGACTTCAGTGGTAAGTAAGCATGGGTGAGTCAAATTTTTTCCTGCTTGCATGTCTGCAAATGACTCCTAAAGTACAGAGTTTTTATTTTTTTTTGGGTTACATAGGAATTTTTAGAAGTGGGAAAAAATTCATAAATTGGGAACCTGTGAAAAAATGGATTGATTATTTTACTGTTATGGAAGAATGGGGGATTTTTTTTTGGAGACGGGCCCCTTTAAAGAGGAAAATTTGGGTTTTTAAAATGAGGTCATTAGTTTGGGCCCAAAACCCAATTGACCTGGTGGCCCCCCTGATAGAAAAGGGGGAATTTTAGGACACACAGACCACCCAGGAATACACCAGCACGAGGAAAGGCCCTTTAAAAAAAAACCCAAAATAGAAGGGGGCCCCATCTGAACCCACAGAGAGACCCATCAGGAGAAACCAAAACCCGCCAACATCTTGATGTCAGATTTTCTGGCCTCCAAAAAAACGGGTGGAAAAAAAAATTTTTCTTTTTTTTTTAAGCCACTCCCGTCTTGGGGGGAAAATTTTTGTTTTAAGCCCCCCCGCAAAAACTAATTACCAAAATTTGGGGTTTTGCAAAATACACAGGGAAAACCCCATTCTTTTTTTTTTAAATTTTTTAAGGCCCCAATAGAAAAATCTTATGTGTTTATTTTTTTTTGATTCTCAGTGGCATTTGACAACCAGTTTTAAGTTTTTCCCCTTCTTAAA
>JAKFHU010000814.1:0-14023 GCA_023783475.1 Daubentonia madagascariensis | reverse complement strand
TGTGTGCAGGACACACATAAAGCAGCTGCTGCTAGGTGTGGGTGGGGAGGGGGGCAGAAAGGAGACAGGGAGAGACAGACGGAAGGGCTCTCTGGGTCTAGGTCGGGGCACTTACCGAAGGTGGCTTGGAGACCCGGCGGCAGGGAGGAAGGGTGGCATCCAGCCAAGAGCCTTCACAGGTGCCCACGTTCTGCAACGCAGGCGCAAGGGACTCCCTTCTGCCCAGAACACCACTGGGAATGGAAGTGGGTCCTTCTGCATTGCCCCCCTGCGCGTCCCAACACAGACCTGTGTCCCTCTGTCCTGCCAACGTGAGAGGTCTTGAGCAGAGGGTCTGGTTCAGCCACGTGAAGAATCACCCGGACCCACAACATTTTCGGAGGAAGTTGAACGGAGGGGAAAAAGCAAAAACAAAAACAAAAGAAAACAAACGGACAAACCAAAGGTGTTCTCTTAAGGGCTAAGGCTGTGGGAAATGATAATGCAGACGTAGAACAGCAGTAAGCACCTCCTCCTCCCACCCTTAGGGAGAAGGTGCCTTCTTCTCCAGTGGGGCATGTGCTTGAGAGGGAGGTCAGCGCTGTGGAGGATTTTCCGTTTCTCCCTGGCTGTGTTGATCGGGTCCACGTAGCAAGCGTGTCCCTCAGGTCTCCTACCTGCCTACTGGTGTATTGCCCCCTCTTTCCTCAGAGGTGGAGAGAGGCTACCGAGCCTCCTTGTACTTAGGAAGTGTTTGGTACCCGCGCGTTTGTGGCATCCTTTGTGCGCACCCGAGTTTCAGGATGTGCTCTGCCCCGTTCCCGCCTGCGTCTGGAGAATGTTTGTTTGACGACTGCCCTCAGTGGCACAAGTAGGGAACCAGAGCTTGCCCTTGCCAGGGTGACGAGGTGAAAGGGACCATATCAGCGACGGGGGTGGGCTGCTGAAAGTCGAAGCCCCTCTGCGGCCCAGTTGTGTAACTTCCCCACCCTCCTGCTTTTCTACGTTGCCCTGGACAGGTGAACACGGCAGAGTGCACACACGTGACACCGCTCTGGCCTTCTGGATCCGTCTTCTCCCCGCACACCAACCTGGGGTCTCCGGTGTTTCCTGGCCTGTGAGCGTTTGATGCCAGCTTTCACTTTGTGAGGCCCTTCACACTCACTCAACCCCAGCTCTCTCTGCAGATTCTTCCCGCTCCTTCCAGGGAAAGCGCCATTATAAGTTGTCCGGGTGAGCATCCGACAAGGGGTCTTGAGGAGAGGGTGGCGTCACAGTCCTTGTAAACTTTAGGTTGTTTAACGTTCGGGGAAAGTCCAGGTGAACAGCCCCCCGTCTCCTTTAGAGTCCACGCAGAAGACCCAGAGACGCCATGAACGTGGCCCTTCTAGGGAACTCCCCTGCTCCCAGACCTGCTCCTGGGAACCCCGACTGTGGCCCCTGCCCCAGGTGTCGACACTTCTGTCCGTGCTAAGTGGAATGGTGAATGTGTGCTTGCTCCCAGAATTCCCGGCAGAGCAATACTATGTCTTCGGGCGCCAGGGGGTGTCTCTGCTGGCCACGCCCACAAAGCTAAGTAGCCCACCAGCTTACCCAGGCAGAAACTACAAACTCCGACAAATAGCCTGCTGAGTTGAGGTCAGAGCGTTTTTCCCTCAGTGGCAATGGCGGGATGACATCGGCAAGCTTAGGGGAACGGTGACATTGACACAACCGACAGCGGCCGAGGCAGGATAACACCACTGACTCTCAAACGGACACAGAGACCTGAAATGTTAGACTTGCAGGGCATGGAAGACTTAGAGAGGTGGGCTTCCAGTGTGAGTCAGAGAAAGAGATGCAAATATCGGGGAGAGAGAGGGAGTGAGAGAGGAAGGGCAAGGGAAGGGAGTGGTGGTTGAGACAGAGACAGAGACAGAGATGCAGCCAGAGGGAGAGAGGGGTGGAGAGAGGAGGGGGAGAGAGAGAGAGAGAGAGAGAGAGAGAGAGAGAGAGAGAGAGAGAGAGGCCAATACACATCCAAGATCAGCATTTAAAAGGAGCGCAAGATCAAGCCCCTGACTGATCCTGACCCTGACCCAGGACCCTCCATTCAAGGAGGCAGAGCCCAAACAGCCGTGCTCCATTTCAGGAGGAGCTTGTTGCTGGAGAGCGAGGTCTCAGAGGCACTGCCATGGCAGAGAGGATGGGGATAGGAAAGGGGAAATCATGGGCACCTACTTCCACTCACACCCCAACATCGGGATCCCTTGGAACGGCCGTGGAGACTGGATGCCACCTCAGTCTCCGCCTGGGGCCCCAAAAAAAAAAAAAAAAAAAAAAAAAAAAAAAAAAAAAAAAAAAAAAAAAAAAAAAAAAAAAAAAAAAAAAAAAAAAAAAAAAAAAAAGGGGGGGGGGGGGGGGGGGGGGGGGGGGGGGGGGGGGGGGGGGGGGGGGGGGGGGGGGGGATGACAAATCAGCACCAACATTGATGGCTGTATTCTTCATAATTATGACGTGTAATAAGATAGGTAACTTCCTATGATAGTAATTATATTGTAACATTGACAAAGCAAAAATTTCAACTAAATATCCTGGGCATGCGTTCTGAAAAGTAGTTTTTTGTCAGGACAGTACTGCGGCACTATGCTGGAGGCCATTTTCAGTACGAAATCACCAAGAAAAAGCACAAAAATGAGAAAATCGTAGCACTAAGAATGGTAATTTACAGTATGAGCTGCATCGAGAAGACAGACCATCATCATGTTCGAGTCCAGCTGGGAACAAGCATATTAGGGCTACTCAATTTTTTTTGCCACTCTTCCTGTAACACAAATGACCATGAAAGTGCTAGAAGTATTGATTTTGAGGTTACAAATAAATTTTAGTGAGTAGGCACAGTTGCATATACTGAATCCAGGAATAATGAAAATTGATTGTATTTTAAAAATTATATTGAGCTATAATCATGAACATCCCCTAGACAGTGCATCCCACCACCCTTTAGGTATGTGTTTACCCAACCCCTCCACCCCCCTCTCACCTGCCCGACCGCTGATGAATATTATTTCAATGTGTGCATGCAAATATTGATCAGTTAGTACCAATTTGATGGTGTGATTACTGTAGTTTGGAAGTAAGTTTTGAAATTTTTGAGTCTTCCAATTTCATGTTTATTTGGCTATTTGTGCTTCTTCCAATTCCATTTGTATTTTAGAATCATCTTTCCTTTTTTTTTTCTGGAGACAGAGTATCCCTCTGTCCCCCCAGTTAGAGTGCAATGTGTCATCATAGCTCAGTGCAACCTCAGTGCAACCTCCAACTCCCGGCTCAAGTGATTCTTCTGTCTCAGCTTCCTGAGTAGCTAAGAATACAGGTGCGTGTCACTATGCCTGGCTAGTTTTTTTCTGTTTTTTGTAGAGACAGGGTCTCGCTCTTGCTCATGCAGGTCTCAAACTCCTGGCCTCAAGCAATCCTCTTGCCTCGGCCCCCAAGAGTGCTAGGAGTACAGACATGAGCCACTGCACCTGGCCAGAATCATCTTCTTCAATTATGCAAAGTGAAAAGGCAATTGGAACTTTGGTAAGAATTTCACTAAACCAGGAAATCATTTTGGATAGTATTGCCACCTTAACTACAGCATATCTTCCAATCCATAAAAGTGGGATGCCTTTCCATTTATTTAGATTTTCCTTACTTTATTTTACCAATGCATTGTTGTTTTTAATATGCCTTGAAATCATATTTATAAAATATAAATATATTTTTAAAAAGGACAATGAAAGTTTGAAAAGCTGTGGAGTGTTTTTTGGGAAATTTGAAATTTAGGCAATTCAAAGAATCCATGTATGATGAAGTTTATTGTGAGCCACTTGCATGCTCAGGACAGAAAGCATGTAGAAAGATATGAGAAGATTGTAATCTTTCACCAGAGGTTAGAATTGATTTCTTGATTAGAACAAGAAGATTTTTAAGACTAAGGGAGAGTTGTAAATAGTCTAACTAGATGTTCATGCAGGGCTCAGGACAGAACCAACCCACAAATTTTGGGAAAGTTAGTTTTTATGTCCTTATAAATATTTATTATTTTGGTGTTTTTATCTACTAGTATTTAAGGTATCATCCGGCACAATAATAGCTGAAGAGATGCTAAAGCATCACAGAAGACAAAGGATATAGTCTCAGCAAAATCCATTTGAAAAGGCAAAGAACAGACAAGTACTCACTTCCAAAATCAAGACAGCAAGCTCTGGGGAAGGGTGGGCATGATTATTCTAGAGTTACCATATTACAACATTTAAACATAAATTTGTTGAGATATCACATTGAACCCCATAAATATGTACAATTATTATATGCTAATTAAAAATAAAATACAACAAAAATCACAAAGCATACAAAAATATTAATATTAATATTAACATTATAACAGTAATATTAATATATGGTTCACTCACCTAAAATAATTGACAGAATGCAGGAAAGTACTTAAATTAGTTGGACCCCTTGCACATTGCTAGCAGAACTAAAAATGGTGGAGTCACTGTACAGAACAGTTTGAAAGCTTGTCAGAAAGTTAAACATAGAATTATGATATAAAAAATCAATTCCATTCCTATGTGTATACCAAAAATATTGAAAGGGGTTATTGAAAAAAATAATCATCCAAACGAATATTTACAGTAACAGTATGCACAACAGACCAAACAGTGGAAAGATGAAAATACCCATGAACACTTTTAAAAAGTAGGACAACAAAATTTGCTCTGCACAGTGGAATAAAATGCAGCAGTAAGAAGGAATGAAATAGTGATTCATAATATAACATGGATAAAACTCTAAAATATCTTAATAAATAAAACCCAGGCACGAATAGCTACATGTTTGTGTAATTCCATTTATATTAAACATCCATTGTGGTTAAATACCATAAAGACAAAAATCAGACTAGAGGTTTCCACTGACTGGGGTCAAGGGAAATGGAGAATGACTTGGTCAATGAGCAGTTTTGTTTTAGGGTGAGAAATATATCATGGAAACTAGATAAAGATGATGATTGTACAACACTGTGAATATTATGACACTGAATTTTACTTTACAATGGCTAATAGCTACCTTTACATGTTTTATATTTTACCTAAATAAAATAAACCTAATAATAATTTTCTGGAACAGTTTTTATATAAAATTATGTTAATTTGGTCTAACTTGGGCCTACACAGAAAATATTTGAGAATCAAAGATAAACATTTCTAGAAGAGTAGATTTTACATGTTTTCACCACTAAAACTATGAGGTCATAGACTTAATCATTAACACAATTTCTCATTCCATATTATATACATGTATCGAACTATCATCTTGTGCCCCATAAATAAATGTATAAAATTCTTGTCAATTAAAAATAAAATAAAATTTAAATTCTATAACTGTAAAGATTCACAGCTACTGTAAAATGTTCATAATTGTAAAAGCAAAAAAAAAAGGATTTTTAAATCAAACTACTTGAACAATAGTTTCTCAATTCCAGAAAAAAAAGTGTGGACTTTGTTAAACTAAAAGAATATATCTAACCATTGTTCAAAGAAGAAACTCCCCAACTGACTTTCTAACTGGAAAAATAAAATATTTTGTGAGTTACCCATTGGATATCATCCCTAAGGCACAGAACATTATTGTTAGAGCAGATGTAGAAGACTTAAATTCTGCATCATCAGATAATAAAGACTAGAATGATTTTGTGCAGTAGGTTTTATTCTCCATCCTCATCTTAAATTAGAGGCAACTTCTTAATCTCTCATTCATATTGCCAAGTTTCTTAAAAAGAGAAGCTTCTCTTCCTACACAAACCTATAGCTTCTTTCAAGAGGGCTTTCCTAGCCACTGATTTACTGAAATAGTATGGTAACCATGCCACTAAATTGATACCTATGATACATTTCTAGATATATCAGGCCCAGACAGTGTTCCTCTTGAATCCTATCCTTCTCTTTATCATCATGCTGTTTCCCTTCTTGCCCATCTGCAGGATATTCTCAGTCTCTAGACTGGCTCCACCTTATCTCTGAAGCCATTAAAAATTGGGAAATATTTATCTGAGTCCAAGTTCTGAAGTTTTTTGTTCTCTTACTTGACTGTTTATTCTAGGTTTGTTTTTTTATTTTATTTTTGTTTGTTTTTTACTGAGACCTATGGCTTCCAATCACATCCATAAGTATACAGTTCACAAATTTCTTTTCAAGTCTGACCACTTTGTTGAACTTATTATTTATTCTTAGACTTGGACATCTCAAAGCCATACCAAAATGAAAAAATCTACCTTTAAATTTTACCTTACTCATAAACAAGATCCAGTTTTCCACAGCTTATAAGATATGACTCCAAAATCCCCTTATCCTGGTATTCATGCTTTTATGGAGAATTACCCCTTGATGTATGCTGGACCAAGTAATTTGCTTCTATTAAACAGAATACAATAAATATGGTGGGACTGTACTTCTGAGATAGCTTATAAAGGGCCATAAGATGTATTTATATTCATTTATAATTTAATTATTATACAATAATAATTCATATATATTTTATTTTTTTCTTGATTGCCCTCTCTTGATCTCTTTTGACTGCTCTGATAAGGCCACCAATCATGTTGTGAGCTGCCCTAACTGGAGGCCCATACATTAAGAAACTGAGAGTGACCACTGACAAAGAGCCACCAAACAATCAACTGGGGCCTTTAGTCTGCAAATAACTAAAGCCTGTGAACAATGATGTGGACAAATGTGGTAGTAGGTGCTCCACTCTCAGTCCTGGAATGACTGCAGTCCCCCCCAACACTTGATTGTAAACTTGTGGGAATCCCTCACCAGAAAACAAGGCCATTCAATCCTCAGATTTATGACCTACAGAAATGGTGTGGAAATGAATGTTTATTGCCTTTTATTTGTCACACAGCAATATGTAAATAATATATTACCTATTTCAACTTCACAGACATATTTCCTGTCCTTTATTATTCATTCACTTTATCCACAAGCCCCAGTGTTCTTACCTTATAAATATGTGAATCACTGTCACCCTGGGCAGCTCTAATGATGATTTTTGACAACACTATTTTGATAGATTTTATTTTATAGCAGTTTCAGGTTAACAACAAAACTGAGCTTACAGAACAAGGATTTCCAATATCTTCCTTGACCCTAGATATGCACATGCTCACTCACTATCAAAATCCTACAACAGATAAATGAATTTTTATTGATACATCATTATCACCCAGAGTCCATAGTGTGCATTTGGAGTCAGTCTTGGTGTTTGGACAAATGTATGATAACAAGTCCACCATCACAATACCACACAGAGTATTTTCACTGCCCTAAAAATTGTCTGTGCTCCTGTTATTTCTCCTTCCCCTAACACCTATCAACCACTGATCTATTTTGAGATAGCTTTTGTAAAGAAAGTAAAGTAATTGTTAGATTTTTTTTCATGTGGATGTACAAATTTCTAGAACTATTTGTTAAAAACACCATATCTGTTCCATTATATTGCTTTTGGTTCCTTGTCATAAGTGTAGTTGACACACATATATATATTTTTTTCTTGGACCTCTATTCCTTTCCAAGAATACTTTAAATACATTGAAATCAGATAAATTTTCTTTTTTAATTATGATGGAATAAAAGAAGAAAGCAATAACAGAAGGAAATTCAGGAAATTCACCAATATCAGCAAATTCAACAATATAGATTCAATAATAAATGATTCAAAGATAAAAAATTATGAGGAAAATTAGAAAATATATTGAGGGAAATATATAGACCACATTATAACAAACTTTATGCAATGCAGCAAGCGCAGTGCTAAGATAAAATATATAATATCAAAATATAAGTGCATACATAAGAAAAATAAATATGTAAGTGGAAAAACAACTATCTAAATATAAAGCTAGAAAAAAGAATAAAATAAAGATTAGATAGAAAAAATAAACGGGAATGGAAAAGCACTAGAGAAAAATCAATAAAACTCAAATTTTTTTTTTTGAAAAGACAAACAAAAATGATGAAACTGTAGCTACACTGGCTGCAAATGAAAGCTCATACACAAATTACTTAAAGCAGAAATGAAGGTCTGGGTATTAACAGAAAATTTTCAAAAATAAAAAACGATTATAAAATGATACTGGAACAATTGAACACCAATGTATTGAATGATCTAGACTTAAAAGACTAATTCTAGAATAAAACATTCTAACAACACTGAATCACAAAGAATGAGAAAGCTGAATAGACCTATAACTAACAAAGAGATCGAATCATTAACCAAAATCCTCACAACAACTCTGTCCCAGATCGTGTCAATGGTGAATTCTACCAAATCTTTGAACACCAATGCTTCTCAAGTTTTTCCAAACAAAATGAAGAGGAGAAACACTTTTTATCATATTCTATGAGGCTAGGATATCAAAATGAAATATAAAAGTCAATAATACAACATATTAATAGGATGAAAAAGGAAAACACCACATGTTCAACTGAGTTGATACAGAATTAAAGCACTTGAACAAATTCAACACTCTGTAAGGATTTAATTTTTTTTAAATTCAATTAAATAGAAATTTAAAGAAACATGCTCAGCCTGATGAAAGCCGTATTTTAAAAATACACAATTAACATTTATCCAATGGAGAAACGTTGAAACTTTTTGCCTAAGATAGAGACAAGACTAGAATACCCTCTTTTACCACTTATCTTAAACTTAGTAGTTGGAAGTTTACCAGAAAAAGCAGTCAAGAAAAAGAAATGAAGACATTAATATTAGAAAAAATGCATGTATTTATCTCTATACATAGATGATATGATCCTATATACCAAAAAACCCTAGAGACTCAGAAGAAAACAATTTGAGATATTAAATTAATTAAGCAAATTTGTAGGATAAAATCAACACACAAAATTCAGTTCCATTTCTAAGCCCTAACAATGAACAATCTGAAAAGGGAAATTAAGAAAAACAATTCCATTTACAATAGCAGCAGAAGGAAAAAAGAATTAAAAACATACTTAGGAATTTAACCAAGGGGCAAAAATCTTATACACTAAAACTACAAAGTGTTGCTGAAAGAAATTAAAGATAAAAATAAATGTAAAGACATCCAATGTTCAGATATTAGAACACATAATATTTTCAGTTGACAAAATTACCCAAATTTCTACCAATTAAATGCAATTCTTATCAAATCCCCAGTGATGTTCTTTTTGAGTAAACAGAAAAAAATTCATCCTAAAATTCATAAGGAATCACAAAGGCCAAAATAATTTTGCAATATAACAAATCTGAAGTACTCATACTCCCTAACTTTAAAATTAAACACAGATCTACCTTCATTTAGGGAATGCGGTGCTTGCAAAAGGATAGATATATAAACCAATAATATAGAATAGAAACATCAGAAATAATCTCTAACATGTACAGTCAACAGATGACTAAGGCCATTTAATTGGAAAATGGCAACGGAACTGGGAAATCTGGATATCAATATGCAAATAATGCAGCTGGATCTTTGCTTTACACCTTATAATAAACTAACCTAAATGAGTCAAAGATCTAAACATAAACATAAAAGTGAAGGCAATGAATATCTTGTAATAAAATAGGTCAAAATATTCCTGATTTAGTAATGTAATGATTCATTGGAGACATCACAAACAGAAAAAAAGATAAATCGGACTTCATCAAATTAAAGATATAAACACAACAATACAATGTGTACAAGGACTTTAATGAGATTACTCCAAAGAAGATGTACCTATGTCTAATAAACAGATGGAAAGATCCTCAGCATAACTGTTATTAGGAAATGCAAATCAAAACTCCAATTAATTTTACTTCATACCATTAATATGGCTATTATTTAAAAAATAAAATAATTAGTGTTAGCAAGGATGTAGAGAAAGAAGAACACTTGTGCATCACTAGTGGGAATCTAAATGATGGTACAGTGACAACAAGAAACACTAGGCAGTTTCTCAAAAAGTTAAATATAGAATTACTACATGATTCAAAAATTCTACTTCTAAATATATGCACACAGAAGAATTGAATGTTGACATTCAAGCAGACACATGCACACTACTGTTTATAGCAGAATCATTCACCACAGCCAAGGATTAGAATAGCAACCAAATGCCCATTGACAGGCAAATGGATAAACAAAATGTGTTGTATTATACAGTGGAATATTATTCAGCTACAAAAGGAATGGAATTCTGGCACATACTACAAAACAGATGAATAGTACACACTAAGTACAGTCTTCAAGACACAAAAGGACAAATAGTATGTGATTCCCTTTTACTATGTACCTAAATTAGCCATGTTAATAGACACAAAATGTATAAGAGAGGCTACCAGAGGCTGGTGGAGTATGACATAGGGAGTTACTGTTTAATGGGAACAGATATTTGCTTTGAGATGATGAAAATTTTCTGGAAATAGCAGTGATGCTTGCACAATAATCTGAACATACCTAGTATCCCTAAATTGTACATGTAAAATGGTTAAAATGGCAAATATTATGTGTGTATATATATTTCAAAAAAATAAGAATGTCCCACTCCCCACAAAAAGGTGGTAGGGAATGATGCAGAAGAGGGGCGGGGAGAGAGAGAGAGAGAGAGAGAGAGAGAGAGACAGAACATGTGCACTACTTCTGGGTATTATTTTGTGAAGTATTGTGGAGTTGACAAAAAATTTTAATTTAGTTATTTCACATGACATAACTGTACCCTATGCCCATATTCTACCCTATACATAAATATAATTGTTATTTGTCAATTAAAATTAAATAAAATATTATTAGAAAAGATAACAACAGAAAATAATGAAGAATTCATGTAAGACCACAAGAAGCCCAGGATTTAGCCTTAGGAATTGCTCATATTTAATTCCACTTAGATAAGGAGGAGCTCTCCTGGAGACTGAGAATAGCCAGGCAGAGATAAAAGAGTAAAAATATCATGATAATCAAAAGAGTGTTTTTCAAGATTAGTGTTGGTGCCTGAAGTTCTTGGTATATCTAGTTATTACATTAGATATGTCAATTGAGTGATGTGGTTTACCATTCATTTCAGTGAATCAGTGGCTACAGGACCCCTGTGGAATGAACAGATAGTTATGCGTTGGAAGTGAGGTTATGATGATAGTAAGCACCGACATCTCTTTTAAGAAATTTGGGTATATGGAGGTGAGATTATAAAATTGTCTCCTTTCCTGATGAGGTAAGATTTAATGTACTACACAGAATTTTGGTACCCTTTCTAATATGACTGGTAGGAAGATAACTATAATAATGGTGCCTAGTGTCTTTTTCGACTGTTATAATAACAAAATCAGTAGGTTAGGCATATGATATATAGGGGCAGGTAAAATGGGTAATTATTGGACTCCAGAATTGTTCTAGTTCAAAGGACTATGCAGTGAAAATATTCTTATTTAAATGATAATTTGAGGTAAATATATATTGTATTTTTTAAAAATGTCTTCAAGTTAGTGTAACATTTTTACTTTGTTAAATAAAATTATGGAAATTTCATGCTAGATATAGCTATTGTTCTATTTGATTGTGAAATAATTCTGTGCATTTCCAAATATAGTCTGCTTAACCTAATTTACAAAAAGTCTGTTTCAGATATATTTTATTATTCATTTTTTTGTTGTTTTGAGGAAAAATTTATGTAACAAGAATTTAAAATTAACCATTTTAAATTGTGTATAATATTTAGAGTCATTATGTTATTTAATTATAACTTCTGTTTAGTCGAAGAAATCTTTATCATTTCAAAAACATTAGAAATTCTAATCCCATTGTCCCTTCAACCCAATGACTTACATCCCAAATCTACTTTTTATCTATCTGTATTTTCCTGCTCTGGAGGTTGGATACAGATGTAATCAAAATATATAACCTTTTGTGTCTTGCTTTTATTTAGCTTTGGGTTTTTGAGGTCGTCTTTGTAGTATGTATCATTACTTTCTTTCTTCTTATGATTGTGTGACATGAAATGGCACATTTCTTTTGATAATTATGGAAAAACATATTTTTGTTTATCCACTCATCAGTTGGTGAAGATTTGTGTGTTTTTGAAAGTTGCTTATTGTAAAGAATGATGCTATAAATATTTACAATTATTTGGTAAAACACTTTCAAAATACTTTATGATATATAGATTGAGGTAGAATCGGTGGGTCTTATGGTAAATCTATGTTTAACTTGCTGTGGCAATGTCAAGTTGTTTTATGCAGTGGCCGCACAATTTTGTAGTTTTCTTACAAATACAGAAGTGTTCTAATTTCTTTAAATCCTTAGCTCACATATAATTTTGTATTTTGTTTGTGTGTTGCTTATTTTGTTTTTTTTATGGCTATCCAGTGAATGTGAAGTGGTATACTGTGATTTTTTCTTTGTATGCCCCTAACAATTAATGATGTTGAGTATTTTTATGTCCCTACCAACCACTTACTTATATGTTCTTTGAGGAAATTATATGTCATGTCCTTTGATCATTTAAAAAAATTGAGTTGTTTCATTGTCCTTGACTTTGTACTTGTTGCTGATTATTTGTAGGACTTCCTTATATGTTGTAGAAACAAGAACTTTATGAGATATATATACAAAAATATTTTCTTTAATTCTGTGGGTTGTCTTTTGACCTTTAGTATGATAACATTTAAATTTTACATTGGAATTTTTTCAACTCCATGCCACCGTAAAATTTGGGGTGTTTTCAGCCATAATTTCTTCAAAGTTTTTTTCCCCATTTTTCATTCTTTTCTACTTCAGTGCTTTCATAATATGTATATTTGTATGCTTGAATAGAATTTTATCCTCTAGTTTCTGTTTACATTAATTTTTTCTGTCTTTTATCCTTAGACTCGGTTTTTAATTGTTTTTTTTCTTTTAGTTACCTTATTCTTCCCTCACTCTTTTTAAAATCCTGTAGAACCCCTGTGGTTGGTTATTTATTTATTTATTTATTTATTCATTTCTGGGTTTTTTTAATGTACAGTTTATACCCGTCTGGTTATTTTTTATTTTTATTTTTTTATTTCTGATTCTTTTATCTCCAGTTTATTTAAAACAATTTTATAGTAAGGCTAACAGTTCTGCTTCCTCTGGGTGGGTTCTTTGAATTGGTTATTTACCTACACTATGTGACTAGAATATATTTTTGCATTTCTTCATTGTTTTGCGATTTAGGGTTGAAAATTGCACAATTAAATGTCATAGTGTGGTAACTCTGAAAATCAAATCCTCTCACATTCTGGGGGAATACTATTTTTCTTGTTGATAACTGTCATTTTCCAGTTGTGTAGCATTTTTTAAACTGTTTTTAAGACTATTTTTCTTGCTGCATTTTGTCACTGAAGTTTCTATCCCTTTATCATCTCTTCAGTTTATGTTTTTATAGATACTTTCTTGAATTCCAGGAGCTAAAAACATTTAAAAATATTTAAAAAACATAAGCTTTTGCAGGGTTTTGACCTTGACTTTGTGTTGGGAGTTCTTTCAACACATAGACTGTTAATGACTTTATTTAGCCTTAACTTACTTCTTACATGGAGCCTATAATTTAGCCAGCAGTCAAATTTTAAAGTCCACTAAAGTCTTCTTTTTTAATCTCTGGGCATTCATATGCCTTTATAAATTTCATCCTATACCTGGGTGATTTTGCATTGCCTACTTTTTCCCCCTAGGCTTTATGTGATCTATTTTCATCATCATGATATTTTGCCTCTTATTATTTGCTTTCATTTCCTTTAAAGTTTATTCAGGCATCACTCCATGCTTTCAACTTTGGGTGAATTATAGTTTATGAAAAAAAGAGAAAAATACCTTATATCATTCTTTTTATTAGCCCTCAGAGAAGTCCAAAAGAGGTTAAAGCAATAAAATAATTTGTGAATAATATCTGCTTTGATCCTTTCATAACCACTTTCCTAAAATGGGGTTAGGTAGGGGCAGACAAAGCAAAGTATACCCCAAAGTCCTCCTACCCCTCTTTTT
>JAKFHU010000810.1:0-35844 GCA_023783475.1 Daubentonia madagascariensis | reverse complement strand
CTCCACCAGGGGATGTCCCACCGGAGGAACAGTGGCTGCTGGAGTTACTCCTGGATGGAGCGAAATTCCCTAATGAAGTGGGCAGGGTTAGGGGGAGCTGCTCTGGTTCTGCCTGTGGCACTTGAGGCATTCGGTTGCCATGAGAACCGGTACTTACACAAAATGAGTCACTATGACAAGCAACCTTCAAAATGACCAATCTCTGGGGTACAGTAGGGCTGGGACCTGAAGAGTGGGCACTAGGACCAGCATGTAGCGGGCACGTAGGAGGCCAGAGCCAGGGAAGCAGGACCAGATGGACAGGCTGCAAACTGTTTCCAATATACAAAGGTCCTACTGATACAGTTCAGGGTACTCGTCCCACCTGGAACCCACGAGGCAGCTGTCCCTGGCCACCAAGGGCGTAGCCTGTTGCGCCCAGGCCAAAGAGCCCCTGGGCCAGGGGTAGGGTAAAGCTAGAGACCTATCTAACAGTCAGCTTCAGGCGGGAGACCTTAAATATGGCTGCCAACTGTCAGTCTGGCATGCAGCAGGGCTCAGATTGCGCCCGTGAACGCAGCTTTTCTCAACCGCCCTGGGTCCCGCAGAGGCAATTGCCAGCATCCCCTAAGGGTGTATCCTGTCGCTGTCAGTTCAACTCTTGTCCCCAGGTCCTGCTGACTTCCGGTGGTGAGGTGCCCATCTGCAGATTCCTGCATACTGTCCCGGGAAGCTGTATCTCAGCCCAGTCTCTACCTGGCCCTGAGCAGTCCCTGAGCCCAAGAGTTGTGTATGGCTCCCACAATTGCTTCCTCTCCGCAGAGCCTGCTGTCTCCAGCAACAGCTTTGCCCCGACTCTGGGCTTGTCCCTGACTGAGTGGATGGGAAGTCTGTGGGGAAGGTGTGTGACCACTTGTAGGTCAGGTCGCACTGTGCTAACCTGGGAGCAGTCCTTCCCGCACTCTGGTCTCTATTGTATTCCCTGCACTTTCTGATATTTGGGAGTATATCTCCCGGTCACATGTTTTCTTGGGCTGAGTGTCCCATGGTTTCTCTGTAAATTCACAATGCTGTTTTTGGAATGAGTGATCTGTGCACAGGCCGCCAATGGCGTTTTTCACCTCCTTCCCTGGGAGTGGTGAGGTGGGAGGACTCTGTCAGACCGCCATTTTTTCAGGACTCCCCCCTGTTTTACGTATTTGTGTAGCCTCACCTCTTCTGTTTTTAAGATAAAAATAAATTGAAGTAGTAACACTTTATTCCCATCCCCAAAGGATTATCTCACATCCTCTCCCCACCCCGTATTAGGTCCTTTTGAATGTAGAAGAATGAATGGAACATGATTCCTTTTAGAAGCCCGGAGTTTCAAAGGACAGATAAAGATAAGTAGAGTCAGTCCATTTGGACTATTTCCTCCCTAATGATTCTTTCTCCAGATTTTTTTTTGTTTTAACATTACCATGGCAAGTCAATCACTAAAAGCCTTACTGTCTCCAAAATTCCTCAACAACTCCAGAAAAGGTTATCAAGGCTGAAGATCAACTTATAAGGGATTACCACTCATCTCTACAAATCTTTAATCAGAGGATTTAATAGTCGTCAACAAGATCAACGCTTCCCTTACTTTGATGTTTTCTCTTTTCAGGCATCCATATTACACCTTGCCACTCCTTTCCTACTTTTAATAAATTACCTTTTCTTAGAAGTTTCCCGCCTATCCGGCTTCCCGCCTATCATCACTATAGCTCCAAGCTCCTACTTTAGCCAGCCAGTGATGGCTGCAAAGGCTTTTGTCACAGCCAAGGGCTGCAATCCTCCTGCCAACCTGGCTTTTAACTAAGCAGAGTAATAAACACAGGCAAATGTCCAAATTGGCTTACCTGGCACTTTTCTAACCAATCAAATCAGTACTAACCTGAAAGTGTACAATCCTGGAAGGATCTCTAAATCTAACATATATTAACTATAGAAAAATTAACTTCTGTATGCCAAAATACAACCAAAAACAAGTCAAAAGGCCAATACCAAACTGGCAACAAATATGCTAACAGATTTTCAATAAATATGCCAAAGGGTTAGTGTTTTGTCACTAGTGGTTGAAAACCAACAGCAAAAAGATTTTAAAAGAATGATTTCTTATTTATAAAATTATCAAGTGTTTGGTTTTTAAGACAACTCTGAGTTCCCACCATGCCCACAGCCACCTTCTGAGGGGTTCTTCACAATGAAGTCACCGCACCTGGCTCCTCACGACCCTGCCATCTCAGAGACATCTTATCTGACCAGAGACACACAACTGACCCGTAACCAGCCGCGCTGAGTCGTCTGCTTTGGGAGTTGTGCTCAGTAGCCCTGCCTCTTACACGGAACTGCTCCGGCCAGCCAGTTTTTCTCCCGGGCATGTGAAGGCAAGACCCACAAGGAAAGGTCAGAACTCTACTGTCACACCAAGGGCCATTTTTCCAGGGATCCTTTTTAATACTGTATGAACCCCAAGAATTCTGGCTACATCCCTTTTTCTATAAAGCTGTCATGATTTACTTTAATCCCCGGGGTTCCTCTCCTCAGTGACTGGCCAAGTAACAGGACCAAATGTCCCACTTAAAACACCTACCTCTCCATACTCTTTTTCTTTCTTGGGGCCCTGCATAGACTTTTCTTTTTCTTTTTTTTTTCTTTTCTTTCTTTCTTTCTTTTTTTTTAAGGATTTTACTGCAAGCACAAGAAAACACGAGAGATTGGGGCTAAAAAAATCCAACACCACATCTGGATAAGTTTAAGAATCCAAATTTTAACAGACATAATCTACCACATGTGTTTCATACTTTCAGGGATGATAATAATAAAACTTGAAGTTTTCTCAGACACATTTCCTTCAATTACTTTTTTAAGCACAAATAGGAAAACAAAACAAACAATAAAAGACCTTAATTGCTGTTGTTAATGATATACCTTAAACATAAAAGAGAAAATTATTAAATTTTGAGGTGCAATTTCAACTAGTACCACCAACTTTTGGTCTAATCTTTGTAAATTCCAGATTATCAAACTATATTCCAGAAAATGATTTTAAAAAGGGGGGAGGCAGGACAGGGTCAACTGGCAAGCTGGAAGTAAGGAAGAAAGAACTTATCTAAAAAGCTCCAAAAACAAACTTTTTTTTTGAGACAGGGTCTCGCTCTCTCACCCAGGCTACAGTGCAGTGGCATCATCATAGCTCACTGCAACCTCTAACTCCTGGGCTCAGGTGATTCTCCTGTCTCAGCCTCCTCAGTAGCTGAGACTACAGGTGTGAACCACCATGCCTGGCTAATTTCTCTATTTTTAGTAGAGACAGGATCTCACTCTTGCTCAGGCTGGTCTTGAATTCCTAGCCTCAAGCGATCCTCATGCCTCAGTCTCCCAAAGTGCTAGGATTACAGGCGTAAACCACTGCATCTGGCCAACAATCCCTTTTTAAATTTTATCTCGGACAATAACTACTACACCTATGGTAGTGCGGCAGTGGAAGAAACATCTCCTAGCTATTGTTTCTCCATTGAAAAGAGTAGCTAGCCTCCTTACCACAAAACAGATTTGGGAGGGGGGGTCCTACTCTGAAGGAGCTCTTAGCTGACTCAGGAAAAACTGCAGCTGTAGGTTCTCCTGCAGATGAATCCACTAGGTGCTAGATAAAGTCTGACTCTTTTTTTTTCTTTATTCAACTTTTTGAAGAGACGGGGCCTCACTATATTGCCCAGGCTGGTCTAGAATTCCTGGGCTCAAGAAATCCACCCACCTCAGCTTCCCAAAGTGCTGGGATTATAGGCGTGAGCCACCACACTTGGCCTGGTTGACTTTAAAAAAACAAAGATATTGACAAATAAATGAAACTCATAACTCTTATGTAAATACTGTCATTCCAAAGCATAATTCTGATGATCCAAATAGAGCATATGATAGCATATGTAATCAATGTATGTTACCCATTTTCCTACTGACACACTGTGTCCTGCTAGATGTTTTGATGAGAATGAAGATGACCTTAATTAGGAAAAAACTGCCTATATTCAAATTTTATACAGCATTCATACGATGTACTTTAATTTATTTATTTTAATCAATACTAGTCCTGACCCCAGTAAAACTATTTTATAACTCACTAAATGAATCATGAGTTAATAAAAACTGCTTTGGGGCATAATTTTCTAACCTTAACAGCCATAATACAAACTTTTTCACAGTAGTTGGGCAAATCTGTTTTTAAAGAGACATTTTTTTAGGGCAGTTTTAGGTTCCCAGCAAAATTAAGTGGAAGGTGCAGAGATCTCCCATATGCCCCCTCCCCCCACATAAGCACAGCCTCCCCGAGTTGGTCAATTTTTAAAAATCAAAACATGTTCTTTCTGCAAAGAAGTGAAGACATTATCTTAGGAAAAGTAATTTCAAAATTCCAATCAGAAATGTAAAGAACCACTGTTGTGTGCATTTTCACTAATACATTAGGAAAGTAAATACTTACCATGTAACATCCAACAGGGAAAGGAGCATTTGCTTGTTTTCTCTGATCAGAGACAGTAAAATGAATGAATAATTTTCTTCCTTAACATTATAATGGACTGCATAAAAATAGATAGCTGTTAGTATTTTCTTTTTAATTTCAAGTTTTCTGAAATTTTTTTTTGATGAAGACAAATTCCAAATCTCACACACATCAGCATTCACATTAGGAAGACCTTTGAAAACATTAACGTTGGCACTCAAAAATACCACGTACCTTCCCATAAAAAGACATATTCTGGGATAAGAATAACCATACAATTAAAGGTAGAGAGAGGGGAGAAGCGATGAACATATATGCAAAAAGCATGGACTACCTCTGAAAGAACACATGAGAAGCTGGAAAGGGTGATGGGAAAGCCTTTTCTTTCCTTTTCCTACTGTTTGATTTTTGAAGAAATCTGTCCCCAAAACCTTTAAATTAAAATAAAAAGGCATACAGAACAAGGCAACATTAATCCATGCTGTTATAAGTCAGGACAGTGAATAACTTGTAACTGAGAGAAGGCACAGGTGGGCTCCCCTCGGGGGCTGCTAATGTTCTGTTCTTGATCTGATGATCGAGATAATTCTCCATGTCTATTCAGGTTATGAAAATTCATTGAGTTCTACACTCATGATGTGCACATGTTTCAGTATGTATGCACGTACTTCAATAAAAAGTTAAAAATAAAAAGGATATGGAATTTAAAGATAAAAGGAGCACATGATGAGTTAGCACTTTCCCAGCTGTACTTCACTAACCTGAGTAGAAATAGACTCAGGTCAGGATAAGGAACAAGATATATTCAGCTCAATAAGCATGTCTCTCTTGGCTTCTGTAAGTCAATGTTTTGGTATTTTAATGTTCTAGTGTTTCAGTGATGAAGGCATACATATTTTCCCTTAGTTGTTTACATGGAGGAAGAGATCCAAATTGATTTAAAAAAACAAAAACAAAAACAAAACCCAGGCTGGCCAGAGAGCAGTGGTGCTTACAACTACTGGATCACAACCAGTTACAGATTCCTTTGTTCCTTCTCCACTTGCACTGCTTCACTTGACTAGTCTAAAGAAACAAAAAACCCCAAAAGTCAACCAGCACAAGCATAAGACACTCCCCATTCAAACTCTCCATACACTTTTATCACTATTAATGGAATAGACAATAATGTATCAATCAGGTTGGATAGTTAACATGCTGCAAGTTGTTCTATTAATAGTAAATGATTGGGGAGGGGGGGAAAGGACTGATAACATTTTTGGTCCACCAAATGATAAAAGTCCACAGCTGAGCACAGGGAAAAAAAAATCTTTCAAAATTAAAGCAAAGGAACAAAAGTATTGGGGTGGGGGGCACAGAGAGGGAATTATTTTTCACTTCCTACCCCTGTATGAAGTAAAAGACCTGCCACTGGCAATTGTGTAAGTACACGAGGGTCACAACCAAAGCCCGTCTGGGGAGTAACCCCAAAGCTGGCCTGGGGGTTGGGAGTCCTGGAGGGCCACCCACGCCCATGAGACAGCATCAGCTCTGTCCCCAAAGTTGAAAGGCACCTCTTGGCCAGCATATCGGGGCACGGGTGCCTGAGGGGGCGCCAGGGACTGGGAAGCCCTGTGCCCTCCCACACTCACCTTTGATCACCTCCACCAGCAGAGGGGACCCAGCGCCCTCCCGGCTCATGACTCCAAAGCGTCTGGAAAGCGGGATGGAGGTGGGGAGGACCGGGTGGGTCCGGGACAACCGGCCGCTGAGAGAGCAGGCGCCCCGACCACAACCCCAAAGTTTAAAAAACAAAAAGTTTAAAGAGCCGCGCCCAGGCACCGGCCACAGCGACCCCCGTAGGCCACCCACCTCGGCCACAGACGCAGCCGAGGAACTGCCAACGCGGGCGGGCCAACCCCCGAAGTTCAAAGTTCCCCAAAACAGCCCCCAGAAGGGCGACAAGGGGGCGGAGCAGGGAAAGCGCCCCCCGCCCCGCAGCCCTCCCCGCGCTGGGGACTGGGGATGCCGGGCTGTCTGCGCCCAAGTGCTGCGCTCGGAGGCTCGGAGGCTCAGAGTTGGGACGTGCGTCGGAGAAGCAAAAGGAAGCGTCTTCGGAAAGCTCCGCAGCGATTAAAAGGCCTCTGCGCCGAAGGGCTCCGCCGGGGCGGCCGCCCATACCCGAGGGTGACGCGCGGCGCCGGCCGCCAGGGGGGCAGCCGGGCCCTCCCCGGGCCGCGCGCTCCGGCCGCCGTCGCCGCCAGGGGGCGCTGCAGGCGGCAGAGCCCGCCCTCCGGGAGCCGGCCCCAGCGACCCGCCGCCCTCGCCCGCTCCGCTCCGGACCCGCCGGCCCGGCTCGCCGCCCGCTCGCTCGCCTCGCGGGGCCGGCGGCTGACCGAAAGGGACATCTCCAACCTTGCGCCAAGAGTTAAAGGTGAGCCTAATATTCGGGTCATGGGTTCTCTTAAAAGTACTGGTTTCTCTCCAGTACGCATTCTCGTATGTTCAGTGAGGTGTGAGTACTGTCTAAAGGCTTTGCCACATTCTTCACATTCGTAGGGATTTTGTAAAATTTCAGAATATTAAGGGAGTACCGATGTTTTGGTTACATGGATAGCTTCTGTAATGCTTGAATTAGGGCTATTAGTGTGCCCATCGCCCGAATAGTGTTCATTGTACCCGTTAGGTGGGTTTTTGCCTCTCCCCTCCTCCCCCTTCTTGATTTCCAGTGACTTCGACTTCCCTCTGTGCCCGTGTGTGCCCATCGGCTAGTTCCAACTTACGAGAGAGTGCATGTGGCACAGCCTTTACTCGGTGCTCTTACCTTACTATACGTGAGAGAATTCATACATGAGAAAAATCCTACACACGTAATAAAGAATGGGCAAATGCCTTTAGTAACTGCCCACATATTAACTTGACATCGGAGAGTTCATACTGGATAAAAGCCGTATAAATGTAATGGCTGTTGAAATACCTTTCACGAAATAAAAGTCTTAGAGTGCACCAGAGTGTTTATACAGACAAAAACCATTACAACTATAAAGAGCGGTGCAGTACCTTTGCTTATATCACAGATCTTATTGCACACAGGAGAATTCATACTGGAAGGTAACCCTCCAACGGTTGCTCAAACTTTATTCAATTTCAGAGAATTTGGATTGGAGAGAAACCCTACAAATGTAATGAATGCAGAAAAACATTTGTTCAAAAAATACACCTTAGAAAACACCAGAGTTCATACTAAAACATATTTTACAGACGCAGTAAATGCAAAAAAAAATTTAATCAAAACTCAAGTCTAAGTAAACATCAGAGCATTCACAGTAGAAAGTACTAAGGCACTAACCCTTTCAGACATTACTCTAAAGCATAAGGTTGATTATATAGAATAATCCAAAGTTAAAATAGTTAGATTATTTGTTTGTATGTTGGTTTAAAAAGAGCAGGAGATTGATTTTTTGGAGAGTTACAATTCCACTCAAAGTATACGTTTTTGCACTGAAAGAATTTTAGATTTTTTGAAAATTAAATACTGATATAATTCACTCAAATTACTTGATGCTATGCTTTAATTCCTAGTGTTTCTGTGACATGTGGTCAAGTGCATCAAAAATATCAAAGGTCCTTCTAAATTAGGTGGGCATCATTTATGTACTCTTCCAAGGAAAACTAAGGACACTTGAAATGTAAGATGCATGAAGAAAATCTAAGTGAGAGGCTCTTTGAGAATGAATTATAACAATGTTGTAAGTAATGTGTGAGGTGGATGTACAGAGTAATATTCTTATGAGAGACATTTTGAATTTTACAAGTAAATGGTTTTACCAATTGCATATTAAGGTAATAAAATACAGTGGATTTTGAAATGCTTTATTTAAGACTATGTGTGAACTTAATTTGTTTTAATAAAACAATTTTTTTTTTAAAAAAAGTATTGGGATGGTTTAAAAATAAAAATTTTGACACCCTTCTAAGCAACCACTTATTTTCTAAACTATGTTCATATTTTAATCTCAAGTGAAAAAAATTGAGATACAGTATGACCATGATCCCAACTGTTACAAACGATATTGTGCTGGGATTGTGGGTGGTTTTCATTCCCTCCCATATTTTTCCAAGTTTTCTACAGAAAAGCATTATTTTATAGACATTTTTGCCTCAAAAGTAAACCTGTATATCTCCTAACTCTATTCTAAAATTCCAGATGGATCAAAGATTTTTTGTGATGTTAAAAAAAAACCCATGAATTCTTTTTTATGCTCTCCAAGTGGGGAACACTTTTCTAAATGATACAAAACCTAAAGGCCATAAGAAAATTGACTGCTAAATCAATGCACATTTTTAAAACGGTTTTCATGGCAATAGATACATAAACTAAGTCGAGAGAGAAACTGAAAAAATATTTTAAATTCATTCCAAGAAGATGCCCAACTTCAATTTTATGCTATTGCAAAAATAACAAATGCACGTACAATTCAAATTATGATGTACTATTTCTCCCTCAGAATGGCAAAAATCCCAGGAGGTGCAGAGGCGCTGTGTGGGGAGGGCGAGCGCACTCACACGCCGGAGTGTGGGAATATAACCTGGGACAGCCCCCATGAAGGGGAACAAAAGAGCAGCATGGCAGAAATGTTCAAGACTGAACATTGAAAACTGGAAAGTCAGCCAAGATAGACTGTTAAGTACTACCACTTCTATGTGTGTCTTTAAAGCATATATACAACACATTCATGTGGTTGTATATGAAATCTTGCATAGCAGATCTCTGGAAGGAGACACAAGAAACTGGGATAGTGGATGCCTTTATAGGGGGAAACTGGGTGCCTGGAGATAGGGAAGGGTAAGAGAGATTTATGCCTTTTTACAGCTTTTGAATTTTGTACCATATATTACCTATTCAAAATTACAAAGCTTTTGAAAAGTAAAGTCACAGACTAACAATGTTTTCCCAAAGCTGACTCTTCATCAAGATAGGAGGCGTACAATGAGCACAGTGTGAGGCAACCTGGAAAACATCTAAACAAAGGAACTGGTTAGTAACATCTTTTGGTTTCTACCCATCTCTTGAAATTGCAGTTTCTTTTAAAAACCCCAATTAAAACTAGAAAAGTAGCTAGATGGAAGTGGGAAGAGATTTTCCCTCCATGCTTCAAGTTCAATTTCCTATAAATATATAAAAATGGGGGGATCACTGGTTTTTGATGTCTAATTATCTGCACATTATGTCAATATGCTGTTGTTAGAGCAGTATTGCAATAAACTATTAATACTACAGAGACCAGGGTGCTGATCTGAGACCATTTAGTAGGAACCTGGAGCTAGAAACAGGGCTGTTTACAAAGTTTTGCTTAAAGGTCCACGATTAACCATGTATCCCTCCCCTTTAATGTTTTTGTTGTCAAAAACAGAAAACTTAAGTAATAAATCTTCTTGCTTACACATCTCTGTCACATAATGTCATCATTCTGCTTCTCTGATCAATATGAAGGAAACGAAATCTCATGATTTAAAAATGTTAATAAAAATATTTAAAATCCATCCTTGGGCTTAATTTTGTCTGCAAGTCTGGATTTGGCCTCCAGGTTGGCTTCCTCTTCCTTTAGCAAATATTTGTTAGATAAATGAAAAACATCTTCCTGTATAAGAACTGTAGGTATTTAGGGATAATTAATCATAAAACAGAGAGGGGTATGTTCTAAACCCATTGAGAAACATATGTACAAGTCAGGTGGGAATTATTTCCTCTGCTCCCCTTGGTCACTCCTTCCCTCAAAAAACAAATCACTAGTACATATGACAGCCTGAAGTCTATTGGTCCTATCTCTGAGGGACAGTCAGTGTCCAAGTGGAGCCTGATTTTTGGCCTGTTCTTTCTGTTCCCCTAGGGTATGAAATTTTTCTGCCTGTCTGGTGGTGAGCTCACCAAAGGTCAACTTTCCCACCCTGTAGGGAAGCCCTGCACTTCTGCAGTTGCTCTGCCAGGACCTGTGAAGGCTGTCCATCCAGTTCAAAGGGGAAATATAAAGTGTAGAAAGCCCACTGTGTCTGTAGGTATAAATAGAGTTCTTTAAATCTTTCCATGAAGCTATAAAAAAGAATGAAGAAACTCTATATGAATCAAAGTTGAAACCTCTTCAAGATGTAATATATTCCATCAATTCTAAAATGTACATTTTTTCACATTTGAACATCTCTGAAATTATGCCCTATCTTATAATCAGTAACTTATAATTATAGTTGGCAGCATTTTTCCCTTCTTAGAAATATTTAAAATAATCATTACATTCTATTGTATTTTAGAATCAATGAAATATGGTTTATTGAACAGTAAGGTGCATAACTTTGTTTAGAATATGGTATCTTTCAGTTCAAAAAGAATCTATTTAATACAATATAGTATCCTGGACTTTATCCTGGAACAGAAAAAATATATTTATGAAAAACCTGGGGAAATCCAAATAAAGTCTGGAGTTTAGTTAATAGTTCATATCAATGTGTTTCTTAGTTGTGACGAATGTGCTATGGTAATATAAGATGTTAACACTAGGGGAAACCAGGTGAGCTCTCTGTGTTATCTCTAACTTTTCTGTAAATCTAAATTTATTCCAAAATAAAAAGCTTGTTAGTAATTTTTAAAAGAATCTCCATTTTTTTGCAAATGCATTTTTAATAAAACTCTGGAGGGAAACATGAGAAACTAAATAAAATCTGTGAGGGATAGAAGGGTGGGAGAACTGGACAGATGGGGGCAGGGAGGGGCTGGCAGAGACCGTTCACTTCATACTCGTTCTCAGAACCATGTGAATTTATTTACCTACCCAGAATATCAAGTGTAAAAAAATTTAAAAAGTACCTTATGAGGAGGCTGAATGGGATAAGGAGAGGGTATTCTGAATAGAGCTTGTACTTACAACCTAGAGACTGTAACAGGAAGCCATGGCTTGGCTGGGGAAGTCCACAACCCCTACTCTACCCAATTTGATGCAAATGAATTCATGTACATTTTTCTCAGCAGAAGATCCACAAGGAAATAGATTATTATACACCCATATAATGGAACAATGTGCATCCACTAAAAAAGATGTTTAAGCTGGAAATGGTGGTGCACACTTATAATCCCAGCTACTCAGGAGACTGAGGCGGGAGCATCACCTGAGGCCAGGCCAGGAGTTCGAGAGCAGCCTGGGCAACATAGTGAGACCCTTGTCTCTTAAAAAAAAAACCCTCATGTTTAGATGTGTGTTTATTTATGACAATGAAAGATTCCACTACAATATATGAAATGGGAAAAAGTAATGAGATAATAGTATTTGTAGTATTTATCTTGTTGATATGAAAACACATTTCTCTACAGACGTATCTGTGTACCTAAACATGCACTGAATAATCTAGAAGGCTAAATGTGGTAGTCATTAATGCTGTTCACCAAATATTTCTGGCTCCCTGCCTAACAGGCACATTCCAGCCCCTTCGTTGTTGGGTGGGACCATTTGATGAATTCTGGCCAGTGAGCTATGAGTGGAAAAAAGCATTTAATTGTTGGTTCAAGACCCTCCACCACTCTTTTGCTCTGGCACAGGGACCAGCAATACTGAGAAGACTGCTGCTCAGCAGCCCAGGTCCCCAAGCAGCCTCAACAAGCAGAACCCTTGCCGACCCAGCAGATCTCAAACAGAAACAAGATTTGACTCTCTATTTTATGCTGCTGAGATTTGGGGGCTTGTTTGTTATTACAACATAACCAAGTCTAACCTAACAGAGTAAACACCCTTGCTACTATTGGGATCATTGATGATTTTTTCTTCTTCCTCTTTTTTTTTTAAAACAGTGAGCACTTATATCATAGAAAGTTTATCTGGGGTTGGGGAAGAGACATACGCCTTAGCATCAAACAGACACTGACTACACAGAGTCTATTATAATCACATCGCAGCCTAGAGGAGCTTGAAACCATCAGCTTCCAACCAACTGCTGGATGGAAACCAGCAGTTTAACCATCCATTATCCTCTGTCTCCCTTTATTCCAGTTCTGTGCTCACTGAGCAACCTAAGAGCAGCGAGAAAGCAAAGTGCAGGATGGTGGGAATGATGTGCTGTAATTTGTATGAGGGGATACAAACACACACACACACATACACATATATATTTGTAAATACATAGAACATCTTGTAAGATATGAGAGATTAATAATGTTGACTGATTCTAGAGAGGGAAAGTAGAAAAATGTCTTAGTCTGTGCTTTGTATCTTGAATTTTCAACCGTGTGCATGTATTACCTATTCAAATAATAAATAAAATGAAAAACTAAAAAGATGCAACTCTAGGTGACGGGGTATAGTGCTGACTAGTGGGGCCATGTTTGAAAAACACAGGATGCCTAATAAAGGGCCATGCATGGACCAGTGATGAATGTGTCATGAACCCAGAATTGTGACTGCACCTCAAGTGTGTGGAACAGGATTAAAGGGGAGGAAGATCACCAGCACTAATTCAAATAAGTTCTAAGAGCTGCCCACTGATGTTCAAGAAACTGAAGAAAAATTATTTCTAAAATTATTATGCCTCCAAAGTCAAGGCTTTTATTATTGAATCCTGATCCCATGTGAAAACTTGAGCATTGTTAAATTCCACCTCTTACAAGGTTAGCAGTATGACTTATTTTTCCCATTCACTAAGAACAACAGACTGAATTATTAATTCCAAGGAAAAAATGAAAAGGTTTCAATAAAAGTGAGGAAAGCATCCAAAAAGGTACCTATGGAAAATAGCACTGAATTATGCCACATGTGATAACCTGTGACCACCCATCTGTGTAACACTTCCTACAAGCATATGATACACAGATTATAACTCTTGAGCAATTAAACCAGTAGAATTATTTACATTGAAACATTCCCAAGAATACCTATTTACTTGTTATGTGGCCTTGTTAGAAAGAAAAGACTTAAGGTGGTTGGCTTCACATGCACAGACTTCATTTAGCCACAGATTCCATTTAGCTGAGGACAAGTTGTTCCTGGAAATGGAACTTGAACTGAATCTGCAAAGTCTCCATGGAGATCCATTCCTGGCATTCTGCATTGGCAATGGCTCAGCTCTTCCTCTAAGTCAGGACCTGTACTGGCCATAATTCTTCTAATCACACAATTGTTAGTCAAACCTCCAAGCTACAGTGATGTTTATAAAGCCTTTCAGTGAAAATCAGACAACTTCCAACAGTCCTTCATTGCATACTGATCTTTGCCCCACTTCCTTAAACATTTCCTTGAAAGGGACTCATTAAGCTTGTCTCAGAACCATCCAGCTTAATACTTACTCTTCCATTGGTTCCAACAAATCCTCAGTCACATGCACACCTTTTCCCAACACTAGCTGTCAAAAATGCACCACCAAGACACAACATAGCGACAATAACACACTCAACTTGGGATAATGGTTGAGAACTAACTAGCTAAGAACTTACAATGACAGCACTAAAAGCACAGAGGAAAAAATTAACAATAACATACTGGAATGCAGCAGGTGCTCATTCCATGGGATTGCTCATGTCCCCTCCCCACTTTCAGCACAATTTCCAATTGCACCTCTGTCCTACAGATCCCATTCTGCCCACCCTCACAGCACTTGAAAATCATCACTCACCCCGCCCCAGCGGCCCTCAAGCAGTGACTGGGGTATAGACAGCCCAGCCCCCCCAAGCCTGTGAGGATAACTCTGAAGCATGTGTCCTCTACTGGATCCCAGGTTTCCCCTGTGGGACCCAGCTCTAAGCACCACAGTAGTAACTTGCTTGGTAACGAGCCATGTGTTGCCTGCCTTGCCTTACCAGCTCACTTCCCCACTCCCTTTCCAGTGCTCGCACTTCCCGGAGATCAGTGGTCAGTTCTGGAATCTCTACTGCAGCTCTTGCAGCAACCACTGCCAGGATGACACCATAAAATGACTCAAACATATCTTGACTGAATTTGTGCTTTAAGCCCTTTTAGTCACAGTAGTTTAAAATTAGAATATATTAACAGTGGAGTTAAAATCCCAACCTCAGTTGTTTGCCAGCTAAACTCAAAGCTTTTTTGACAGTTCATCGTCAAAAAGGAAAGAAATGCATGTTAAGGTGCTTCAGTTTCATGTATTACATGCTTCCAACAAGCTATCTCATGACAATATTACAATAATAAGTTCCAAGAGCAAATTGAGAACAGCTCCCAAAAACTTAAGACCATAATTTGAATTCTGTTATATTCATGTCAAAGCATTTCTTCCTCAGCACCCATAAAAGAAGGTGAAAATCAGAATGCTTCTCAGCTCAAGTCACACAACTAAATCTAGTTCCTGAAATATTTAGGAATCTTTATCTTTAGTGCCTTCAATTTAAGAAGCAACACTCAGCTTAAAAGGTGTTCTGAAATTACTTCTTACCAAGAATAAACAAAGAATCTCACTTTAAATGACATCGTCTGGGATAGTTTGAGATTCAAATTATAGAGATAGAATTAATTGAAATGTAGATCTTTCACTTTGGATCTGTTTTAGCAGAGATCGGGTTTTCAGTAAGTTATTAACCATAAGTATTCATATATTTATATATATAATATTTATGATTAGTTATATACCAAGATGAAGCTTTTTCTTTGTTTCTTTTAAAGGTTAAAACATGCACACACACATACACACACAAGAAAAGAGATACCATCAGACAAATCATTTTCACCAGATATTGGAAAAATGATTCATTTTGTATAGGAATTATCAAGTGACATTTCCAACACAAAATTCTCTCAAACTGATACTGTTTAAATGAAGAAGAGAGGAAAACTACATAATGACTAATTCCTTCATTACCTGTCTTCATTGAGATGATGACTTAAAAGTGTATTCCTTCATAATCTTCAGGGAAAAGGGGCATAAGTTATATCCCTTCCCCCCTTCCTTAATAACACTTGGCCCAATTCCTTGCTCAAAGTAGTTGCTCAATAAATACTTGTTAAATGGACACATGAATTAATTCCATAGCACAATTCATACAAATACAAATGAGTATAAATGAGCAAAATGCAGAGAATGATTTGGCTGAGATGGTCCTAAAATAGAGAAAAGGCTTTGCAGAACTCAGAATCTTTAATGATGTTATAGCAGTACAAAAGGATCAATGTCATATATTGCACAGCACTGCCAAGAAAATAACTTTACTTTCAAATGAGAACTTGAAGGAACAACAAATATCAACATCAGGAACAAGATGTTTTTCTTTTGTAAAAAGTACACTGCCAACCAAATTTTAATGGTATAAAAGTGAACTACCTGAGAAATGAAGTCAATGTGTGATATTACACAACTAGAATTAATTTATCCAGGTTTTCAGGCTCAAAGACAATGGACCAAATTTTTGAACTGACTGGTGAATAAAGCATTCTCTAAGAAGATTGCTCCTCTAGAATGTAAATGATACTAGGAATTAAAGGAGCTGTATAAAAGACCAAGAATAAAGTTAGAATTTTTAAAAATTGGATAAAGATATATATGGGGCCATTCAGATTTGTTTTTTTACTTACTGCCTTCACTTGAGGAACTTGAAAATCTAAGTAAGTCAGAATACTTTTTAAATTAAAATAAAAATGAATATAAAAGGACGTCCCTGTTCCCCAAGTTCAAGTTACCATTTCATGAGATTTCCCGCTTGCCAAACTCAGTAAATAAGACAAAAACCTGTCCATTAGGCAAAGAAATGCCTAGAAAGAACTAAATAACCTAGGAAAAAAATCAAGAATAGCTATTACAGTTATAACAACTCATTCTAATTATCATTTCAGGAGGAGCCTACAAAAGTGAGATTCACATAAAAAAGAAAAAGTTTAGTATTAACAAAAATATCCACCACCCAGAACTTGGCATTCATAATTAACACAATAAAATATCACAGAAACTACTTTCAGCATTATCTATCTATACACAGAAACCAACAAAACTTTTCATATAAAGACAAATTTCAACTAAAGTCATAAATGTACCAAAGATAATCTACAGTTATAGAAAACTGAATCTGCTACTAAGACTAAATTTAAGACAAATAAACAGGAAAGGACAGAACCAAGAATCGTGACTAACAGACTAAATTCTACAGTTTAAAATCATGAGAAAGAACTGCAAAGTAGTCAATGATCTGAATACCTTTGTTGGAGCAGTATCCATGAAAAGCTATGGAAAAAAGAAAGAGAGAGAGGGAGAGAGAGAAAAGGGCACAAAACTTTCATATTAACTAGAGAGTCCAAATAAGATGTACACATTTCAGTTACAGGTTACTAAGTATGAAATGTCCGATTTCCTTAAGTACTAAGTTTGACAGTTCATATCTCTGACATTTCTCTTTGACACTTCTTGTTTTATTTTTATTGTGAAGGTACATCCTCAGTCTTTCAAACTCATGTTTTGGCTAGTGATTATTTTTCAGGTTTTTTTTTAGAACAATTTTTGTGAAACTATAAATAAGTCAAAATTTCGTATTATTTTCGAATATGAATTCCGTTGTGGAACCAATGCAGCACAGACAACTCGAAATATCAACAAAGTGTTTGGGAAGGATGTGGCCAATGAACGCACAGTACATCGAGGGTTTGAGAAGTTCCATTCTGGTGATTTTAATCTTGAAAATGAGTCATGTGGGCAACCTAAGACCAAAGTGGATAATGATGAGCTGAAAGCTGTAGTGGAGGTGAATCCATCTCAACCCACACATGAATTAGCAGCAAGGTTTCTTGTTATTATTCCAACAACATTGGACCATTTGAAACAAATCAGCAAGGTAAAGAAGCTGGATAGATGGGTTCCACATGAATTAAACAAGTGTCACAAGAGAAATCGTCTCGAAGCTTGGCTTTCTTTGCTGTCATGATATAAAGGTGAACCATTTCTACACCATATTGTTACGTGTGATGAAAAATGGATGCTTTTTGACAATCACGATCGTTTGGCACAATGGTTGGATGAAGATGAAGTGCCGAAACACAGTCCAAAACCGAACATTCACCAAAAAAAGCTAATGGTGTCTGTTTGGTGGTCCAGCGCTGGTATTATCCACTGCAGCTTCATGAAACCTAGTCAATCGATTGCAGCAGATGTCTACTGCAACCAGTTGGATGAAATGATGAGGATGCTTGTGAGGAAGCAGCCAAAATTGGTCAGTAGAGACAGGCCAATCCTCTTGCAAGACAACGCTCGACCATATGTAGCACATACAACGCTGCTCAAACTACAGAAGCTGGACTTGGAAACTCTGTCATCCACCATATTCACCAGACCTTGCACCAACTGACTACCACTTCTGCCAGGCTTTGGACCACTTCTTGCAAGGAAAAATATTCAATTCTCAACAAGCTGTGGAAAACACCTTTTGCGATTTCATCACCACTCGCTCTCCAGGCTTCTTCGCTGCTGGCATAAGCAAGCTGCAGTTAAGATGGCAAAACTGTGTCGATAGTTTAGGTGCACACTTTGATTAATTGTACTGCTTGTCTGAGATATAATAAACTATACTTTTGATTTGAAGTCAGACATTTCATATTTAATGACCTAATAAATATCCTTGGGTTTAGGAAGGTTAAAATCAACTTTATTTTGGAAAGTGTTTTCTCAAGTAATTCCTGCCTAATATGGAAGTCAGTGCTTCTTATAAAACTAAAAATTAAATGACTCACTTTGGAAGCTAAAAACCAAAGAATAGTGGAAAGAAACAATATTTGAAGATCGGTTAGCTCCTGAGAACCAGTTTCTCTGACTCTAATACAACCTCTTCACATTTGTCTTCAACAACCCCACACCTACTTACCTCATTCATAAACGTGCCTGTTCTAAGTGAGTAACAGCCCTGAGATATTCAGATAAAGTCTGTCCATGTTTTCATCTCAACTTACAGATCCTTACAAAAATAATTTTAATGTTTTAATGTCAAAAGGTTATTAATAATCCATCTATGCTCAATCCCAGTGTGGGGCAGAGACTGGCTTTCCCCAGTGGCCTCATGCCTAACCACTGGTTTAGTGAGCCTCATAGAATTGGCTCTTCAAAAACTCCTCAATCAATGTTTGTCTTCCCCAAAGATTTCAGCCGAAATATGGTTCCTCTATACACTAGTCTCCCTCAGACCCTCCCAGTGTTATTTTCTCAATTAACACAGAAAACATAAACTCCATGACAGCAGGGACTATTTCCAGCAGTGCTCTGTTTTTAGCACTTGAGGTAGGGGAAAAAGCCTGGCAGAGCAGGTATTCATTATGCATTTGTTGAGTGAATGAAATATCTGGAAAAGTGGGGCTGTAATGATGTTCAATTTGGAAAACAGTAGGCGCTCTATAGGACCTGAATTATGTATTTGCTTTGCTTATTTGTCCAAATTCACTTGGTAATTATTCATCTACTAGCCCAAGTAGCACAGGACTAACTAGTAGATGTCCAAATGAATCATTTAAGTACCACTCTGTGAAGCGGCTTTATCTGCTGGCAAGAGTAAAAGTCAAGTAGTCACAGCTTTGCCAAAAAGAAACTGCATCAATGTGGCCAAATCACTTATCTCTGGCCCTTGGCTTCTTTGGGGGGGAAGGTGGAGGGTTGTGTTATTTCTACATCATCTCTTGAAATTCTTTCCAAAAAACAACAAAATGCCTGTCCTACCAATTCAGTGATTCCCGGAGACTATCTCAGAACTTTCCAAGAAACATCACTTATATGCACCATTGCCTGCCTTCCATCCTAAAAATCCACAATGTGGTTTCAATCCAGCTCTCCCTAACCCCAACAGGAATTAGGAAAATTCATTCCCATTCAAAGGCACAGAGCAATTACAATTTGTATCTTCCATTCTTGGGAGTGGGAAGCCTGTGTGCTAAGTATACACATTAAAGTTTTAAATCCTATTTATATTTTGGTTTTAGGTCATGTTTAGATAGTGGCAGGTGCTATTTCTTAGCTGATATTTGTTTTGTGTGTGGCAAGTCTTTTGAACAATTTGACGACTCATCTTCAACAAGTTGCTCCCTAGGCTCTGAGAATTTGGCCACAGGAAATGCACTTTAGTTTGCTTGCTTCGTTAGTTTGTTTGGTGTTATTTGGCCATTAATCATAGAATTTTGGAGATTGAAATTTCCTTAAACAATATTTGGTCCAAGGTTATTCTTTCAGAGTGTTGACTTGGAGGCCGAAATAAGTGGCAGTGGCCAAGCCAGGGTGAGAACCTAGACACTCTCTCCACACCTTGGGTTGTCTTTTCCCGAACTGAGTTTAAAGAACAGATGCATCTGGATGTGATTCTCAACATTATGGGCAGCACAGTGAAAAGCAAAATGAAGGAAGGAGGGGTTCCCTGAAATATTCCTATCTTTCCTAGGTAAATTCACCCTGAAAGGAAAACAATTATGGAACATTTTCCTATATGTGTATTTAAGATAAGTCATATTCTGAAAATTTGAAATCTTACACTAAAATCAGTAGCAACTGGTTGAGAGTTATGTGATGGTAGTTTCAAATAATAATAAGTTTCAGAATCAGTGAATTACAGCTTTAATTATGTAAAAAGAAATAATTTGGGAAGGTCAAATCTTCATAAAATCTAGAGGGTTTGTGTGGCAAGCATATGGGAAAACGAGCACACACTAAAATCTTCACTAGCGTATTTAAGAAGGGTTGGTTTTGTTTAATTGGTATTCTGGTAATCCTAGCTTTAATCTGAAGTTCCCCATGTTCCTGTCTCTGAGTCTGAAAATCTTTTAGAACTGTAAAAAGGGAAGGAATGAATATTTGTTGAGCTACCACCACATGCTGGACATCATGCTAGGGGTTTCACACAAATGAGCCAAACCCACAATCAGCACACTCTGATCCACGACACTAAATCTTAGACTACAGTTCGGTTCCTTCTTCTAAAAAGAGAAGAAAAAAATGGGAAATAAATCCTTTAAAAATGAGTAAAGACAAGGAGAATGACCCCCTTACGAGCACCCCAGTTGGTTTATGGCGTCTCTACGTGCAAGTATTCATGTAAATGGAAAGGGTCAAAGGCATGCCGGGTTTTCTAGGGCTCCAGCTGGTTATAGCCAATTCTTGTGCACACGTTTTTACTAGAGGGCAAATTATATCAAGGAAAATTCAGAGCTCAGATGGTCGACCCACCCCTATAGAGTTAAAATGTCTCTCAAACTATTTCTCTTTTTTATTTTCTGGCTAACCTGCTAACTTTTTTCTATTGATGTTGAGATTACGCGTTGTTTGTGATATTTGCAATTGAAAGGCTACCTAGAGATCCTGCAGCCAGTGCTAGCTAAGATGTAAACTTTGAAAAGTCATTGTGAACTGAAGAAAAAATAAAAAGAGTAAAAAGGTTTCTAAAAATTAAAAAGGCCATGGAAACTGCTTCACCCAAACCTTTGATTCATAGGCGTGTTAGGGACAGATAAACAAGTGAGGTAATGGAAATTAGAAAAGCAGAAAGGAGAAAGCACTTATAGAAAAACAATAAGGAGGAAATGGCTACAGAAAAGTAACCAGGAGAAACAGTTCTTTCCGTCTTAAAGAATGGGGTCATTAAACATGGAACACTGACCACCAGTCAGAAAATAGAAAAACACCCTAAACGGTGACTTTCTCCATCACACGTATAATTCAGTCCCCAAACCTTGTGACGTGTAGTCATAGGCGATTATGACTAACCTTGTGACTAACCTTTACATCCACATAAATTGCTAACATATAAAAGGAGGAAGTTTAGAGTTAATTAGCGTCTTCTCCACTCTCGGAGACAGACCCGTTTCCCCTTAGGAAACGTCTGTGCTTTCTTCCCTATACTATCTTATAACTTCACTAGTTCCAATAAATCCTTCACGCATACTCGCTGAGTGTCTGTCACCTCTCTCCATCGTGTGGGCCCGACTTGCGATTCTTCCAAGCCAGCAGCCCAAGAACTGGGGCAAATATTCAAAGTCCAGCTGTGGACACCGGACCGTGACAGGCGTAATTAGGTTCCCTATCAGGGCAACTGAAGTTTGCCATGTGAACAAGCTCTAGTTCTGTCAGAAGAAATTTAGATCCAGTTGTCTTTTACAGACTAGTGAGTTGTGTTACCATCTCATGGCTAGAGTTCTAGGGTAAAATCTATTAGAAGTGTGTGTGTGTGTGCGCGCGTGCGTGCATGAGTGTATATGTTCAGGAATGTTTTGTGTATGTCCACGTATTACATGTTTGTGCTTACATGGTTCTGGATTGGCTTAAAAATAAGGGAGCGCTCATAAATTAAACAAACCCAAATGGTGCACGTAAATTTAGTAATCTTTGGTTAATAAACTGGGTTATTATTTTTTTTAAAAGTCATATTATTAGTAAAGTAATAGTAAAAATGTTTTCAAATTGTCAGTATATATTTGTTTTTGCCTGGGTTTTAGCGGACTTTAAAGAGTCCATTAAGGAGTCAGGGTTTTGACACAAAGGTTATAAAACTATAAACTCAGCCAAAGACAAAATGATGTGTTTGTATGATTTTTGATAACTAGGGTAAATTTAATATTTGGTCTAATGATAATAGCTAAGTCTCCCGATTTATCAACAAAAATACCTATGTGTTTAACTTTAAGCTTCTTAATAAGGTAAAAATGTAGATGCGCCTAAATGAAAAGGTGTCAGCAAATTAGAATAAATAAAACACCGAGTAGATAGAGCACAAAACCAGAAACTTAGGGCCAAAGGTTTATGAAGATATTTGGTTTTGGTCTTGTAATTCTAACTGCAGATGCAGATTTCGCCACTGATTTCAATGTCTATGGAAAGATACACGTAAAACGTGTTTCTAACTCACTCTTTGTATCATCTGATATTAACAGCACTGTTAGGGATTCAAAGCTGTCCTAGAAGTTGTAGTTACAAGAGCTTAACTTGGAAGCTTTAGTTTTCCCTTGATCTTGTCCACTTTTGATTTGGTAGCTGGTTATGTGTGCATGATGTTGCTATAACAATGTTTTTGCCTAGGAAGAAAAATCTTAAAGTATTAATTTTTGTATAGTAATTTTACAAAAATTAAATGATTGTTAAAATCCAAAGAAAATCTCAAAAGTCTTAAACTCTTTACAAATATTACATGTACTCAAATTTACACCCAAGTTGAAAAAATGTTTTGAGACTATTTAGATTGTTTTTAAACAGCTTAATCTTGATCTGTAACGGCAAAAACCAGAGTCACACTGCTCAAGGAAACACCAAGAGGTACACGAGGATGCAGAGAGGTCAGGTTTATTAAAGCTGGCGGGCTCAGAGGGGATCTTACGCCAAAATCTGAGCACCCCTGGTAAGGGGGACTTGTCTTTTATACTTTAGAACAAGGGGGAAGGGTACAGAGCAGTTTATCTCATGAGGTTTACAGATAAGGAAGTTGCAGGGAGGGAGCTGGTCGCAAGAGCACAAGCTGGGTCACCATAACCAGTTATCAGTTATGTTATCTTTCTTGCAACAGCTGCAGTTTTACAAGCATTCTTGTGACAAGGAGGTTGCTACAAACAGTCTTACAAAAGCAGATTAAGCAATCTAACATAAACAGGGCTATAGCTTAACCTTTCAAGGTGAAAGGTTTTCAGTGAGTTTTTATTTTCCATCTCAGATCCTCATGTAAAAAAAAGTTACAACTTTGTATCATTGTTTGAGGTGTTACTTATTGGTGCTGAAGGTTTTTTTCAGTCTAAAGTCAAATAATATCATGCTGATGGGGTGCAGAAAAGTACCCTAAAATGAAGGCCTCAGAAGCAAAAGTTCTCTGACCTAGCTTTGTTCCTACCTCTTAGTTCCGTTTTTCCCTGAAGCTAGCCAGAAAAAAAAATCAAAATCCCTCTTCCCCAAGGCAGGTCATGATGGCCAGAACCCCTTTTCCTGAAAGATAGCCATAAAAACTAAAATTATTCTATGTAAAAATTGGCCATAAAGTAATTATCTGACCTACTTTGTTTACCTGTAAAATCCCATTCCAGCAGGGCTTTGCCCTAAACCCAGAAGTAAGGAATGTGCACTCAGAGGCCAAACAGAATCTAGGCAGAGAGGCCTTGCTGGGCTCCACTCAGCCTTTTTGTCCAATCATATTTCTACATGGCTGTCCATACTTTAAACATAAAAATGGACAATCTCCTCTGCATCTTTGAGTGTTCATTCTGAAGGCGTCCATGTATAAGTTTTTAATTTTTTTCTCCAATTAATCTTCATGTCAGTAAGTTTTCAGCAAATCTTTATGGGAACAGCGGCCTTTGCTCCCTACAGTTTGACTAAATTTTGGGGGCCAGGGACACTTTGGTCCCTCTGATGTCAATAGATTTTGTTTTAGGATATGGTGTTTTAGAAGGATCTAATTAATTAACACTTTTAAACAGGATATTCTAAAATGTCTACTATATTTATAAAATGTAGAAATGAAGTTATATTGTTTAAAATAATGACTCATTAAAAATATTTTTTTTACTTGTTTCTTTCTCGGTTAAGACTTATGAGTTAAAAACAATAATTAAAACTATATCTTGATCCCTGTTCTGTGTTATATCTAATTTACAGAGTATAATAATGGTTAACAGAAAAATAACTTTAATGATATTTGGAATATAAGTGAAGTACTAAGATCAATAAATTAGATAAGTTAGGTAAATATAAATGGGATAAGTCATTTTGTGTTAAGAAAATGATCATGAAATGGCTGAGTCATTTATGAAATACTAAAACATTTTGAGCATAAGTTTAAGTTTATATACCTTTATCTTATATTTTGTATTGAAGAATAGTAATAAAATTGGGGACTGATAACAGTTCAAAGTTACTTTAACTTTCTAGATTAGATTTTTATAAGAGTTGACATTGTGATTAGTGTATGTAGTTGAGATTGCTGGGTAGGGGGAGACAATTTTATGGAAAATAAGATTAATAGCTTTGTTGAAAGGGATGGTTTCATCTACTTTGTTGGTTTTAAAACTATTTTAGATTAGATGGGTAAGTGATGATTAAAATTAAATGGGTATAAAAGGTTTGTAAAAGTAAATAAAAGATATATAAAGGTTATAAAAATCTTACAATAAAATTGGTTAAAATTAGATGATCTGTTTATAAGATTTTATTGAAATTAACTTTATCAGTAATACATTAATAGAATGAAAAAATTTGGGTGATTCTTCTGAACTAGATTTTCACATGACATTGATAGGAAAAGCAAGATTTAAGAATAACTAAGGATTTTTTGTTCACCTTTTGAATGAACTGCAAAAAGCGAGGGAAGGAGAGAAAAAGAATCAACTGGCCTCCTAATTTGCATTTCAGTTTGTCTATGTTAGGTCTTATGATTGTTTGGGAAACCGAGTCTCCTCTCTCAAAGGATAAGATTTTTGCTTTTTAAAATGTTTGAATTATGAGTTTGGCTAAGTAAATGTCTGTAATTTTATAGTAACCTGCAATCTTGTTTCATGACAACACTGGACAATTTATGACTTTCTGCTTTTAAGCTTTCACTAAAATTTAAAGTTACTAAGCATAAGAATTCTAGTCAATGCATGTGATTCTATACATAAAGTGCACTAAAGAATAAAATATGTTTTTAATAAGATTACAAAAAGCATAGAATGTGTTCTTATTAAATGTATATGTAATCTTGTTTAATTCAGAGGTTATTTAAAGGTTGAATCAAAATATAGATTTAAGGAAACAAAAACAAAATAGAAAGTTATGAGTAAGAGAAAGAGATGTAAAAAGGCAATGAGTGTAGAAATATATTTTTGGTAAGAAAGGTTAAACAGAAAGGAGATTAATATTGTAAAGAAAGGATCTTGTCTGAAATTTTTGTCCTAAAATGTTTGGTTATTTAGGACATGGGAAAGTTAGGACAAAACAAAGTTTTTAGACATGTTTTGTAGATGGTTGGTGAAAGTTGGGATAAAGTTTATAAAGGGAATTTATGAAGGAATTTTGTATATAGTCCAGTTGCTATAATTTAAAAGGATAAATTTTAGTTAAAAGAAAGTTTTCTTGAGATATTAATTTGCTCTTAATGAAATTACATAATGTACATAATTTGGATTCTATAACCTGTTTCTTTATTAGGTTTTGACTAACTAAAAAATCTAAACTTTTAAGGGTTAAGAATTCCACCCATATCTTCCTTTATTGCCTTTAGAATCTTTTGATGACTATCTCTCTTGGCTAAATAAATGAATGTTATTTTATAGTGGCTTGTGATTCTATTTGAACAAATGTTTCAAGCCTTAATATTTGACAAACTTTCCAAAACCCAAATTCTAAATCCAACCTTTTTGACCTCAAACTTTTTATATATTAGGGCCACTGAAAGTCTGAGAGACATATTTAGGCTTATTTGGCATGTTAACTGTACAGGAAGCATTGTCAAATATGAAATGTGCTTAACCTTTGTTGGATTATATTTGTATAAACATGTTATATATAAAACATATGAAATGTTCAAATATTATAAAATATTGATATGTCTTAGTGTATGTTATGTTAAATTGCCATATATCACAAAAATAACCAACCTTATTTTTCAGTTGTCTCTTTAACCATGACTAGTCTAAGTTTTTATTTTTACTTTGATTCATCTCAGAAAGTGTTTTTTGTTTTGTTTTATTTTACTTTAAACTGTCTAAATCTTAAGTTTACTTCTTCAAGGAAAGTCATGGAAAGGACTAAGCTCTCTTAAATATAGGTTTCTGATAACCTTGCAGATTATATACCCCTGGACTAAAACAAAATAAACTCTAGGACTTTAATTGGAAAACTGATATGTCCATGAATATCACTAACTGAACCTCATGAGACCGAAACTAAATTTTTATGACTTTATTTAAAATGTTACTGATTCTGTTGCCTTGTTTTCCAGAGTCATGACAAGTTTTAAATAAATAACAAGTTTACATGATATCTCCAGGATTTAAAACTATTGAATCCCGCCTGGCTCAACCTGTTATTCATTGCCAATGCCCTGTTATTGCAAACGTCCTTCTTCTAGGCCCAGGGACTTAACGTGGAAGAGGGGGCATGCGTGAGATTGTAAGGGCTGATTCTGAGGGATGGAATTAGTTTAGACCCTCCAGATCAAGGAGGGGCACACAGAAGCCTAAACAAATACTAGGTGAAAAACTTTGTCTTTTCAGGCCACGTGGTATAGATATCCATCCCAGTCATAAAGAAATTTTCCTGCTTCCCATTGACTTAGAACTTCCTGAGTATAATTGCTCTTAGTTATGGGGTTTGTGCAAAAGGAGATATGACAAGTGGCTAATTTATCAGCCAACTCAGGACAAAGTACTAAAGAGACTAAAATATTGTGACATAACAAATGTCTCTAAATTCCTTAACTTGAATGGTTAACAATGCTTATGTTTGCTACAAGTCTGCAACTAAACCCAAAAATATAATAACTCAACATTTATAAATGAATTAATTTTATAGCCTTGCCTTAACATTATGGTTTTTACTCCTTGTGTTTCCCAGAAGGCTTTAAAGGGTTGATGAGTGCCTGTCCACCTCCAGTCCTGTCTGGCCTAAAACATTTAATTGGCTGTAAGGCCCTTTTGGCGATGCAGTCCTCTTGGCCACTGGGATCCCACCCCGGGCCTTGGATGGACCTAGGGCAGGTAGCCACACCACCCCAGCAACGGATGGGACAAAATAAGAGTTTGGCCATAGATGCTGCCCCTGGCAGATCTTCACCAAAAGGGGGGAATTGTGAACTAAAATTAAATAAAAGGCTTCCCCCCCACCAGCTGACTGAATGGACCCCCTCCTGGCCAAGAGGATATCCTAAAACTAAATTGTCTGCCAAGAGGAGGAGGTCAGACATGCCTCATCATGCCCCCCTCCCTTCTTGGAGACTTCCTTTGTAACTCATCCACAGGCCTAAGGCTATGCAAGACAAACCTGCAGGTCCCCAATTTACACAACAAATATGTCCAGTGACTTGTCTCTTATCTAAAACATTCCAAGCTTTTAGAACCAATTACAAGTCAAGGAGTCTTTAAACCCACCTATAACCTGTAAGTGCCCCCGCCTTCCAGATGGCCCGCCTTTTTGGGCCAAACCAATGTAAGCCTTCCATGTATTGATTTATGACTTTACCTATAACCCTATCTTCCTAAAATGTATAAAACCAAACTGTAACTCAACCACAGCGAGTCTACTTGCTCAAGGCTTCTTGGGTGTGGCTCCAGGTCATGGTCCTCAAATTTGGCACAGAATAAACCCCTTTAAAATTATTTTACAGAGTTCGGCTTCTTTTCTGTTGACAATTCTTAACCTATATCCATTAAATGAAAAAATAAATTATAAGCTGCAACCCTGTTAAGGAAATAAGTGCAGCAGTTATTTATTTCTGGAGATATTCTGATTTATCTTGTGGTGATAATATCTGTATGTAATGGACACACATATGCACACATCCAATGAATGCAATCAAAATTTATGACTTTTTCTCAAATAAACAGCCTATTTTCATCGAATCATTGGATTGCCAACCGAATATACAAAACTATCTCTGGAAGATGATTTTTTACTTTTACAAACATTTCCATCAATGGGAACATTTTATATTATCCACAGAAATCTTTGTTAACTTTAGTATTCATAGTTGTTCTATGTTGCACATAAATTCTTTTGTCTCTAAAACTCAGAAATCCTGTTCACTTGATTTTTTAGTCCCTTTCTTCTCTCCTAATGTGGATATTCAGTCCTGCTTGCCAAACACAGGTGTATTTGAAGACTTTTAAATCTTCAACTTGGATAATCATAGCTTCATTTTTGTATATGAGATCCTTTCTCAAATTTTAAACTTGCTCCCTATATAGTGTAAATAGGAAATTAGAGCTATTAGTATTGTTGTTTACAGAGAAATAAGAAAACCACATGAATTTTAAAATAAGGTCTTCTATTTCTTTCTATGTCATAGTAGTCCTTAAAAATGCCTCCTAATTTTGTAACGACATAAGCGTTTCTCTTCTGCCATTTAAAACTTAAGGTGAATTTTTCCTCATTTTTATTTTTATTGTGATTTTTTTAAGAGACAGGGTCTTGCTTTGTCACGCAGGCTGGAGTACAGTGGCAGGATGAAAGCTTGAAGGTCCTGGGCTCAATCAGTCCTTCAGAGTAGCTGGGGCCACAGGAGTGTACCACAACACCCGGCTACTTTTTAAAATTTTTTGTAGAGACAGACCTTGTTATGTTGCTGAACTCCTGGCCTCAAGTGTTCTTCCCTCCTGGGTCTCCCAAGTGCTGGAATTATGTGGCATGAGCCACTGTGCCCGGCCATAAGATGAACTTTTAAAAAGGAGTCTTATTGCAGCATCTTGAATTGGTGTTTTAGAATTAAACCTTTTCATCAAATTCAAAAATGCGTATTACCATAATATTCCAGAAATAAATATTTGCATATATTAATAAAAGTATCTTATATCCTTGAAACAAATGTTGAAACACATTATTGAAAAATTGAATCCCATGGGTTTTTTTTTTCCTCTTCATTTTCAAAATTTCAGAATTCTGTGTAGGTTCATATTATTAAATTCTACCAGTTTACTGTCTTTTACAAATATTTATCTTCTTAACCCCATATGCTTTTCCTGAGTTAGGTCATCTACTCATATGCCAAATATACTTATCCAGATCTGTCTTCTAAGTTCCCTGGGTGCTTCCACTTTCATATGTCCCGTGATCTAACTCATCTGCTTATTTGAGTGGATCCCACTACATGGAGGGGAAAGTTGTAGCATGACACGTGTTTTGTGGTTTGGCCTGATTCTCCATTTCCTCTCTCTATCCATTCCCTCTGACTGTGTTCCAGTTTTACTACATTGCTTTGATACCCTTCATTTGTCATTTTGTTTCAGGCCTCATCCTTTTGCTCATGCTGTCCTGTCTAGAAACCCTTCTGACCCTTGCTCTACACTGTCTTTCTTTCAAAATATGGCCCTATCTTTGCAACACTTGCTGAACTTCCCAGGTAGAAGTGACTGTGCTCTCGTTTGTGCCCTTACGGTCCTTTATTCACTTCAGTTGCAGAACTAGTGAATTACATTTTTCTGCTCTTATTTGTTTTCATATATCTCTACCCCCAGTTGCATATAGGGCAGAATCTCTCTTCCATTTCAATTTTTGGCTTCTCTCAGGTTAGTGCCTATGATTTGGTAGACACAGTAAATGTTTGTTTTCTTAACTGACTGACTGAGTGGGTGAGAGAGTGAATAAATATGATGTTTTCTGAAGTTGGGTTTTGTTTTGTGTTTTTTTAACAGGAAGGCGGCAAAAAGCCATCAACCTGGAATAAAAGAAAATGGTATTGGTATTACTGAAAGTGCTCCTTCGAGAGCAAAATAATGACAATTTTTTTGTGTGCAAATAAGTACTAGAGGTGGTAAGTTAGTTAATACATGTGAAAACATTTCTTTGCTGAAATGCTATTGTACAAAATCAATTGATGTGTGTAGGCCCAAATATAATATCCATTTCTTTTCAGTATTTCTCTTTTGCTATCTTTGTATATACCATGGACTTCTTCCTGAAACTGCTTCAACCCTCTAAAAATTCTTTTTTGCTATTAATTTTACTTCACTAAAATATTCATGAATGGAGATAGACTTGTATATATATTTAAAATTCCCAGTAATAAATGTTCTCATGAATATGTTCTGTGAATAACCTTTTATAGATAGATCAGGACAAATGGAAGATAAAATATCACCCTGGGATGACGAGGTACTGTCTATTGTTGTTATTATTGTTAAATGTAAGCATTGAGTGGTATTAAAACACAAAGGGGAATGTTTTGACTTTACTTTCTCTCCTCTGCATATGCATATAAAGAATTATTTTCTTACATTTTTCAGCCCATCATTAATAATGTGCCAAGTATAATACTGCTGCATACTAAACTCTGCCACTTTACAGGATTCATTTTAGAAGGCAGTGTAGTCCAGTGCAAAAGAATAAGGGAAGTGACAAAGAATTCGTTTGGGTTCTGAAGTTAAGTTTATCTAGAAATTAAAGAATTATTCCAGGCCAACCTATGGCCAAATGTATGATACTGTGGTGTATACGCATGTGTAGAAGTCCTAAAGAGATTCAGAGAGAAACAGTTTTTAACTTGAAAAGGCAATGTTGGGACTTAAAAGAATTAATGTATTTGGACTGTCTAGTATACAAAGAACCTTTCAGGAGAAGGAAGAGCATGGGGAATAGGAAATTCATGGGACTACCCTAACAACAATTTGGTTTAGTGGTGTTTTAATAAGTCGAAGTCATTTTCAAAAATAGAACATGTTGAGTACCTCTGTGGCAGTCATGCCTGCAGTCACAGAAGTATAACATAAGAGGACAGATTCTGAGGGGACAAGTGTGCAAAGAGATGGGAAGGGCCTGACCTGTTCAGTAGAATCAGCTGCTGCATAGTGGTACTAGCAGTGAGTGGAAGTTGAAAGACATGTTTGTATCCTGGTTCTATCACTTATTAGAACTATGAAATCTTGGAAAAGATGACTAAAACTATTCAAGTGTGACGAACCTTGTTCGTAAAAATGGTACTAATAGCTACCTCTTTGGTATGTGTGATGAGCACATGTGGTAAGAAATGTGGAAACCTTTTGTAAGCTGGGAAAGTGTATATGCAAATGTACAACAAAATGATCACAGTGGTATTCAGGGACTTAATAAATATGGAGAGTCCTTTTGTAAACCTGAAGTCAGAAGTGTCCAGAAAAGAATGGGAAAGTTAGAATGGGTTAGTGGATATTTAATGTTGGGTATGTTAAGTTTTAGCAGACAGTTACTGGAGATGTGCTATAGGAATACAGTGATTTTGTACTTGAGACCTTCCCAAATGAGTTTTTAAATATTTTGACCTTGAATAAATGTCTGATAGTGAGTGCTAACTGTGTGCTAGAGAGTTATACACTGAATAGACAAGATGAAGGCTTGTGCTGTAGTAGGAAGAGCAGGAAAACAAGTAAACAACAAATACCTGTAAGTCACTCTAAGTGCATCATATAAAGAAAACAGAAAATGCTCCATGAGAGAATACTGAGGAAGTTTGTAGTTAGGGTGGGGATGGGGTGGAGTGGGATTCTGCAGTCCGAGAAGATCTTTGTGAGGGTTACATTTAAGCTGCCAAGTGAAGGCTGAGAAGGAGCCAGCCATGTGAAAGTCTAGGAGGAGGACATTGTGGACAGAGAGAACAATGGATCACATCTGTTCAGCACTTTCCTCTTAACATCTGGGAATGGCCAGGAAGCAGGAAGTGGGGTAACCATCATCATCATCATTTTTATTATTATAACATGTAGAAAAGAAAATGTGCAAATAAGTGCCTGGTGCATTTTCGATGTTTCATAAATGTTCTTATTCCTCCCTTTGTATTAAGGCTGCTATACTCTTTTGAAGTTCTTTCTTAATTGGGAAAGAGTTACATACTCTATGTAATATTTGCTTGCTTTTATTTAAACATTACATAAAGAGAAGTTTTCCTACTACTTTGTCATTTTATTCAACCATTTTCCTATCAGTAAAAATTTTATCAAAAAGTATTTGGATTTTTTCAAGCCTGTGTTTACCTAAATGAAGCAGTTTCTACAATTTTCTGTTGATAGTCAACGTGACATACTCCAAAGTGTCTTATCATGCCAAGTATCTTATTTTAACACTAAAACACTTGTGTAATTAGATATATTTTAAATGTTTAATTCTGTAAGTATTATAGCAAGTGTATTGTACTTTCTACAAACTGCCCTCTTATTTCTGGTAAGGAATATAAAGTGGATTTAGGTATTTTGAAGTTCGGTCTTTGTTGAAATATGCACATAGGTAATATTTTGTCTGAGTGTGTTTCCTTTGGCATTCCATGCTCAGTTGACAGAGTCCATAGCCATATAAAACATATATGAGGTTCTTTATTGATATGTTTTGGTTATCCATACTTGCTTCTCTTATTTGTAAGTCTAATTGCTTTTAAAATAGAAATCGAGATTTTTTTGATGCAACTCATTATTATTTTTTAATTGAAACTCCTTATTGATACTAATTTGAACAGAGGATCTCCCAGTATTTTCCACAGACATCTGTTGATCGTTCATTTGTGGCTGCAGATCAAGGAGGAAAAAATCCAGTAAATGGAGAAGTAGAAGGTAAGAACAATATTTTATTTTAAAAAGTCATTTCACAGAATGTTTATTTAAAGACATGAGCACTGATCTATTCTAATAGCTAAAGAAAATTACCTATTAGGTAATGCGTAGTAAGCAAAAAGATAAGTGAAATGGTGTATCCTATCAAGTGTCAGCAACATGAAATTGAAGTGTCACTAAAGGAGCTGAATTATTGGTTCCATTTCTCGATCCTCTAAGACATGAGGAAGGTGAGGAAATCTGGAAGAGGAAAGGAGCAAAAGGGCGTGAGGAGTGAGGAAGGCAGAGGGTACAGGGAGTACATGAAGGAAAGAGAAGCAGGTATGTAAAATGGAGGGTGGTCAAATACAATAATTTTTCAGAAAAAGGAGGAGCAGGGTATGGGAAGACTATCAAGTGAGCTTCCAGTACTAAAACGTGTCAGAGAAGTAGAGCAGAATTTCCCCACTCTTCCTGTGTCCCTCTCTGTTGGGAAGGCATTAAGCATTGAAGCACTCGATTCTGCAGAGCTGTGTTTTCTCTGCCACAGAGGAATATAAGCATGTATGGTCAGCTGTACATGTGTATAATTGAATAATTTAATGTCATACACACCGTTTTGACTTCATAGGATAGTCTCATATAGTCCAAAGTATGGGAACTGGAAAGAAGAATACAGTAGGTTTTCTTCTGGAGAGATCAGGGAAGCTATAGCCTGATAAAAAGTCTATTAGAAACTTTATGACTTGGAATGAAGTTTCCATTTGGGGATTGCGATAGGGAGGAACTTGAGGCTGGACTCCAAATGGGTAAGTTTGGGTAAAGGAATGTGGAAGCACACTCAGTGTAGAACAGAGCTTCTCAAATGTTAATAAATCAGCTGGGGACCTTGTTAAAAATGCACAGTCTGATTCAGCAGGTCTGGGATTCTGCATTTTTCGTAAGTTCTCAGGTGCTGCTGATGCTGCTGGTCCTTGGACTGTGCTCTGAGTAGCAAGGGTATAGACTTCCCTGTAGAAAAATCTGGAAGAAGAGCCATTGGATAACAGTTCAAGACATAACAGGACCATAACTTCTAGGGAGAGCAAAGAGAGGAAGAAATAGAAATTATAGATATAAGATACTACTGCAAAATAAAACAGAAAGAAGTGATGGGAATAATCCATCAAAGAATGTATGAATAGAAGGGGGAGAATCAAGACCACAGATGCAGAGATTACTGTTGCAAGGGGAAGAGGGACTGTGATGGGGAAACAAGGGAGGAAAGGAACAAGTTAGCTGGGTAATGTTTGAGTTAATGGTTAGAAAACTTGAGAGATCTCACTTCAGATGGCATCAGTGCATTTGCACGGACATGGAAGATTAGATTATTGGGGCTCCCAAGATGACTGGAAGCGGGAAGGAGCGCTAGGATTGGAGTAAACCGCAGTGCCTCATGTCTCCTCTCCAACTCTCAGGCATCAAAGATACGTGTTGCATTGATATTAGTTAATCAAATGAGAGTAATTTGAATATAGAAGCATCGGCTGTTTTTTTAAGAAAGGTAATTTTTTGATAAAATAGCTCTTTCATAAAATCCTTTGGAGACTAACATGATATACCAAGCCAAAGTGATTTTAGAAACAAAAAAATTGTAGAGTTCATTCCTTGAATACTAAAATTGTTATTTTCAATAAATGTTGCACTTATTTAGAAATACAAAGGTTGTTAATATCTAATGATTCTGCGGCAATTCCACTTTTCCATTTTTTATATATATATGTCCATATTGAAAGCTTATTATATACTATTTCTGAGATGTGTTTCATGTACATTCTTGAACAAGTGGATGAAGAAACTTTAACATGGCTGCACTAAACAAAAAAACCAAAAAACCCTGATAGTAAGCATTGTGTCCATATAAATATAGAACCATCAGTAAGGAACTATAGAATTTATGGTTATAGAACAGAAGAAGCATAGTAATATAAGGTAAATGTCCAGACCTGAAGTTACTGTGGGAAGGAATTTTAATAGACACTGCCTAACTGCCAACCAAGGAAATGTGTTACAACTATACCCATTTACTTAGGTATTTTATCTCTGTTAAGTGAAAAATGATATGTTCTTGATTTATATTTTATTTCTTTAATTAGGAAGATTGAACAGATTCTCATATACATTGAAGTTGCATGATTATTCCTTTTCTTAATTATTTGCACGCTCTTGCTATATTAATATATTATTTCTTCATCTGAGGAAAAAAGATGGCTGCACTAGAAAATACAAGCAAAGTAGGCATAGCAGTATCCCACATGGGTATGGGAAAAATGAATACTTTTATTAACTACTGTGATATGCTTCAAGTGTATATCCAAGCTGATCAATTGAGAACATGATCTGTGATGAGAATGAATTCTACCTTGAAATGAACTGTCATCACAACTGTGTATTTCCTAAATTACAGGACAAATTGAAGAATATGATGAATACTTGTAATATCGTAGTATTTAATATAAATGATTCTGAAGGGGTGCATTACAGATATGCCGTAGCATTCTACCATCAGCTTTCACGTTTATCCTCTCAGGGTCATGATTTGCTCTTTGATCAGTGATCACTTTTCTCATCAATCAGCACATTCTCATTGGTATAGGAACACTTTTCTATTTTAGTTATAGTCATTTGAAACATAATCTCACTTTTGAAATCTTAACTCATGCTTTATGAAACCTATATTCCTATTTTTCTTCAGTATATTTGTCATGTTGCTCCCCTAACAACAAAAAAAAAGGTACCCCCAAACCTCAAGTAATCCTTTTCAAAGACATGCGTGAGGATTCAGCTTGATAGTAACTCTTCATAGATGTTTGGTTGGCTTTGCCATATTTATATAATGGATTATATGTCCCTTTTGCTTTTTAGAGTCTCCTAAAGAAGATCTTCATTTGAAGGTAATAAGTTGTATATTTTTGTCTTGAATTATTGACTACATATTTTATGAAATATACGTTATTTATTAATGATTTTGGTTTAAAACCCACTCAGCCTACAACTGAAGTGAAAGATTCTTCTCTGGATGAAGCAGTAATGAAGGATGTACAAAAATCCTCTTCAGGTAAATTTTGCAATTGAAATTTAACTCTGGAAAGAAGCACATTAAAATATTTGAAATGCTCACAGTCTTCTTATTCCTAATTCTTTTTTTCCCAAATTTGATGGAAGAATTTG
>JAKFHU010000809.1:0-224603 GCA_023783475.1 Daubentonia madagascariensis | reverse complement strand
TAGCCATCCTCATTTCAGATGACATAAACTTTAAAGCAATAAAAGTAAAGAAGGACAAAAATGGACACTATATAGTGGTGAAGGGAAAAATTTCACAAGAGGATTTAACAATCCTAAACATTTATGCACCCAACACAGGAGCACCCAGGTACATAAAGCAAATGCTGCTAGATCTAGACAACATAATAAGCAGGAATGCCATAATTGCAGGGGACTTCAACACCCCACTGACGGAACTGGACAGATCCTCCAAACAAAAAACAAATAGAGAAATAAAAGACCTAAACAGGACTCTAGAACATTTGGGCCTAACAGATATCTACAGAACACTCCACCCAAGTAACACTGAATATACATTCTTCTCATCAGCTCATGGAACTTTCTCCAAAATTGACCACATCCTAGGCCACAAAACAGATCTAAACAAATTCAAAAAAATAGAAATCACACCATGTATCTTTTCAGACCACAGCGGAATAAAATTAGATATCAATTCCAACAGAAACTCACATCTTCCTCCAAAAACTTGGAAACTAAACAATCTATTGCTGAAAGATTATTGGGTCAAGGAGGAGATTCAAAATGAAATCAAAAGATTCTTCGAACTAAACGATAATGGGGACACAAGTTATCAAAATCTATGGGATACAGCAAAAGCAGTCCTGAGAGGAAAACTTATCACCCTAAATTCCCACATCCAAAAGACAGAAAAGTCACAAATCAGTAAACTAATGAATCATCTTAAGGAAATGGAAAAGGAAGAGCAAAGCAATCCTAAAACCAGCAGAAGAAAAGAAATAACCAAAATTAGAGCAGAATTAAATGAAATCGAGAACAAAAGAACAATACAGAAGATCAATGAAACGAAAAGCTGGTTCTTCGAAAAGATCAACAAAATAGACAGGCCACTTGCCAGGTTGACCAGAAGCAGAAAGGAAAGGACTCTAATAAGCTCAATTAGAAATGAATAAGGAGAAGTCACAACGGATACCATGGAGATACAAAACATCATCTTTGAATACTACAAAAATCTCTATGCCCACAAACACAAAAACGTGGAGGAAATGGACAAATTCTTAGAAACACACTACCTCCCTAGGCTCAACCAGGAAGAAACAGAATTTCTAAACAGACCAATATCAAGCACCGAAATTGAAGCAGTAATTAAAAATCTACCCACAAAAAAAAGTCCCGGACCAGATGGGTTCACACCTGAATTCTACCAAGCCTACAAAGAAGAACTGGTGCCTATACTGCAGAAATTATTTGAAAATATCCAGAAGGATGGAATCCTCCCAAACTCATTCTACGAAGCCAACATCACCTTGATACCAAAGCCAGGAAAGGACACAACAAAAAAAGAAAACTACAGACCAATATCCCTTATGAATATAGATGCAAAAATTCTCAATAAAACCCTTGCAAACAGAATTCAAATGTACATCAAAAAAATAATCCATCATGATCAGGTGGGCTTCATTCCCGAGATGCAGGGATGGTTCAACATACGCAAATCTATAAATGTAATTCACCATATAAATAAAAGCAAGAACAAAGATTATATGATCCTTTCAATAGATGCAGAAAAGGCTTTTGACAAAATCCAGCACCCTTTTATGATAAGAACTCTTAACAATATAGGCATAGATGGCTCATTCCTAGAAACTATTAAAGCCATATACGATAAACCCACAGCCAATATCATACTGAATGGGGAAAAATTGAAGGCATTCCCCCTTAAAACTGGCACCAGACAAGGGTGTCCACTATCTCCACTTCTTTTCAACATAGTGCTGGAAGTCCTGGCCACAGCAATTAGACAAGACAGAGGAATCAGGGGCGTCCAGATAGGGGCAGAAGAGGTCAAACTTTCACTATTCGCAGACAATATGATAGTATACATAGAAAACCCCAAAGATTCAACCAAGAGATTACTGGACTTGATAAATGAATTCAGCAAAGTCTCAGGATACAAAATTAATACACACAAATCCATAGCCTTCATATATGCTAATAACAACCAAGCCGAGAAACAAATTAAAGATGCTATACCTTTCGCAATAGCAACAAAGAAAATTAAATATTTAGGAATATATCTAACTAAGGAGGTCAAAGACCTATATAGAGAGAATTATGAAACACTGAGAAAGGAAATTGCAGAGGATGTAAATAGATGGAAAGCCCTACCATGCTCTTGGATAGGCAGAGTCAACATAGTAAAAATGGCTTTGCTACCTAAATTAATTTACAGAATCAGTGCAATCCCTATCAAAATCCCAACATCATTTTTTGCCGATCTAGAAAAAATAATTCTATGCTTCGTGTGGAACCAGAGAAGACCCCGTCTAGCCAAAGCAATCTTAAGCAAAAAGAACAAATTGGGAGGCTTCTGTCTACCAGACTTCAAACTATACTACAAGGCTATAGTAACCAAAACTGCATGGTCCTGGCACAAGAACAGACACGTAGACCAATGGAACAGGACTGAGAACCCAAATATAAAACCAACCTCATACAGTCACCTGATCTTTGACAAATTCCAGAAAAACGTACACTGGGGAAAAGAATCCCTATTCAAGAAATGGTGCTGGGAAAATTGGATGGCCATATGTAGAAGACTGAAACTAGACCCACACCTCTCACCTCTCACAAAAATCAATTCACAATGGATAACAGATCTAAACCTAAGACATGAAACCATAAGAATTCTCGAAGAAAACGTTGGAAAAACTCTTATGGACATTGGCCTAGGCAAAGAATTTATGAAGAAGACCCCCAAAGCAATCACAGCAGCAACAAAAATAAATACATGGGACCTGATCAAATTGAAAAGCTTCTGCACAGCCAAGGAAACTATCACTAGAGTGAATAGACAACCTACAGAATGGGAGAAAATATTTGCATGCTACACCTCTGATAAAGGGCTGATAACCAGAATCTATACAGAACTTAGGAAAATCAACAAGAAAAAATGAAATAACCCTATTAAAAAATGGGCAAAGGACATGAACAAAAACTTTTCAAAAGAAGACAGAATGATGGCCAGCAAACATATAAGAAAGTGCTCAACTTCTCTAATCATCAGGGAAATGCAAATCAAAACCACAATGAGATATCACTTAACTCCAGTGAGATTGGCTCATATCAAAAAATCCCCAAATAACAAATGTTGGCGGGGATGTGGACAGATAGGAACACTCATACACTGCTGGTGGGACTGCAAATTAGTACAACCTCTATGGAAAAGAATATGGAGATACCTCAAAGAATTAAAAGTAGAATTACCATTTGACCCAGCAATCCCACTACTGGGTATTTATCCAAAAGAAAAAAAGACATTTTATAATAAAGACATCTGCTCTCGAATGTTCATAGCAGCACAATTCACAATTGCAAAGTTGTGGAAACAACCCAGGTGCCCATCAATACACGAGTGGATCAATAAAATGTGGTATATGTATACCATGGAGTATTACTCAGCAATAAGGAACAACAGTGAATTAACACATCTGGTATTATCCTGGTTGGAGCTAGAGCCCATTCTTCGAAGCAAAGTGTCACAGGATTGGAAAAACAAGCATCACTGGTACTCACCATCAAACTGGTACTAACTGATGAACACTTACGTCACACAGGGCAATAACATTCATCAGAGGGCGGGCGGGCGGGAGGGGGGTGGAAGGGATGGGAAAAACTCTCACTGAATGGATGTGGGGAGCACAACTTGGGAGACGACCACGATTGTGGCTCTGACACGGGCAGAACAGGGGCAATGTGTATGGCCAAAGTGTTGTACCCCCATGATATTCTGAAATTAAAAAAATAAATTAAAAAAAAAAAACACTTCTTGGTATTTTCCCTCAATTACATAATTTTCAATTTGTCCTGCATATTTCTGAATGCTCTCCTTTTCCCCTTTCCAATTTTCCCTCTTTGGCCGTGCCAGTGAGAGGTAATCATGTTCCTGGAAATTACTTTTTCAAGAAAATTATCAGTAACAGCAAGATTTCCACTTCTTGTAAAATGCATTTTTTTTGTTAGAGTTTTAAGATAAAGCCTATTTCCAGGGTAAATTTGCTTTGCTGTGTTGCTTTCCACTAATTAGAAAAAAAAAACTTGGTGAGAAAAAAATTTTGACCTCAACAAATTCAGTGTTATCACAAATACTTACCATAAATGCATAAAAAAAGCTTTACCCTCTAATGCTCCTCTGAAAGTATCAATATTTAAACAAAAACCTTAGACAATCAAGCTATTTCAAAGTATTTTGATTCAGGGAATGCTTAAGTTTCCAAATATGGGAAATTGACCCTTACATATGTCAATGTTAAAACAAATGCATTTCTAGTATTTTGAAAATAAAGTTGGTTGATCTATACCTTGTTTGTCGTTTCCATAGTGGCACCATGTGCAAGGAGTCTTTCTGCTATTGATATATTGTCATTATATGCAGCATAGTGGAGAGCGGTGTTACCATAGGCATCCGTAAGATTTGGATCGGCACCATGTTCTAGGAGAATATTTACACATCTCACTCTCTGGCACTGTACGGCCTGTCAGTATTAGACCAAGAAAAAGATTGTCAATTCCAGGAATTCCATATAAACATTTCGCAGGTTTCACTTATTAGTTATATTTAAATGAGATAAATTCATTTTTTATTCTATGGGTTTAAATCAAATCCATCTCATGCTAAAACAGTTGGCTACTATATACCTTCATCAGAGGTGTCCTGTTTTCGCCATCACGGACGTCAAGCTCACATTTTTCGTCCAGTAAGACAGTTACCACCTTCAAATGGCCATTGGCACAGGCCAAATGTAGAGCAGTCCTATAAAATTGAGAGGACTTTTTAGAAAATTGTAGTGCACTATCCCAAGACATATAATTATTCATGTAATTGTAAACATTAAGTTGTATTTTATTCCTCTGTTTTCAAAACAAATCTTTGCTCGTCTTGTGAAGATAGGACAGTATTTGTTAGCTCTTAGTACTCACTACACTAATGAAAGAACAGCCTATTGAAATACAAAGACATTGGCCTATAGGTTTAGTCCAACTTGGGTTTGAATCCTCCTTTAAGCTCTGTCACTAGCTATGGTTTAGCTTTTCTGTGCCTCAATTTCCTCGTCAATAAAATGGCAATGAAAATTCTGGAGACACATCACAGAATACCCTTTGTGATGCTTACATGTGATGCTACACTAAGTATTTTGAAGAGTTTCCAGCAAAAATAACAGCTCAATAATTGTTACATATTATAATTATTACTATGACTACTGCCTAACAAAGATGATATTTTGATAAGTAAAATGATACAATTATATCTACTTTGTGGTATGTTTTAAAGATTAGAGATACAACTGTATTTCAGTGATCCTAAGATGCTCATTTTTTCACACTTTAACACCTCTGACACTGAAATGCTACTTGTAATTCATGATTTATTGTAACTATAATTGGCAGCATTTTAAAAATTCTCTAATTGATACATAAGATAATGGGGCATCACACAATCCATGGTGACTTACATTAAATGAAATTTGGTATATACAACAGGTCTCTGGCAGTTCTTTTCATATGACTGGTGTTTAAAGAAACTTTAGTTTTTAAAAGTACGATGAAAAAAGAGGGTTGAAGTAACAACAAAAATGCATTTTTGAAACAAAGTTAACTCTTACTTTGGTTTTCATAAAGCTTTAAACCAAAGGAAATGCAGGATTCAAATCAATAGGTATGGCTCATTTTATTCAGTACTTACATTTATCAAATATATAAAAATCAGATATTTCCAATGATTAATACTAGTATATAAGACTGTTATAAAATTTCAAAAGATCATTTAAAGGTTTTCTTTTATGATTTTTTAACTTCAGAAATGCTTTTATTTGATGGGAGGGAGGAAAAGCTTCACTTGAGATCAAGTCCTAATACAACAATTTCAAATCTCTCAACTTCCTCAGGATGGGCAGCTAAACATGAAGTTTTAAGGATGGAATGGTCCTGAGAGATACAGTACTGTATGTGTGCTACATAATAGGTTTTCAGGTTATGTTTGATGAATAAATGGATTGAGAGAATAGATCATACAGTTGGGAAGTTCAATTAAAAAATAACTCATAAAGTAAAGCCATACATTTGCCTATTAATAATAATTTATATTTGCTACATTTAATTTTCTAAGGACATGACTAAAATAAAATGATTAATCTACAATTATTTGCACATATGTAATAAATACATATAATGAAAATCTATGTACATAATAAAATGTATACATGATAACATATACAAGCACAGATAAAAAGACTCCTTTACTTTTGAAGAGACTAAAAGTTAGCAGAAGACACCAATCCAAATAAATAAATTAACAGAGGGTGGGAAATCATTCATCCTGTGCAAAGTTCACACCCCTGCCCCTCCCAAGGGTTATTTCATTAATAATAAACTTTTACTAAAACTTTTATACATGCTCATTGCAGAAATCACAGAAAAGAAAAAGGAAAAACTTACACTTATAATACAAATTTCCAATAATAACAGATTTTATCACACTTTTTACATATTTTCAGCTAACACATTACCATAGTCTGTGTGTGTACATCATCAAACTGATTTTTTTCTCACTGGATATCTTAAAGTTCACCTCCACATGTCTACAAACACCTGTATCTATGCTGCCTTCAATAGTCACATATTATTCCATCCTATGGATGCATTGAAATTTATTTATAAATCCATTATATGGGTTCTTTTCAATACATTGCTACTTTAAGTAGTGCTGAAACAAACAAATTGCATGGATCTGTGATTATTTCCTAAAGATATTTTAGTATAATGGACTTGATGGGTAAAGTGCATATGCAATTTTTAAAATGTGGTACTTACTACCAAATAGTCTATTTGAAAAGTCATCAGCAGCTAAAACTTTAATTACTAGCGTAAGTACCACTGCACTTCACCCTCATAAGCTTTGTGGATAGAAAACAATATTTTATTTCTCTTTTAACTTAAATTCCTTAAGTATTTTTCCTAGGCCCATCGATCAATTGTAGATCTGTAAAAATATACACTTTGCCCAATTTTAGAGTTCTTTTCTTGTTGATTTAAAATAATTCTCTGTAAAATGAAGATATATTTTCAGTTCATATATTTATATATTTTGTAAATATTTTGCAAACACGTTTTGTTTTATTTTGTTAATTTTTTATGATGTACAGGGGGTTTTAACTTTTATTTTGCTAAATCATTTTTTGGGAAGCTTGCCTGTGAGGTCATTCTTAGAAAGGGCTTTGTTAACATAAAAATGTATCTATATAAATGAGCATTTATGGTTTTTCCCTTGTATTTTCTAATTGGATATATGTAACACTTTTATCTATATTTTATTATGAACTTATATTTGTGATATAAAAATCTAGACAGTTTTTTTCCAGTTAACAGGCACTTCACTTATGAAAAATTCATCTTTTGCTAATAATATGAAATGTCACCATCATCAAGTTCTACATTCTTACATATATTTGGGTGTTTCTTCATTCTCTATTCTGTTCTATTCATTTATGTGTCTTTTGAGATATTAGTAAATGATTCATTTGTGGAAATTAATAGCACATCTCGATATCTAGATGGGCAAGTCCTCGTTCACACCATTACAAAAACTTTCTGATTGTCATCACAATAATAAAAGACACCATACAAAACTTGAAAATTTTAAAACTTTGGTATTTTTATCTGGTTGATGTAAAATTAATAAACATAGAAAGAGCTCACGTTTTCAGGAAAGTGAGTCTTCCTATTCAGGAACACGGAATCCTCTTCCCACTTTAAAGCTGCCTTCTAGGGACCCTCAGTAAAGAGCACACACACAGGTGTACACTGACGTAAAATGGATGTCGGATTTTATCCACAGGAATTTTTAGCCCAGAAGTAGAGATGTTACAGCAATTATTCCTCTCGTCATGTACTTTTCTGTGATGTACACAACATGTTTTAAATTGGGTACACTAAAGACGAAATGTGCATATACTTAATTCTGTTGGTGCAATCACTTCCAGCTACTCAACACAGCGCCCCGGAAGGGCAGCTACGAGGGGGCAGCAACCAGATGACGTTTCGCCGCTCACGAAGACCGCCGGGCGCCGGGCCCGCCACGCCGAGGAGCCCGCCCGGGGGACGCCGAGCACCGCGCGTGACAGGCAGCCCAGGGAGGGGCTCCTCCCGCACCCCCGCCGCCCCCGCCGCCGGCGCCGGCTCCCGTTACCTGTGCTGCTTGTCCTTCGCGTTCAGCTGGTTTCTCTTGAGGTAAATGAGCTCCCTGGTTTCGGCCGCGCAACCCCGGCAGGCGGCTGTGTGGAGCTTCCGCAGGTCTTTGGCTCGGACGTCGTATCCCGGCGGCGAGAACATGGCGTCAACGTTCGCAGCCGGGACCCGGGGCCTGCGGAACGCCGGCGCCCACCTGCTAAGCATCTTCCTCCTGAAGCCAAAAGCTTCCTTCCGGTAGAGCCAGCGGCTCCGCGGACTCCTCGCCCCCCACCCCCTCGGTTTGCCCCGCCTCGTGGCCCAGGGCTAGCGCGCCAACCCGGTCTGGCCACAGCACCCGGGAGCAGACCCCGAGGTTCCCGCCGGCCGGACCGCCCAAGGCAAAGCCAAGCCGTTAGACACAGTGCGCGTGCGCACGAAGACCCGCGCGCCGCCGCCGCCCAGAAATTCCCGCCAGTGTGGCGTCTGCGGCGCGGGACAGCGGGGGCCCTCGGCGGGCTGCCTCGGAGGGCCCGCGTGCGCCGCCCGCCAGGCCTGACAGGCCAGCCGCAGAGCGTGCGCGAATGAGGTCCCGGGGAGTCGTCGTCCTCCACGCTCGCTGCTGCCTGGACAGGGGCAGGGACCCGACGGGAGCACCCTCGGCAGCCCCGGTCCGCCCGCGCCCCCCAGCAGCGCGGACCCGGGGGCAGTCGCCTCAGCTGCAGCCGAGCCGGAGCACCGGCCGGCCAGGAGCGGCCGGGGCGGCGGGGCGGGCGGACACGGCCGGACACCCCTGCTCCTCCTCCGCACGCGCGGAGCGCGAGGCCCCTGGGCGCTGGGCGCCCCTGCGGTCCGCGGGACCCAGGCCCAGCAGCCTGGCCCGCCCCAGCGCCCGGCGTGGCTGCAGTCCAGGGCCCAGGGCCCAGGGCCCAGGGTCCGTGCGGCTGGGGCCTTGGGGGCCACCACTGCTCGCGCCAGGCACGGGGCGGTGGCCGCAGCGGTGGCGCCAGCGCGGGCTATCGGGCTCGTTCCTGCCGTCCTCAGGGTCGCCCGGCGTCCTCCACCCCCCCCCCGCCCCCTGCCTGGCCTGAAGTCCCGCCTGAGCGCGCTGACCCCGCCGCTCCTCTGGGACCTGCAGCTGGAGCGTGGGGACGGCTGCGCAGGATACTCGGCGGCCACCACGTGTGGACTGTTCCCAAGGTGATTCCTAAATTTAATTTTAAAATTAAAATTAGCCGTAAGAGTACATAAGAGTGCCCATCAAATAGTGTTTTAACACTGAAAATGTGTCAGCATGGCTACTGTACGCAGTCATAGTTTTAAAATCATGCTAAAGAAGTACCACATTTCTAGGGGCATCTCTAACAAGCAAGTAGCTCAAACAAAGTACAGAGGGGAGATAAACGGCTCTCAGTGGTGTAGCTTAACGGGTTAACAGTTTCTGCCTTAAAAGATTCTTGAGGATGTTGTTAGAAATATGTGTATTCAAACGGTAACTATGTGAGATGATGAATATGTTAACTTGCTTGACTATAATAACCATTTCACTATATGCAAATGTGTCAGGACATCATGTACTCCCTAAATACATACAATAAAAAAGTAAAACTTAAAAAATGCCTGAAATACTCTTTTTAGTAAACCAGTTCTGAGGTTTTAAAAAAAATCCCTCAAAGACATTTTCAAGCACTTGCTTTTACCACCCTTGTACATTTCACCCATTATCTAGGAAAAATTAAGTATTTGGCACTGAGCAATAATTCAGAGTAACAAATTCTAGGGGAGAATGAGGTAGCTGGCTTGGTGATCACAAAGAACTAAAGTAGCTCCCAAGCCAATTAGCTGCTAATGTTTTTACCCAGGCATCAGAGGTGGGACCTGTCCTTTCTGTCTTCCACACACCTGATCCTCAGGCCGAACAAGGTATTATTTTTAAGCACTTTGTAAATTATCCATCCCTTCATCCCTATGGTAATCATTCCCTATTTCACAAATATGCTTTTATGTAGCATGGAAAAACTATACAGGATAGTTTGTCTCAAGGTGACAATACCATAGATCACAATCAAGGAAAGTTAATTTTCTGAGTTCCAGAATGTGCCAAGACAGTAGCAGTAGTACTTGACTGTTTTGGTTTAAGTTGTAATCTTCCAAAAATTGTTAAACTCGTTAATATTTCTACTTAAGATAATGCTGACAAGTAATTTCAAACAGTATCACCGTATAAATTATAAAGGTTCAAAAAGACCTAGGTGAAAGACAACCACATGGGAATACTAAGGGGAAAAAAACACATATTAAAAAAAAAGAAAGAGAGACATAAACTGTCCTTAACCAACATTTTAAAGGTAAGTTCATTCACTAACATCATTTTCAAAATTATAATGTCTAGCTAGTTTTCACTGCCAACTAATCTCATGAGCCTGCCTCACCAAAAATTATGCTTTTGAGGCAAATTAATGAGCTTAATATATTTTCTATGATTCTGTTTTGACTTACTTAGTTTATTAGACAAGAATTTTCTAGTTTTTAATTCTTTTAGATGGAGTTGCTTATATTTTCCCAAATCTGGTTTTATCAAAGTCTTCATGAGAAGTTTCTGCTGTGGAGAGTTCAGATTCCAGATCTGTAATACTCAGTTCCAATGCAAACAATATGCTCCAAGTCTTCCTGAGATGATGTTTGTGTCTAAAACAAATTAAAAGGATACATTTTTTAAATAATTATAATCTGAATAGTTATTATATATTTGTTTCCTTTAGTTTTGAGTCAGTGATTCAAAGAGCAATTTTAAATATATGAAAAAAGCAGATACTTAAAATATTTGTCATCAATGTCAACTAAATTATTAATTTAATTCAGAATTAAATATGAATTATAAAAAACTTTGAATCATTCCTATGTTAGTACTCATGTAATCTGATAATTGAAAGAATAAGAGAATCAATTTAAAATTTTAAAAATTGAACAATGTAACTTTTAAGAACAATTCAAGAGTGTCGCCTAATTTTTTAATCAGAATTTTTTCTTTGCCTAATAGTCTTGTTTTTTGCTAAATGGTCTTAATGAACAGATGATTCTCTAGTGATAATCATTAATCTGAAAAACCAGTTTAGTTTTAATGATGATGAAAATTCAAATATTTAAAGGGAGAAAGAGATGCCACCTTCCCTCTGGCAAGCTACAAAACAAAACACATTTTAAAAACATAATGTTTTAAAATATGTTTAAAAACATAACTTTTTCCTGATTCTATGGCTTCTCTATTACCCTCTTTCTCCCCTTTCATTGGACCCTCATATTCTTTTTTTTTTTTTTTGTATTGTTTTTGAGAAGAGATCTTTGTCACCCAGGCTGGAGTGCAGTGGCACCATACAGCTCACTGCAGCCTTGAGTTCCTGGGCTCAAGTGGTCCTCCTGTCTCAGCCTCAGAATAGGTGGCACTACAGGTGTGTGCCACTATGCCTGGCTATATTTTTAAAAATTTTATGCAGAGACAGGGTCTCACTATGTTGCACAGCTAGTCTTGAACTCCCGGCCTTAAGTGATTCTCATGCCTCAGGCTTCCAAAGGGCTGGGATTATGTGAACTCAAATATTCTTTAATACATGTCTTATCTAGAGAACTAGTTTTTCATCACTTACTGTCTTCTTTTATAATAAAATATGACTTTGAATCCTATACTTCCAATAAAAAAATTCTGAGGGCCATAGAGGCCCTACTTTGTAGTCCTTAATCTGCTTTACTTCTTAGCACCAACTGTTAGCACTGACCATACCCTCCCCTCTGCTCCTCTGAACCCATTTCTTTTCTAAATGCAGCCCTCTGATGATTAGTCCTGTCCCTTGCTGTTCCTCTTTTTAAATTCTCTCAGAGCTCCTTAAATATCAAGGATTAGATTCCCTAATCTACGTTTCCAGCCCTGGCCTTTTTACTGAGGGCTCCTCCTTCTAGTGCACTTCTTGTCAACGATATTGTCAACCACACACTCAGCAACCATTCATTGGTGTGGGTTGCTTGTGCAGACAGCTGCAGCTACTCTCCTACATTCCATGTAGATTCCTATTGGTGTTACTTTGAGTGTAGTGTGATTTTCTAATCTTGGGGGGCACCCTCACCCTTAGGGTGTTGACCAGCATATTTTGTCTTCTTTTTTCTTTTATAATGCAAAACTTTTCCATAAGGGTCAGATTATGGATTGTTTGCCTTTGTTTTCTTGTGAACAATTTCCTTTTACATAGAGTCAGGCCTTATGGAAGTCTCTTGCAGACACATGCTCAAGTATATCATTCAGAGGGTTGTGTCAGCTAGAGCTCTCTTGTCTTCCCAATCCAGATTCTTCACCTCAATATTGTGTCCATCAAATATCTTATAAATATCTTATCTCTGCCTTAGGAATTTATGAGATGAGAAACTTCTGGAGAAATTAAGGGCTATTGATTTAGTTGGTTGAAAGCTGTTTCGTATGCAATTTTTGATTCACAGAGTATACTTCAAAGTGGTAGATAGTTCTATGCCATGTTCCTAATTTCTATGGGGATCTATAGAAAATCCCTCATTACTTTTGACTAAACTTAGAGTCTTGAGTACGCTTACAAATTTTTCAATTCTTGGTACCTTAATATATTTCTATATGATACACATGTAAGGGGATCTCTCTTTCGTAAAACTCCTTATTAATATAGTGTCATGTCACTTGTATGAAAATTGTGCTAATAAAATGAGACTAATTTATAAGAAACCTAGAAAAAATTAATTTTTCAATGTTTCCTTGGCCATGAGAAAGGCCAGTCAACAACAATGTCCTAGTTTCCCTGATAGGTATATCTGTATAATAGAATTGCATACATATTCCTATTGTGACTTAAAGAATCTAGTTAGTAGGAGTGTCTGCCTCATTGCTCCAATTTAGTATTCACAATGCAATCATCTGATCTTCATTCCTACAAAGGAAAGCATGATGACAGGAGAATCCTGTTCTGCTTGGTAAACAGTTATGTAGTTTTCTCTCTCTGTCAATAAATTGCTATCCTGGAATAAACATCAATCTTTTCTGAGATTGGACTTGTAAGTCTTGGGAATACTGATGAACACAAGTGGGTGGAAAAAAATTAGTTTTTGAACCTAAACTTCTAGGAGCACCATGTTACTCTGTTATGCCCTGATGGAACAGCTGTTTCTGCTTTTTCTCTGGCATCTCTTTTCCATTTTAAAATCCAAAGAGAAAACACATTCCTTTGGAGGACAAATGCTTCTATAATGACTTAGTATCTGTTCTTGATGGGGAATACAAATTACAACATCAAAAGAAATTTATTCTCAAAATGTCACTGAAGGGTTTAGATTACAAGAGACATTCATAATTGTGGAATCATTACTCAAACATCTTCTTAGAATTTTAAAAGATATGATGAAATATTAGCAGGGACTCAGAGAGTTGTACACCAATGTCCACAGCAGTGTTATGTTCCATAGCTAAAATACAGAAATAACTCAAATGTCCATCAATGGATGAATAGATAAACAAAATGTAGTACATATAAATATTGTTTTAGATGATCACAATCTTTTTAAAAAATCTTACTACCCAAATCATTAATTTTAGGAATTCAGTCAATTTTTATATAAAGTCAAAAGGACTTGCCCTGCTAGTAGTGAGTATTATCAATATGAATACAATAAATATTAATAATATAAGACTTTGCATATTTTCTAAAATATTCTTATATACACATAGTCCCTGACTTACGATGGCCTAACTTATAATTTTGAAACTTTACAATGGTGTGAAACCGTTGCAATTTTGACATAATTACAATGGTTCAACCTAAAATTTTTCACTTTACAATGGTATGAAACTGTCCCGATTTCCATGTATTTTGGTTTTTAAATTTTGACCTTTTCCCAGGTTAGTGATATGTGGTATATGAGATATCCAATACTTTATTATAAGGTAAACTTCCTCTTAGATGATTTTACTCAACTGTAGTCTAATGTAAGTGTTTTGAGCACATTTAACATAGGCTAAGCTAAGCTATGATGTTCAGTAGGTTAGGTGTATTAAATTAGATTTCGTCTCATGATATCTCCAACTTACAATGGGTTTATCATTATATAACCCCATTGTTAAGTTAAGGAGTATCAATACTTCAGGTTAAGCATCCCTAATCTGAAAACCTGAAATCCAAAATGGTCCAAAATCAGAAACTTCTTTAGTGTGGACATGACACCACAAGTGGAAAACTCCACATATGACCTCATGGGACAAGTTGCAGTGAAAACACACACAAAACATTTTTTCATGCACAAAATTATTTTAAAACATCATATGAAATTACCATCAGGCTATGTGCATAAAGTGTATGTGAAACAAATGAATTTTGTGTTTAGACATGTGTCCCATCCCCCAGATATCTCATTACATATATACAAATATTCCAAAATCTGAGACACTTGTGGCCCTGAGCATTTTGGATAAGGGCTACTCAATCTGTACTAATATGAAAATAAAATTCCTTCTCAGTATGAAAGAGGTTGACTTACCAATCTTGTGCTTAACAGGATTTTCTCATGCTGCTCAAGTTTCTCTGCTTGCTCTCTGATTGTAACTTTTAACTTCACATTTTTTTAAATTTTGAGCCTAAAATGTATGTTTTAAAATAATTAATCTCACAGATAAATATAAGTACCATGTAATTTCTGAACAATTATCTGAAGATATATAATCACATAAGTTCTTAACAATTGGAAAAGTAGATGATTTGACAACTGTACCATTTTCCTAGCTGTGTTTTGTGGATAATGTGAAAAATTTAGAAATAATGTACAAATAGTCTGCATTTCAAAACAGCTTAAAGTGGAAATTTTCCCTTAGTGTCATACAGATTTATTTATTATCATAACTGATACAATTCTTATGCTACACTGCTGATTTGCTTTGTAATACTTCAGTTACCTTTTGCATGCTATAAATTGTACTTTTTCATGAGGGCTGGCATCCTTTCAGCATGACTTCCAGTTTCTCTGAGTTGATCCTGTGCTTCTTGCAACTAAAACAAAGAACAGAGAAAAAACTTTACATTTGGAAATGATCCACATTTCCGTCTATTGATGAATGGATAAAGAAAATGTGGTACATAGAAAATATGATTTTTTGACTATCACACTTTCTTATTAAAAAATAATAATAATCTAGTATAAATCTGCCCATCACATGTTTTGTAGCTCAATTTTATTGGAACACAGCCATACCATTTAATTTTGCATATTGCTCATGGCTACTTTTGTGCTGTAACCGCACAGAGGAGTTGTTGCAACTGGGATCTTATGGCTCACAAAACCTAAAATATACTATCTGGCCCTTTACAGAAAAGATTACCTAGCCCTGCTCTAGGATAATAATATGACATTATTCTTGTATTTAAATTGTATTTTATCAGATAAATACTCAAATTTACAAAATTGGTAAAATGGGAAAAGATAGGACATTACTGTATGGCAACCACTTATATTTTTTAATTCCAAGCGTTACCACGTCAACTATAATTTTATTTTATTTTTTTTGTGTACACATTTAGTTTTATTGTATCAAAGTAGCTTGTACACTTTTAACATCTAAAGATGACCATCATATTTCCTTTTCAGGAAAAGAAAAATAAAATTTAAAAATAAACTGGAAGACAAGTCCATTAGAAAATATCAATTCCAAGTAAGATCCTATGGTTCTGCTGATTCTCCCAGTGAGTGGCAGGGCTCAAATCATCACTAGGAGGGGATTTATTTTAAATGTGTCATCTTAAACTGTAAGGATGACCGTTAAACATCACAATTAAACATGCCAAAGGACCAGTTATGTTGTTAAAATGCCCATTTAACCCACCCAACCATGTCAAACCATGCTTTGCTGACCATATATAACCCTATTTTTAATGTTATTTCTTTATTTTTTTAACCAAGAGAAAGTAGACAGATATAAGTTGGTAAACACTACCTGCCCATATTCACATAGAGACACATGCACTCTCTGAGCCCAATATCCAGGGAAAAGAGGGAAAAAGCTGGAATTCTATGCATTATTACACAGGAGCCCAGCACCCTCCAGGTTCTGGCAGAGCAAGGGGAGCATGTTTTTCTTTTTTCCCCACAGGGATAAGTGGTGTTGATTTCATCCAGTTTTTGTTGAGACAAGGGATAAAAATGGATTTGGAATATAAAAGGGGAGAGATTCTCTTCCCATTGTATTCTGCTCCAGGTATTTTCCCCCAAAATAAGTTGAGAACCAGGGAGTAAAGAGACTCCCAGAACAGGGAGACTGAGCACAAGAGGGACAAAAAAGAAAAAAAAAAAACCAGCATCCTTCCCCGCGTGTGCACATTCCTGTTCATCACTGAATTCAGTTAAGGGCAGCACAGAAGGTGCAGAAGGTGTTTGTTATCTTCCTGCCAACTCAGTGCTCCGTTACTCAGACAACAGATTCAGCCCTCTGTTCTTCCCTCCCCTGATGAATGAGTGATGCTTAACAACCTACTGAAGTCTTAAAAAGAAACAGGGACGCGGGAGGGACTGATGGCAGTGGACGCTACGCTGTGAAATGCTTTCCCTCTGCAAATCAACCTCGGGGTTTCTCTCGTTTTCAACCCCCTGCTCCAATCTTGCCAGTAGATTCCGATCTCAGAATAATGGCAAAATTCTAGCGGCCTTTGGGAGCCTCGGCACCGTGGCCTGCGCCTCCCTCCCGCACGCACCGCATCCCCACTGTGCGTGAGTCCTGCCGCCCCTCGCTCCCCCGGAAAGGGGCTTCCAACGCGCGCTAAGAAATCACAGGCAGCTCCAGCTACACTATTCTTGCACTGGACGAACTCATATCCCAGTGGTAGTCACTCAGACTTCAAATAAAAATTATGAGCACGTTATGTATAAAAATATTCAAAGTAAATTATAAATATGAGTGGGTGACTAAACAAATATGGTTTCGCTAAAATTCACCACCTTTGTCCCAAATTGTGATTTAATAAAAAGCACTTGCCTTTAAATAATGGAGTGGTCGTAACAAAACATAGTTTGAGATAGAAATATTTTCAGATTTAAGACAAATTGACATGAATAAAAGTAAATTTATATCAACTAAAATATACAAAAAGCTACCGAAGGAGAAGTATTATGAGATACAGCAAGGCACTTCAGTTCACCTGGGAAATCTGAAATTAACTGCCAAAGTCACCCACTTAATTGCATCTTAATTTCAAAATATTCATTTCAGGTATAACCATTTCTGTTTAATTCCTTCATCATGGTCTTAAAATGAGGCAACATAAAGACATTAAAATTATTATTTCAGCATGATAGGAATATATTTTTATTATTCGTCTATATCTATTCAACAATTTGTAATTTAAACTCTTAAAATTTCATAAGTGACACAGTGTCTTTACTTAAAAGTAAAGCAACTCTCAACTCTAACTTACCTAACAAGGTATGTTTCTAAGCTGATATAGTAAATATATTTATAATCTATATATTTGTATATTCCACTAGATTCGACACTTAGCCATAGCCAAATATTACTTTAAATTTTCTTTCAGGAAGTTTGAAAACAATTTCTCTCTCTTGATACTTACTTCTCTCTCTGCTTTCTCTTTCTCGTATTGATACTGTCTTTCTTTTAAATGATTACATTCGTTAACTCTTTATTTTTCTCTTCTAGTAGAAGACTTTGCTTTTTACTCTCATCTTGATTTTGTTTTTACAATACCAGGAAATTGGTCTTGGATATTAATCATTGTCTTTTCTCTAATATCAGCTTTGTTGTGAGCATCCTGTAGTCGCTGTTGAGGCAACATATTTTCACTTTGTAGTTGAGATAATCTCGCCTTTACAGATTCAGCTTTACAATGTATTTATTCACTTTACTTTGTTCATTTTGATACATTTGTTAATTTCCTTCTTTTGATACTGTGTTTGCCTTAGGTCTCTTTGCACACCTTCTAAATCCAAAGTCTTTTCTCAGAGAGCATCTCGTGTGTGACCAAGCTCAATTTCTATGCTACTGCATTTACTTTCAGCTTTAGAAAGTTGTTGATGAAGATATGTAACTTGAAGAGTCAGAATTTTCTGTAAGCGAAACTAGTCACCTACTGCATTGTGGAAATTAAGTTCTGGGTCTCCTTTTGTTGTCTCACTTTGACCAGCATCACATACAGCAGCAGCCTGTTAGAAAGACATGATCCAATTTCTGTTCCCACTCTCCTTTATTTTGTTTTACTCTCTCCAGTTTAGAATTCAGCATTGTATTCTCCGCTGTCAGAACATCAAGCTCTGCACTATCCTGGGATAGTGTTTTTGTTAATGTTTCCTCATTCAGTTTTAAGGGTTTTTGAAGGTCATAATGCCTTTCGTGTACAATTCAATGTCCTCAAGATATCTCTTTTCCTTTTCCTGATTCTGCTTTTTTATTAAGTCTATTTCTAGTCTTAGCCTGGCAATTTCATCCTGCAACATGTTATTTCCATGCAGCAGATCTTTTTCATGACCATGAGAAATCTAAGTAAAACAAAGGAAACTTCAAGCTAGCACTCAATAAAATGATATATCCTGATTTCCTCTTAAATTAAAGAATAACCTGTATGTTTATACAATGAAAGGGTTGCAATCAGTGGATATCCAATTGAGAAAAAGATGGATCAAAACCTCAAACCTTATAGAGTATAAATTTCCAAAAGCTCAAAAATTTATGTGAAGACAATGAATCCATGAAAGCAAAAAAGAAACCACTAGAGAATTTTTAAAAATCTCAGACTTTCAAAAGGCTTTCTCTGAATTACAACAAACTCAAAGGCATAAAAGTTCAATAACTTTGACTATATTAAAATATTGGGTATACCCACTGATATCTAACCTATACATCTACCCTACAGTAGGGAGACTCAGCCCTGCATATATTTGGAAAGATAAAATGTCCCAAAGTTCTTTAAGTTCATTTTTCCTAAAAAAATTCTATAGATATTCTACTTTTCTAACATTTTTTATACTCAGCTATAAGAATTACATTTATCGATAAATGACAAATCGAGGCACTGTACTAAGCACTTTTACATACATCAAGGAACTTATTTAGTTAACACAATTCTAAAAAAGGAGAGACTAAAATTATAAGCAAGCTGTAGGATTTTTCCCAAGTCTTCTGCTCTGCTTCTTCATGGGCTCATCCACCAAATCAAAGTTACTTCTTTGGTATAAATATATAAATACAAAAGAAGCCATATATTTCAACACATATGGTTTTGAAAACATTATCATATTTAATGATAAATAAGAAAAAATTTATAGACCTCTTCTTAGAAAATCATGAGATTATTTGCTATTGCAATAATTTCTTCTTCTTCATAATGTTTGAAACGGTAATGAATGTGAAATAGGAGAAAATACACTGAACTATCTTATTATTAACAAAATATTTATCAACAAATTATCATTAAGTATATACTGTAGCATAATATTGTTTTCAAAAGAGCAAACATACTTCTTGGACATAGGTAGACAGAGTATTGTGAAAAAAATTTCTTTACAAAATATTTAACTAGTTTCACTATAGCTTTAAATCTACTTAGCATGTATTTTAACATGAAAATGGCTGTTAACATATCTATTACTGATTATACTCAACTTACCCTTCATTCCTTCATTCAGAAAAGATACTGAGTATCTACTGGATGCCAAGATCCATAATAAATAATTTTACCTATAAATGTCATAGTTCATTTTTAAGATGAGATGTTTCTGGATTGTTTTAAACCTCAATAATATCTATTAAATCAAAGAAATATTATAAGTAATACTGATGAAATAAAGGTAGAAATATGAAATCTTTACCAAAAATTAATTTACCTGATTCACATTATTTCTTACAGTCTTCAATTCCATATCTTATGTTCTCAGAGTCTCTTGCTGTTTCATTTCAGTTTCTTTTGTATATTGCTATTTTCTTCTTAACTTTTCCCCAATTGTTTCATATAACATACCAGCATTTCTTCTCTTCTCTTCCTGTTTTAAGGTAAATATTCAGTTAAATATACTTATCTTAAAATTCTTTTTGTTAGAAAATAAAAAGTTTGTGTGTTGATTTATTATCCTAATAAAATTTCTATGTTCTTGAATATTTTTTTCCTTTCCACTTCTTGGGTTTTGAATTTCTCACTTCAGTCTTTTCCAAGGGACATATATACTTGAAAGGTACAGATAAAAGAACATCCTGCTAAATTGTGAGTTTCTGTTACTAATCACTCTGCTCAATATTATGGAAAAGTAATTAGAAATTATTCAGTAAAGTTACAAGTTGAAAATTACCTTTTTTACACAGTTATAATGACTCCTCAATTAGGACAGACCATTTAGAGTTAACTGATTAAAAAGAAGTTACTGTTAATAAACAAGTCGATACATTCACAAGAAATAAATTTCCATCTTCGTCAGACAGTACAGGTATCTCTAAAAATGATTTGCAGTGTAAGAGAACACCTTCAGATGTCTTTCACACAATACATAGCTACAGATTACTATAGCCCAAGACTAGGTTGAGGAATCTAATATCAGTTACCCTACATTTTCTATGTTTCTTTCTTGGGTAACACATTCAAATTATCTTGTTTCGATTATTATATATTTTATAAAGAAATTGAAAATCCCAAAAGCAATCACAGCAACAACAAAAATAAATAAATAGGGCGTTATCAAATTAAAAAAGCTTCTGCACAGCCAAGGAAACTATCACTAGAGTGAACACACAACCTATGGAATGAGAGAATATATTTGCACTCTACACATCTGATAAAGGGCTGGTAACTAGAATCTATACAGAACTCAGGAAAATCAACAACAAAAAATCAAGCAACCCCATTAAAAAGTGGGCAAAGGGCATGAACAGCAACTTTTCAAAAGAAGACAGAATAAAGACCAGCAAACATATAAAAAATTTCTCAATTTCTGTAATTATCAGGGAAATGCAAATCAGAACTACAATGAAATATCACTTAACTCCAGTGAGATTGGCTTATATCAAAAAGTTCCAAAACAACAAATGTTGGCGGGGATGCGGAAATATAGGAACACTCATACAACTTCTGGTGAGACTGCAAATTAGTACCTCTATGGAAAGTAATATGGAGATACCTCAAAGAACTAAAAGTAGAATTACCATTTGATCCAGCAATCCCACTACTGAGTATTTACTCAAAGGAAAAAAAAAGACATTCTATAGTAAAGACATCTGCTCGCGAATATTTATAGCAGCACAATTCACAATTGCAAAGATGTGGAAACAACCCAGGTGCCCATCAATACATAAGTGGATTAATAAAATGTGGTATATGTATACCATGGAGTATTGCTCAGCAATAAAACCAATGGTGAATTAACGCATCTGGTATTATCCTGGTTGGAGCTAGAGCCCATTCTTCGAAGGGAAGTATCACAGGAATGGAAAAACAAGCACCACTGGTACTCACCATCAAATTGGTACTAACTGATCAACACTTACATCACACAGGGCAATAATATTCATCAGGGGGTGGGCAGGCGGGAGGGGGGTGGAGGGGTTGGGAAAAACTCTCACTGAATGGATGCGGGGAGCACAGTTTGGGGGATGTCCACGATTGTAGCTCTGACACGGGCAGTGCACGGGCAATATATATAGCCAAAGTGTTGTACCCCCATAATATTCTAAAATTAAAAATAAAAAACGGCACCAATTTACACCTGGTTTAGTCAGTGCTATCTTCACGGGGAGGTGACACAAGTTGTCCTGAAAGTCAAGCAAGTTTCCAAAAGAAGACAAAGAGGGCAGGGATCCAGAGGAAGTCCTAGGAATCTAGTTTATATATATCACGTACATATATGGTTTTTATATTATATAGTGTGTGTGTGTGTATATATGTTTATTTCACTAACAGTGAAAGGACGAAATGGGTGTGATGCTGATGCATTTGTACATGAGGGTGAGTGAAAAACACTTAGCTCAAACTTCATGTGTCTGTGTTTGGAAAAAAACGCAAGGAGATGACCCAGAAGCCTGCATGTGCCAGTGGGAAGCAAAATGTAGGGGACGTCACAGTCAGATGGCACAAGCCCCAAAGCAGAACGCAACCTGACCCACCCACAGCTGGCCCTGGGATTCTGCTAGCAACAGAAGGAAGCAGTGTCCTCAGGGAAGAGCCAGTTTGAGTTAAATCCTGGTCTTTTTATTAGAGAGATGTGCAGATGTTCAGTATGAGTGAGAGAAAGCAGTTAGGTTGAAATACTTTACTTATGTTGAGAAGCGTTTTTGATGGTTTAACATAATCCATAATGGGTATTTGCTCAATTTCTAAAGCAATCAAATGCCACCTTTTGGATTGTGATCTAAAATGCAAGTAACTTCAAAGCATTCTCAAGTTTGCATAACTAATGGCCAGTCAGAAATTTACTCTTTTATCAAAAATCTTCTAGATTCCTTAGAGTCTTTTGCTGAAAATATCAATTATCACTTTTTATCTCAGAAATAAAAATAGAAAGGCCTTTTTATTAGAATAAATCTCAAATACAATCAAAGACACATTAGTCTAGACAAAATACTTTATTTACTCTCTATTTGGATTTGTACAAAGATGTATTTTTGATATCATTGTGTTATTGTTGTTTTGCCTGAAAAAAGTTCACATACAATCCCTGTAGCCAAATTCAGAAGACGGCCATCCAAGGGAATCTGCAGGACAGTTCTTGTTTCTTTTTAATTGAACCCATGTCCAAATACTTCATTGTTCAGAAAGTATCCAGTGCACTTACTCTATTCTCAAATACCCAATCTGGGCATCTGAAAACATGTCTCACTGTGGCCTATCAAATATGTGTGGGTAATCAGACCTCTTGAAGTACTTGAATAAATATAAGGGAAAAAATGAGTGTCAGATATTTCTAATTGATTTAGTCTTCAGTGGAGCTTTAATTCTAAGTTTGCATAGGATAATGAAGATGTTTTCCCTCATTTTTTTTTTTTTTTTTGGCAATCTGCACGTATTTTGAAAGGCAGTTTCAGAGCACTTGGAACATTTCAGTGCTAAGAGTACTCTTTTTCATGGAAATACTTACCTTGACATTTCTATTACAAGTGAGTGAATGAGTGATTTCTGCTAATATTCAAGAAATGTCTCAGCATGATTTAAAAGATTCATGTTTAAGAATTTGCAGGGAAATTTTTGCATACCAGGTGGCTACAGTGATCACAGGTCTGTATGGGAAAAAAAATGTTCACTACTTAAATATGAAGTGAGTTACCAGAGCTTGCAGAATATAAATGGCATGCAGAGATCCTGCCACTGGAACTGAAGCCCAGGTACCTACGCAGGCCTGGAAATTTCTTTTCTACAAAAGGAGCAGCAAATCTTCCACCATCCTCACTCTTTCATATCCAGGACTGTGGGCTCTTCTTTCTGGAATGTTCTTCCCTGCCCACTTGGCACCCCCAGGATGTAGCTCAGATGGGACTCCTCAGGGACACCCACCCTACCTTGTCAGTCCCCTGCTACACATTCTTGTGTCACCTGCTCCTCACCCTCCTCCTCACCAGTCATACTCAAAATCATATGCTGAGAAAAACTAACCATGTAAATTTTTGGCAGAGTAACGAGGTCCTTCCTCAAGGGGACCTGGCCTCCCCATCATTTAAAGGGTTTGCGGTTTGTAAACTGCCTCATGTCTGGGAAATGTCTGAGGGGCCATGGTTCTGTGTGTTTATGATTCAAGTTAGACTTTTGTTTACTCAACCTAGCAGTTTGCTTACATAAAGTAAAAATTTCTGAAGTTTTGAAAAAAGTCTCACCTCAGGCCCTTGTCACGGCCATTGGTGTTCTACTATAGCCCTCTACTCATCATTTCTTGGCCCCAGAAGTCCAAGGTTCTGCACCCCACTGCTGTTTTCAAGTGCCAAGGAGCCCACCCTTCCTTCTACAGCTCCTGCCACCCTAAGATCCACAAAATGCCACCATTCCCCATCTGAGCCCCAAGTGAGGCAAGATAAACCAGTCCTTTGGGCAGCCCATGGACAGGCTGGCCATTGCAACTATGTTCTCTTCTCCTGCTTCTGGCCTGAGATAGGGAACCAAGAATTGTACTGCTTCCTTCAGTTCATGCTGTACTGTGCAAGGAAGGTGGTGGGGCAAGGGACAGTGAAAACCCTGTGAAATTTCTGGCCATGTTGAATGTGAGTTTTTCTTGATTGGATGCCTACTGTTTGTTGTAGATTTTTGTTTAGTTTCCAGAGCTGCTTATGAAGTTATTTTAGTCAATCAATTGTTTGCTTGTTTGAATGTTCTTGTGGGGAACAAAGCTTGGAATTAACTAGTCTGCCGTGTTGATGATGTCACTCTCATTAAAATTATTCTCATCTTGATGATGATACCACGACAATTTCCTAAGAATCCATGAGTTGGAGCAGTGTGTCTTCTATAAATTCATATCATTTACTTTGTTTTTGCAGCCTCATACAACTAAACGGAAGAGTCCTATCCATTAACATGCTTTACAAACTTCTGTTTTTATTTCATGTATGTGACTTTTAAAAAGTTTTTTTATATTGTGTCTATATCATCATCAGTCTATTTATGCATTGTCTTTTGTCATATTAGGTCTATTCCTATATGGTATATTTTTTGACTTAATTTTGTTAATTTGTGCCTGTCTGGGAATTTGTTTATAATTTGTAGTATTCTACAAATTATATTCTATTATACTATTATTCTATATGTGAAATTTACAATTTACAATTTCACATATAGAATAGTATGTGTTACAGTGTATAGCACAAAGACTCATGGAAAAAATAACATAAAATATTTAATTTTGGAACCAGAGCAAATCCAAGGGATTCCCACCATAAGTGCATGTTTTATAGTCTGAGAGAGTTGACAAATGATTTACCAAAGTAAAACAGGACATTTATGAGATAAGAGGGAGTTCAATACTTCATTGAATGATTTTTTAAAAACCTGTAAATTTTAGCCTAGAACTACTTCTAAATGTGAAATTTCAGAGACGAAATAGAGCAACAGGAATAAAAGTCTTTTTCAAAATTATCTACGTTGCCCTAGGGAGTCTGATGGGAGTATATATTTTAAAAAGGAGGTACAGTTGCAATTATCCAGTGAAAACCTTATGGTTTATTTAATTTAAATACTTAGTAAAACTCTTAGTAAAACTCAGTATTTGCCTAATTGACCCTTCCTTATTATCATGTTATATTTAATCCCTTGATATCGTTTGCTAGACATATTTTTTTCAGTCTTTGGAAGTCACTCAATTTGTAATGCACCAAAATGCCTAAAAATAAGGAACTGTAATTATTCTATCACTTAACAGAGAAGCTTAGGAGTGGAGTTAATCCTGTGTGGGGGACTAACTTTAATGTTTCGTCCTTCTGCACATGGACATCCAGTTTCCTTGAAACAACTTAGTCCCCATTGCTTCTTTTTTTCCTCTGTGGTTCCACTTATTTACCTTTCTAGAAAATGCAAGGTAACCTGTGGGGACAGAAGGTAGGCTACTGGCTGTCTGCAACAGGGTGGGACGGTGGAGCAAAAGGGAGGGTTTACAAAGGGACAGAAGCAAATACGTATGTCAAATTTACCAACGTGGTAAATTTTATGTATAGTTAAACACAATAAAAATATTTAATTGTACATTGTAATTATGTGCAATTTACTGTATGTCAATTATACCTAAATAAAGCTGTTTTAAGTGTTTTTAAATAAAATAATACTGTAAAATTATTGTAATATGTAAAAATCTTCGATCCCACATTATTTCTGTTTGTAATTTCATATTTTAAGGGGGTACAGATGTTTTTGTTACATGGATAGCTTGTACAATGCTTACATGAGGGTTTTTAGTGTGCCTGTCACCAGAATAGTGTTCATTGTATTGACAAGCATTGACAAGTGTGCTTTTATTACTCGCCCCTCCCATCCTCCCCATTTCTTCGTTTCCAATGTCCTTTACAGCTCTTTGTGCCCATGTGTACCCACTGTTTAGCTCCCAGTTATTGGTGAGATGATGTGGTATTTGCTTTCCTATTCCTGAGATACTTCAGTTAGGATAATGGTCTCCATCCAAGTTGCTTCAAAAGACACGATTTCATTCTTCTTTATGGCTGAGTAGTACACCATGGTGTATTTACCACATTTCTTTATCCACTCAGGAAATGATGGGCACTTATATTGATTCCATATCTTTGCAACTGTGAATTGTGCTGTGATAAACGTTCGAGCCCAGGTGTCTTTTTGAAAAAACGACTTCTTTTTCTTTGGGTAGATCCCCAGTAGTTGGATTGCTGGGTTGAATGGTAATTCCACATTTATCTCTTTGAGGAAGCTCCATACTGATTTTCAGTCCCACCAGCAGTGTGTAAGGGTTCCTTTCTCTGCATCTATTGTTTTTTTCTCCTTTTATTAATAAGAATGGCCATTCTGACAGGGGTAAGGTAGTATCTCATTGTGGTTTTAAATTGCATTTTGCTGCTGATTATGATGTTGAGCACTTTTTCATAGGTTTTTGGCCATTTGTCCATCTTCTTTTGAAAAGCTTCTGTTCATGACTTTTGCCCACTTTTTGATTTTTTTCCTTGCTTATTTGTTTGGGTTCTTAGTAGATTCTGAATATTATCCCTTTGTTTGATGTATAGTTTGCTAATATTTTTTTCTGTTCTCTATGTAGGTTGCCTATGTACTCTGTTGATAATTTTTTTTCTGTGCAGAAGCTTTTTAATTTTATTAAGTACCATTTATTTATTTATTTTTTTGTTGCTATATTTTTCTTTGGGGTCTTTTATTCAGACATTCTTTGCCTAGGACAATATTGAGAAGAGTTTGTATGTTATCTTCTGGGAATTTTATGGTTTCATGCCCTACGTTTAAGTCTTTTATCCATGTTGAATTATTTTTTTCATATGGGGAGAGATAGGAGTCTTATTTCATTCTTATGCATGTGGCTATCCAATTTTCCCAGCACCATTTATTGAATAGGGCTTCCTTTCGTCAGTGTATGTTGTTGTCTTCTTTGTCAAAGATAAGTTGGTCATAGTGTCATGCTTTTATTTCTGCCTTCTCTATACTGTTACTACTACAATGGAACGCACTTTGGTGGGGTGATATGGCATATGAAGATGAGTAAGACATGATCATTCTTCTCAAGAAGCATGACTCCACAGGAGGCATTTGTTCACTGGGAGAATTTGACTTATTACATAGGGATCTTATTTGCAAGGATCAAAAGCTTTATTTAGATCACAGATTTATATTTTTCCCCAGAAATGTAAAGTATTTACATAATTAATTTGGTTTTCCATATGGGCAGAATTAGCTTTGGATATCTAATTAGTGTCTGACTTATACAAATCCCCATATATAAAAGTATACAAATGTGCATGTGTGTGTGTATATATATATTTGTTTATATTTAAATAGATATCCCATTGTGCCAATGGGAAACAACTGGACTCAAAGTGGATTATATAGAAGGTCCCTTGGTAATTCTATGTGTTTTGATTTTTTTCCATTTATCACTTTAAAGTTCCAGAAACCAACCTCAGTTATAGTAAAATTAGGAAATCATTATATGTGTATCACTTATTATTATAAATAATTATCCTTACCCCATTTAAAAATTACATGTTTTTCTGAATTTTTATTTTCTCAGGACTAGTGTAAGAGGAAGAAAAGGGTTTCGAATAAAAACTTTATGTAAATTACAGAAATAATTTGTAATAGCCTTACCAAGATCTAAATGCACAAATGATTATTTTCATTTGAGGTATACTTACAGGTAACAGCTAATTTAAAATAACTACTTGTACTGAAGCATAAGAAAGTTTACATGGCTCTCCTAATGACAAGTGCTACTTTTCATAACTAAAAAATGTTCTAAAATATGTCATAAATGTTTTTTGCTGTCTGTATAATAGTCCACTACTAAATATGAAGCTATATGATCTACCAACATAATGTCATGTTTTATTGCTGACAACATTGGGAAATATTCAAATAACTCTATAAATTAGTGTATCTTCAAAATAAATGAGATACTGTTTAAATGGAAATTTGAACACACAGTTTATGTTCATAAGTCAAGTTTTCTGACTGCAATAATTTATCTAGAAACTATTTTGGTAAACGACTGAAAGTTCCATCGTTTTATGTTAAATAGATATCAGGCCACCAACATTAAATTAATTTCCCCTCCAGTCCTGCAGCAAATCTCTATTAATACTATTTCCTGAGAATATGAAAGCAAGCAGATGTTTTTTCTCTACAATAGTCTTCTGAAAATCAACAGAAAATACATATTAATATTATAGTTTCAACAAGCCTGACTACAAGACAGCTTTCATGCTTTGTCAAACTTTCCAGTAATTCTCAAAGGACAATTTTAAACATTATGGAAAGCAACTTTTTATTTTATTGGCTAGTTAAAGATTTGGGCAGGGGGCTCCCCCTTACTATAAATTTAATGGAATGGCCAAATTTTCACAAATGCAGTCATGTAGTGCTACTGTAATGTATGAATCTCTCATCGTATTTAATTTCTCCTCCTCTTTCTGAAGAAATTTGCCTGTTGCATGTATGAAAGTTCATGCCACCATATTTACTGAAGAAATCTGGTGTGATGGAAAGACCTTTTATCTGCAATTATTTTATTTCCAGGGCTACCTCTGCCTCTTACTGACACTTTCATGTGCCTTGCTTATATCCTGTGTAAAATGTTGATAGAAACTGCTCTACATCTATTTGGAATAGCAAATAACATTCTGTTTGGAAAAGCTAGTCAAATGTAAAGTAGTGTTGTTCACTGAGAAGAAAGAAACTTGCCCCATTTCTGTACACTTGGCAAAGCAACTGAACCCTATGAAATCTTGACTCTTCTCCTTAAGCCCTCCAGAAAAGTACCAGTAGCAAAGTGTTGAGGATTTCAGGTAACGCCCATGATGATGCTGCCTATTAAAATATATGCACACACACACAGACACACACACACACACACACACACCTCCAAAAGCCACTTCTTGCCTTTGCACTCCCCACTTCTAGCTCTGTCAGTAGTGGTAATTTGAAAGTTACCCTGGACCTGAGCTTGAATAAGGGCCCCTAACTGAAAGGGGCAGCCTTACAAAATTAACAGGAAAATGTCTAATCCTGCAATTTTCTAGTAACAGTTAGAGATCAGTCCTGTGAGCTCTCTACCAACAGGCACCCTGCAGGAGTTCTGTTTTGCACAACTTCCGAAAAGAGCAGAACAGATGGAAAAGAGGTGTGACTCTTTCTCCGTTAAAATTCCTTCTGAGGATTTGTTTCTACAGAGTTCCTGGGTCAACAGCAGGGTGCGAGCATCAGGCTGCAGCCAAGCTCCAGGGAGAGCAGAGGCACACCTCCGAGGACAGGCGTGGAAAACAGCTCTTGGACTTTGACATCCTCGACATTTCTGTTATCAGCTCCCGGCCAGGAAGAAAGAAAGGAGCGGACGCTGCAGTTTCTCACAGCAGTCACTGTTTTTGTTTCTCTCTGTCCCCATAAAAACAGCAAGCCACGTGGCCTCAGTGCTGGCACCTCCCTTTTCTTTCTCTGGGCTGCCAGGCCACCTCCCGCTCTCCTCCTCTCCCTCGTTCCCTCTCTTTCACTATGTCACTCTCTCTCTGTTCTGAGAAGATAAAATAAACTCATTTTACTTGTATAGATCCTAATCTTTGTGAGAAATTTTTCCCCACCTGCGCTGTGAGCTCCTAGTGAGTTTCCAGACCCTAACACTAACATGGGGTGCCGTGCTGCCTGGTTCTCAAAGTGGGGTCCAAGACTGCAGCTTCAGCATCACCTGGGAACTTGTGAGAAATGTAAATTATTGGCACCACCCCAGACCTACTGAATCAGAAACTCAGTGGGGGCCCAGCGATTTGATTTATGTTTTACTAAGCCCTGCAGGTGATTCTGATGCACACTAAAGTTTGAAAATCACTGCCCAGAGTGTTACCGGGATCCATCTATAGTATAAATGGCTCATGAGGCCAGATTCCCAGAAAGATGAGGCTGAGAAGAAACTCAGAAACCCTCCCCCATACAGCTTCGCTCCGTCCTTCCCCGGGGAGAGGTCCCACATGGGGAACCACACAAAACACTCCGTGTGCCTGCTGCTCAGCCTTCTCATCTGAAAAATGAAAAATGGATCAGGGGCCTGATTACCTGCACTTGCGTCATCTGCCAACCGAGGACCAAGAGACTATTTTCTCGGTCTTAGCGGGGTACGGGACATCACAGTGCTTGTAAAGCCACTGCTTGAGGAGCCGCACCATGTCTTGCAGGGCCTATCCCTTGTTCCTCACCTTTCTGCCCTTGTGCCAGGCCCTGGGGCACTGGGAGAGGAGGAGACCCTGGTGTCCCCAGCGCTGCCGGGGTCATGCCCACTGGGACCCTGCACACGGGGCCAAGCCCCTGCCTGGCACCTCATAGCACCCAACCCTGCGTGCACCTCACTCCAGTGACCACAGGGAGGAGACAAGAGATGGGAGCCACTGTTTCTGGGAGAGGAGATCATTTCCTTGGCATCTCTCTCTGAAATAGGCTGCTTGTTGCAGGGGGTCGTGTGACAGTGCAGGACGCTGGGGTGTATCTCCAAAGGGGGATACCTTGAACCCAGTGCTAGGGATGGGAAAACAAGCGACAGATAATAGAAGTCAGAAAAGCAGAAGGAGAAAGCAGTTATAGAAAAACACTAAGGAGAAATGGCAACAGAGAAATAACCAGGGAAACAGTTATTTCAGTCCTCAAGAATGGGGTGATTAGGCCGTGGAGCTCTGAGCACCAGTCAGAGAGTGGAACTTTCCCCACAGTACGCATAACATAGCTTTTAAGTCATGTCCAGACATAGGAATTCAGTCCTAATCATAACTTTTAGCTGAACATAAAGCATATAAAAAGGAAAACAGAACTAAACAGGGTCTTCTCCACTCATGGAGACAGACTGTTTCCCCTTTAGGAAACACACTTTTGCTTTTCTGCTTTGCATCCTTAAACTTTCCTGACGATAAATTCTTCACACATCCTTGGCGAGTGTCTGTCATCTCTCTCCATCGTGTGGGCCCGGGTTGCGACTCTTCCAAGGCAGGAGCCGCGGACTGAACCCTGCCACCAGTAGCCCCAGGCTAGAGGCTGAGGAGATGGCAGTTACATGATTCGAAGAAAAGTGCTGATCTAGGTGCAGGTCTGGGCAGCAGGGCTAAGTGGTCACCCTCCCCTGGCCCGCTGGCACCACTTCTTCCAGCGGCCCCAGCCTGTGGGGCAGGTAGGGCCGGCTGCTGGCTATCAAAGCTGCTCTCAGCAGCTCCTGCCTGTCACCCAGGGTTTCCTGCTGACTGTGGTCAAGGGAAAGGCCGCCCACCGGGCAGCAAGAATAACGCAAAGGATGACAGCTCTCCATTTCCTTGGCTCTTCTAGACAAAGGGGGAAACTTTCCAAAGGAAGCGTTTGTAGAGGAAGGATGCGGAACTGAAAAAAACACTCGGGGCCGTCTTCCCACTGAGGGAGAGTTGAAAGTATGGCAAGCTCTGTGCCATCAAGTAAAGCAAAAAAGGCAGAGGAAAAGCATACTCAAAGGGGGAGGAGGCAGAGGCAGCTGGCAGCCGGGAGCCTAGCGGCTCCAAAAGGGGTCAGTGCAGTGGACCCTGCACACCCTGCTGTCCAGGGGGCTGGCACCCCTGCAGAGCCTCCTGGGCTTCTGCCTCCTAAATACTTTGAAATGCAATTCCACCCTAGACCACTGGTAGTAACATTTGCGGAAACCTAATCTCTGTTTCACTAACTAGCAAAGCTGCAGAACAAGTAGGGGATGCAATCTTTGGAGGAGATGACCACTGAGCTTGTTGAATAGGATGGTGTTCACGGTGCCCGTTGACAGGGATGTGTGGCTGCAGCGCCTCTGGCAGCGCCCTTGGGAGGGCTTGGGTTCTAGGGGGTAAAAGTGCATCACGTTGCTCACTCGCTGAGTGTGCTCACACCCCTGAGGGGCTGGGCCCTGAGCTTGGCCGTGGCCCTGGCTTCCCAGCCCAGGGGAGGACACGCTGCTGCAACTTGACCAGGGACCCCCGCCTCTCCCCACCTGGCTACACCCCCTCCTGGCACACTCCCGGACAGTGCCTTCCCTCTTCCTTGTCCTAGCAATGCACCCTGCCTCCTCCAACCTCCCTCCAAGAACGTCAACTGGGAGTAATTTACCTGTGGAGGCAAAGGAAAGAAATTCCCAAAAAAGCCTCTGGGTCTGGGTTTGAACCTGGGCACACACTCCGGATAGTGGAGCGGGACAGGCACGGGGGCCATGTACGATTCTTCAGTCACAGCAGAAAATTAAATACTCTGGGAGCCCTCACTCAGGGCATCAGGAGTGGGGGAAGGAAGGAAGGATTTGGGGTAGTGTGAACAACCGCATCTGCAAGGCCCAGTTAATGGGTTCAGGGCCATACTGGGATTTCGGGGATTTTCATGTCTTCTAAATCCTGGATGGTTTGGCCGAAACCCCTGCCTCTTCTTTCTGATAAGATTGCCCAGGATTGGGGTGGAGGTGAGGACAGGAAAAGTTAGGTGGCATCAGGATGAATGCCCCACATTCTTCCACCTCTCTCCCCAAGTCTTCCGACCATCCGCTATCCTGTCCCAGCGCATGCAGGATCTGGCAGGTCCAAGGTGCAGGGAGGAGACTCAGATCCCCAGCAGCCAGAGGTCAAGGCTGTCCTGTTCAGCGGTGCGGGTGCCAGATGCCAGCTCGGAGCCCCTGCATAGCCGCCCCTCTCTCCAGGGACCATTTCAGAGTCTGTAGAGATGTCAGCAGCAGAAGGTCCAGCAGAGGCAGTGCAGTCCCTGTACCTCCAGGCCTGTGGCTGCCACTGCCAAGGACAGCCGGCAGTCCACCTCCAGGTCGGTGGCCTGTAGCCTTTGCTCTCCAAACACACACACACGTGCCCTCAGGCGCCAACCCCCCGCCCCGTCCTCTGGCCACCACAGCAGCGGCCACGCGTGACATTTAGGCCTGTGGCCACAGCGATTAAACGACAGCTACCATCAGTAATTCGTGGGAAAGGGAAGTCGGACCTCTGTTGGCTGTCGCATGTCCCCTAGGACTGAGTCCTCCCCACACACAGGTACGTGCACACAACCTCAGCCCTAGTGTCCAAGCAAATTTCTGTGCTCACAGCCCCTGTCCTACAGTCAGGACTTGCTGTGGTCTTCTCTTTTTCACCCAGTGTGGCTGCTGATTTGTGTTCACACTGGTGTATGTGTACAAGACACCCTTCCCCAGCCTGTCCCCCGACCTCACCAATGTCCTCCTATCTGCCATGGCGTGTTTTCCCTAGCGAAAGTGAGGGGGAGGTTTGCTAGCTCCCACCCTTCCTTGCCTGTCCCGAGCCCATGCAGAGATCAAAAACCATTGACACTGCGCAGTAGCCTGGATCTGCGGGCAGCAGGCGCAGTGGCAGGCGCAGTGGCAAAGGTCTGAGAGCTCATATATATCCATTGAACAACAAAATCTGTTCAATGGCTGTATGTGAGCCTCAAAAATATGTATCTTGGATTGTAGTTTATCAAAAGAAAATGTTAATTAATGCATTTAGTATGCATATACCAGGCACTTTACTTTTTTGCGGGTGCTCATATAGTTTTTATAGTTTCTGTATTTTTTCAAATATATATATATTTTTTTAAATCAAAACTTTGAAGCAATATTTGAATGTCCTAAATTTAGCCTGACAAATGAATCCAGGTTGTTCCTTGGGTATTTATGACCCTGGCACTAGAATTTGTGACATGCCTCAGTCCCAATAGTTTCCCTTTTCTCCTCTGTGCATCTTCTTAGTGCAAGAATACCAACACCTAAATCCTCAGTGCTCCACTTCAGCCAAGTCCCTTTTGCAGAGAAATAGTAGCTTTCACGTAAGCCTTTTTTTTTTGGTATTTTTCTTTCTCACAGCGTGACAATTGTGTCGTTCTCTCTGTCAGTGCATACATCGTCATCATTTAGGAATACAGTACAGCATGATTTTGTCCTTTAAATGTAGGCACAGTTCATAACAACACTAAAGATAAGTCTATTCTTTTTTACAAAAAGAATGGAATGTAAAACACATACACAAAAATAACTCTACATACCCCTGCCTTGAGGGTCCATGTTGTGTTACATTTTGTCGAGAGTTCATAGCTGTGTTCCTGGCAAACTCTAGAGCTGCCTGCTCTGTTTGGGCTCACGGGGCAATGAGAACAACAGGTTCAAAACCAGCAATTTCTAACCTTACCTCTAACAGTGCATTACTCACGACGACTGGAAAGGAGCGTCTTTCCTAATTACCGAGCGTCACCCAAGCACACATGCGAACGCAGCCATGTTCGTCGTCGGGTTTTCTTACTGCTTTAGCTCTCCCTGACGTGAGGCAGACGACAACTTTTCAGCTAAACGCCTGCCCTCGCACTTGCAGCAGAAGCGAACGGGTGTTTTCAGGTCTGCTCTCCTGGTTTTCACGGCACAGCAGCCCGGGTCTCAGGCCAAGGGAAGTCTGTCCGACCGACGTCCCTTCTGCGACCCACGCTGAGGACGCGAGGCCACCTGCAGTGCGTCCGTCGTGGCGAAGGGCAGGCCTGAGAACACTTTTCGACGTTCCTTCCGTCATCAGCCGCAACACTTGGCGGCCACTTTCTCTTCCGTCTGCCGCGTTCCCTCGGTCAAGGCCAAACGGCGAGCGGGCTCCAGCCGCAGCCACCGCAAGGCCGCAGCACACACGCTCTGCACGTTGACTTGCTTCGCAGCGCGCGCAGGACGAGGGGAAGAGTGACGTGATCTGCCGGAGGCGGCCGAGCAGGAAGGACGCGCGACCCCTCAGCGCGGACCAAGCAGACACTGCCCGTACCAGCCGCGCCGTTCAGGGACGCCTCGTCGCCGCTGGCGTCCCCGCTGGCGGAGCAGCCCTGCCCCGCGCGGCGCAGTCAAAGACTCGGGCTGCTCAACGAGGGCGGCCGTCCCTCCCCTGGTTCCCCGCAGCGGGGCGCCCAGCGTTGCGACACGCGCCGGGCCGCCCTGTGCGCCCCTGAGCCGCGCGCGCGCGCGGGGGACGGCGCCGCGGCGCTCTCCGTGGCTGCCGGGCCCGTTGCTGAAGGCGCCTTCGCAGACACAAGGGTGCTTAATTTTTCCCTTCACTCTGCGTTCCGGAGTCTTTCGTAATCGGTGGGAATTCACCCTGTCTTAGATGGCATTAGAATTAAAATTTTCATTGGTTATAGGCAAGGACAACGGGGAAAGGGCCATGTCGGTATATTTTCGGATATATCTATATTAAGAAAGAATATTGAAATTGATTCTCTTAAAACCATTCAAACCTGTGTAATCTTTGAGAAGTTTTTGAACATTTTTAAGAGTTATGTGTTCCAGATAGAAAATCGATGAAGTGTTATGTTGAGAAATTTACTAGAAATTGAAAAGAGTATGATCCTCACAAGTAGATGCTTAAAAATAATTAATAAGTGACAGCATTCATTTGTGATTTAAAGAGAATGTAGGAAACAAGAAATAAAATATCTTTAAAAAATGGCATATACTAAAAATAAACAGGAAACTTGTTGTTGAGGAGAGGAGAAACTGAAATAGGAGGAATGTAACTCTTTTCACTGTGCATATTCTAACTTGAATTAGAGGCCCTGGCCAATGCAATAAAATCAAAAACAATATACAAGTCATAAGAATTCATACAAAGAAATAAAAACTTAATTTTAATTGACTTTATTGACTTCATAGGAAATGCTAGAACTCATATGTGCAAGTCATTTAAATTAGTAAGACAATCAAGTTGGTTAACTAAAAATTATGATATAAAATAAATATTAACATTACTCTTTAATCAGAGACAGATATCTCATTCATAATTGACTACAAAATCAACGATAGCAAGAAAAACACCTAACAAAGGACACACAAAGCTTCTTAGGAGATGGTTAAAGAAATAATAGAAAGATATAAAAGGCAGCCTTATTATTCATGAACTGAAATATTCAATGAGGTAATACATTCTCTCCTCTCTTAAATTATTCTACCAAAATGATGGGACTCCCCCCGGCAGAAATATTCTATAAAATTATAAAAGTTGAGACACTGTGGTATTGCTGAGGAATGGGAACAGCAACCAATGCAACAGGAAAGAAAAAATTACAATTAGACCAACCATATAAAAAATTGATACAAGGTAGTAGTGATCCTACAAATCACTGAGGAAGGGTTAAATCTGATCACTTAGAATACATTAAAATGTATATTTTTTACACAAGAAACAATGTCATAAAGAAATTTAAAACACACACACACCCTGGAAGATAATGATAAAACACATAAAACTAACAAATATTAATATCCAGAATTTTTACAAACCAAACTCACTGAAACCAGTAATTTTCCAATATAAGAAAAAAAATGTTTAGCCCAAATTAGTATTATTAAAAAGATAACAGATCATCCTTGAGAATGTTTTTATTCATAACCAAAGTCACCCAAGTAGTTCCCAAATAACAGCCAAGATAGTGACTAAGCTCTATTACATCATTAAACAAAACAAGCAAAAAAAAAAAACCACTAAAACCTACATTTGTCTTAGAAACAAAAAATAAGCAGGGACTTGTCAATTTTGTATTTTATTCTGTCACCAATAGATTATAATATGGCCATATATACATATAAATATCTTTATGTGGTTTGTATTATGGCAAACTTAAATTAGTATCAAATAAAGACACATTTAAAAAGTAATATTTTACTAATAAAATTTTAAATTAATAATATAGAGTTCAAAAATTCTTAATTACAAGACTTTCCCAGTGGTTGAGACTTTATAGCTGTCATGCAATCATACTCTCTACAACATATTTACACAATTTGGTTTCCATATATCATGTTGCCACACCTCTCTTCTAAATAGGCAGGGAGGAGTTAAAAAGACAGCACATGCAAATTCTAAGAGATGATGCTGTAGAACCCAAAAGTCATCCTGCCTTCCAGTAACACTCTCTCCTAGAATGCCTAAATTGAAATTGACTTTCACCCAAGTTCTGATTTCTTCAGAACTTCCCTGCTGTAAAGCAGATATCTGGAAGCCATTAGTTGTCATCTCAGTCTTGCCCATGGGCTGGACAAATAAGCAACCAATTCTACATATTTCCATTTGTATCCTTACTGCTGGGTGAGGCTTGAAAATATTCTGCAGCCTGCACGTGTCATCTGAGGTGCTAGCAGTAAGTTTACACAAGCTCCATTTGAATAACCTGCAGCATCCCACCTATACTCCCTTCTTTATTTTATTTTCTTTTTGTTTCAATACATAATATTAGAGATTTGTTTGCAATTCAGTTTAAGTTCTCAGTGTGCCTGTAACCCACCCTGAATCACAGTTCATTTTGTGAATTTCCACATCCATCATGGAGAGTACACTTTGCATTTGAATGCTCGCCTCTGACATGGCTCTGATATTCTTGCCAAACCTTTGAAGAGGATGCCTTCTTGTAACGGCAAAAACCAGAGTCACGCTGTCCAAGGAAACACCGAGAGGTACACGAGGATGCAACGAGGTCAGGTTTATTAACTATTAACGCAGGCGGGCCCAGAGGAGTTTTTTCCAAAGTCTGAGCACCCCCGGTCAGGGGAACTTGTCTGTAATAATTTAAAACAAGGGGGAAGGGTACAGAGCGGTGCATACAGATAAGACAGTTGCAGGGAGGGGGCTGGTGCAGGAACATAAGCTGGGTCACTAATTATCTTTCTGGCAACAGCTGTGGCCTTCAAGCATTCCTGAGACCAGGAGGGTAGCAAGCAGTCCTACAGAAGCAGATTAAGCAACCTGACATAAACAGGGCTGTAGCTTCTCCTTTCAAGGTAAAAGGTTTTCAGTGAGTTTTATTATTTTCCATTTCATTCTGACACTGCTGCTGTTATAATGTGGATAGCAATCAACTCTATAAAGTGATTAAACCAACTTTGATAACCACATTTTGGCAAAAGTGGCGGAGGTCAGTAGTTGAGAAGGGTTGATTTTGGAGCTTTTGTTTCTGACTTATTCTTCACTATTGGCTAACATACCATGCAGGTCTCATCCCATTGGATGAAAGGGCCATGTGAGCTTTAAATTCATGCTTTTTTGGAGCCAATAGATTAGGAAACTGGTCAATAGTACTCAAGAATACATTTGAAAATTAATGACTGTGGTAATTTTGCTGAGAAAACTGCTGGAGATTATGAGAGCTTTATTAATAAATGCTTGTTTTTTAGTCCAGTGGAATTAGCATCAGGTTAAAACCTAACTGTTCATGAGTTAGTGGTCTTGAGGAAGTGACAGATTCTGAGCCCCATGTCCGTTTTCTGTAAAATAGAACAAATTAGTACACTAGCCTTCTTAATGTGTTGAAGAGATCAAGGAGAATATTTAAAGTGTTTTGTTAAGTTCTCTGCAAATGTTATAAAAAGAATCTAGTGACCTGATGAATTAAATGTAATAATCAGCCCACTTTCCCATTTTAAAAAAGAAAATAAATTAAAATTCCAATCAAAATTTTAAAATGTATTTGTAATAAAATTTTATATGAAATTAAATAGTCCCATGTTCTATTTAATGGTTAGGGGAAGTTAGGCTACTTCACATATGTAATAGCTTGATACAAGCGTGTGAAAAAATGAATCAAATAAAAACCTGAGCTGACCTAACAAGGGTGAGTCAGGGCTGCTAGCTTTCAACTATATGTCTCATCAGTGCCAGTTAGCACACAAATGTTGAACACCAGCAGATTCTCTTGGTTCTAGTGCATGATATCAGCCGGTAGGCCGATGTGGAGCAATTAAAACTGCATTTATCCTTTAACTTAACAGATGTTTACTGAGCAGTTACCATGTGCAAAGCTCTATTCTAAACAATGGAAATAGAGCAGGAAACAAACCAAATAATGTTGCTGCCCTCAAGATATATGATGTAACTCAAGAGACAAACATGAACATTTGGGAGATAAATGACAAGCCCTGCGTTGTTCTCTCTCTCTCTCTCTGTCTCTGCTAAGTCACTGGATTACGCTGAGGAAACCCTGGGAAATGGCAGTGGAACACGATGGAAAGATCTATGGCCCAAGAGTTGCTGATTTGAGCAGAACCTCCTAAAAATAGTCGGAAGTGTGATGTGAGGAAGAAATCAACCTTTTGTGGATTAAACCTGTATGTTTTGTTGTTGTTTGTTACAGAAGCTGGACTTCATCACACTCACTGATGCAAACGTGTAAGTTGCAGGTAGTTATTTATACTTTGAAAACAAATTAAAAGAAGAGGATACACCGAGGAAGGCCATGCTGGTCTAGATAATATAACTGGGACGGACTTTTGGTTTTGTTGAAGGTTGAACAGAGAAGTGCAGTAAGGAAGGAAACCATGTGAATACTTAGGAAAAGGACATTCTGTAGGTACAAAACACCTTCAAATGCTCTGAAGCAAGACGGAAATTGACTCATCTGAGGAACAGTGAAAGAGGACATAGTTGGAAATGTTGGAGAGCGAGCTAGGGACCAGCTTGTCTGTAGGCCACAATAAGGACTTAACTTGAAAGTAAGAGAAGAGTTAACCAAAAAGCTTCCATCAAGGTTATAATTACGGACAACAAAACTATAGTCCAGTTAAAGAGATACTTTGCAAGTGCTAAGCTAAAGTACGTATTTGCTCTTCAGGGACTCTGTCTCTCGCAGAGGAGAACAAGATGAGATGCCGTTTGCTGGGACCATCATCTTTAGCATTAACTCATCCATTTGCGTTGATTCATGATACAGCAATATCATACAGATGGCCCTTACTTGGGCAATATTGTCCATTTCCATAACAGTAATGTTGCAATATGATCTTGGCGTAAATTCCCAAAGCCTTCATACCTGCTTTACATAATACTTTTAGAAGTTTTGATTAAGGATCATTAACTATTTTTTCCATTTTTTGAAGACTATTAATTGTGTACCTTATTCTACAATGTAAGTAGCAACTAAGCAATGAACATATGTAGATTCATTTTACTATAAGTCACTATGTTTTTCTCTTTAAAGCAAAAAATTGCAAAACATTTGCTTTTCAGGGTTATATTATTTGATTGCTTTAAAAATCCTAAATAACACTAAAAATAATGACTTGTTCAAGGTCACATATATTGTAAGTGGTTGCATTGGTTACAGATTCAATTTCTTCCTAGCTCCAGACTATTCAGGTATTTTAGGATAATTCCAACAAAAAGCCTTTTATGTGTGAAAGAAAATACATTTTTCAAATATGTAATAGGTCATCTTAAATTCATAATTGTCTAATTTTGATTATATTTTCTTTTAAGCATTAAAAGAGAGCTAGCAAGGATTTTAGCATTATTATATTTTTATTTCTTAAAATTTGCAGTGAGAAGCAAAATAACATTATTATGTCTGTGAAATTAGTGCTGGTCATAAATGTTTCTCTTCATTTACCACTGCACTTTGTGATAAAAATCACTCCTATCAAGATACTTTTCAGAAATAAAGAAAAGTGAGATTTTATTAATCAGGATATTTAAAAAATAAAATATAGATGAAGGACTATTTTAATATTGTAGTTCAATTATGGATTACCTTTTCATATATTGGATGCTAAATTCACCAACTAAATGTACCATTCCTGTAGCAAAGTGATTTAACTTCTCTACTTTACAATTTTATACTGAAAGAAAGAATATAAAAAAACACCATTTAGGTAATAATAATAATACTTGGTCTTAGTGGAATAATGTTTAAGATGTTGCTGAGACACTCCCATAACAAACACATTATAGTACATCATATATTTTCACTACGTTTGTAATATTTAAATGGAAATATATATTCCATTTTACTTTGTAAGCAATTATCTCAATTGAAAAGTTAATATAAAGTGGAAAAGATTAAGTCTCAAATTCATAATGATTATTCAATATTATTTAGTAAATATTCTAATTGTACTCTGTCATTTGGCCTTGATATTATAAAGCTAAGTGAGTAAAAATAACTATTTCCAATAAGAATTGATAATAATAAAGATTACCTGGCATGTTTTTAATTGTTTTCTGATATATGTATTATTTATTAATTTTTACTAACTTTTCCAAAAAAGTTTATTTGCAATATTCTGGAATTTGTAACTGTGTACCATTATTAAAATAATTCAATTTGTTCTGGTTGTCATCTTCTTTTGTCCCTATAAAATATACATATAAACCAGTGCCAACGGACAAGGACCCAAACTCCGTAAAATAATTTAAGGAGGTTTATTCTGAGCTGAGTATGTGTGACCATGGGCCGGAGCCACACCCCAAAAGCCATCAGAAAATGGTCCCACAGTGGCTGGGTTACAGTTTGGTTTTATACATTTTAGGGAGACAGGACTTACATGTAAAGTCATAAATTAATACATGGAAGGCGTGCTTTGGTTTGGCCTGAAAAGGTGGGATAAATCTTGAAGTGGGCACATACAGGTTATAGTTGGGTCTAAAGATTAACTCATTTGTAATTGGTAAAAGAAATGAAGCTTTGTCTAAAGGCTTGGCATGTCTGAAGTTAAGATAAGGAAGTCTGTTAATCAGAGACAAGTCACTGGACATATATTCTCACTCATGAGATCTGCTGAGTAAACTGAAAACCTGCAGGTGTGGTTTAAGCTTTGTCTGGCATAGCCTTAGGCGTGTTAATGGGTTGCAAAGGTTATCTTCAAGATAGGAAGGCGGTATGACAAGTCATGTCTGACCTCCCTTCTCACGGCCAGCAACTCAGCTTTAGGGCATTTTTGGGGTCTCCTTAGCCAAGAGGGGGGATCCATTTGGTTGGCTGTGGAGGCTTAAGATTTTATTCAGTTCACACCAGTATGACTGAACTGTAAAGTGTTAAATTTGAAAACTACAGAATTTCTTAGTGACTTTTTTCAGTATCAACAGTCTTCAGCAGTTTTTGTTTACTCAACAAAAACCAGAAACATAATTGAGTTATTTTGCACCAAAACTCTTCATGTGAAAGAATTACCCTTAAGAAAAGTGTCCAGTCTTGTGGGTTTTATCTTATTTTATGGTGCTGTGCATAGATTAGTTCAATGCCTTGCACAGAGCAAGATGTCAGCGGCATTTTCTAAATGAATGTATATATTAATAAATAAAACTATACTTCTTAAAAGAGAATAACTTTGTGACTGTAAATTCCATAATTGTCTTGTTCTTGTGGCCTAATGAAGAATGAGGACAATTGGTTTGAGGAAAAGGAAAGAGAAATTATTAATTTGCGGCAAACGAGGAGGATGGCAGACTCTTGTCTCAAAGAACCATCATCCTCCCTTTAAGCAGAAGGACAGAGATTTAAAGGGGTTTTCAGCTTTATGCTACTGCTGTTCAACTATGTTTGGTGGTCCCGGTCCACCTCATCTCCAGTGAGGATGATTCACGCCTCTGCCCAGACAATTCCACTGAGCCATTTCCTCCCCTCCGGCTTCAGATAAGCAGAAACAAGGAATGAAGAACACTCCTCTTCCCTTCCAATTACTGGCCTCAGGCAGGAATGCAGGTTTTAATTCTCAAAAAGGGTGACAGGGTTTTAAAGAGACAGCTGACAAAACATTTTGCTCTTTTCAGGCCTTTGCCTCTGTTATGACTTTTGTTATGCTTTGAGCAGATATTTCTGAGGATGACACAAACAAAGCAAGTGCCTCTGTGAGAATAAGTGTTTTTATCTTTGCAGTGTGTGTGTAACTAGCTATAAAAGGATCTCACTTTAATCTTAGGCTGGAAAAGAGAGATGTTTTACAAACACACAGCTAGGTATTTCTAGATAAAGAATAGTGCCAACAGAATTTTCTTTTCTGACATGAGAGTTCGGTATCCCTTTGAAGTAATCACTTGCTCTACACAGAAACAGTCCAGGAAAAATCATAACCGATTTCTATTACATATCCTTGATAAAGTACCATACTACAAATTCCTAATAAAAGGTAACAGAAACTCACATCAACCAAATCAAAAAAATAACACACTATAATACTTCGCGTTCCCTTTTTAATGCTGAAAAGGTCTTGCCTAATTTAGCGGCAGGGTGTGGTACCATCGGCACAGCAGTCTGGCTTTCAGGACTGTGCAAAGAGCCCCGCCTGTGAGGGGTTGCACGGTTGACAGGTGGGGCTGAAGTGGCTGCACTGATTAAATAAGTAGGTGTCTTTCCTCCCTCAGTTGCCAGAATTTCCCCAAAATTGTGTCCTTAGAACAAGAGGGTCAACTTCACAGATAAGAGTGTTTATTACTTGAGAAAGTGACTGTGGATTGTCAACCTAGAGTATACAAATAGTAAAAAAAGTTTAAAATCTGAGAAGAAACACTTCATACGAACAAACACCTTTCATTCAAGTAATGTATGAAACACAGAAAATATTTTTAAGTTTCATTTTCTTTTTAAGTGACCAATAATAATTGTACATATTTTTAAGGTACAATGTGATGTTTGTGTCAACCGGAAAAGAAGCCAAACTCTGTAAAATAATTTTAAAGGGTTTATTCTGAGCCAAATTTGAGGACCATGACCCAGAGCCACACCCAAGAAGCCTTGAGCAAGTGACTCGCTGTGGTTGGGCTACAGTTTGGTTTTCTACATTTCAGGGACATGGGGGTGACAGGTAAAGTCATAAATCAATACATGGAAGGCACACATCGGTTTGGCCCAAAAAGGCCGGCCATCTCGAAGGGGGGTGGGGGGGGTTTACAGGTTATAGGTGGGTTTAAAGACTCCTTGACTTGTAATTGGTTAAAAAATGAAGCTTTGTCTAAAGGCTGGGAATGTTTTAGATAGGACACAAGTCACTGGACATATATTTCTTGTGCGAATTGAGGACGTGCAGGTTTGTCCTGCGTGGCCTTGGGCCTGTTGATGAGTCACAGAGGACACCTCCAAGAAGGGAGGGGTGTGGTGAGGCACGTCTGACCTCCTCCTCCTGGCAGGGAATTCAGTTTTAGGACATCCCCTTGGCCAGGAGGGGGTCCATTCAGTCAGCCAGTGGAGGGGAAGATTTTTATTTAATTTTAGTTCACAATTGGATATGTATATACCCTGTGGAATGATGAAATCCGGGTAAGCATATCTATCACCTCAAATATTTACCACTTCTCTGTGGTGAGAACACAATTCTTTTAGCTATTTTTAAATATACAATACTTTATTATTAACTATATTCACCTTGCAGTGCCAAAGAACACCAGAACTTACTCTTCCTAACAAACTGGAAGGAATATTCTGAAAGAGCAAATATGTAGTGTTCATAATAACCGGTAAAGATTGAGATTTATGTTTCTTTCACGAGAAAAAAAAAAAAAACTTTAAATTTTATTTCCTAGGCCAGTACTGTCCTATAGAAAGCTAATGCAAGTCAAAATTGTGAACCAATATAATTTTAAACTTTGTAATAGGCACATTAAAACATCAACAGAAAACAGATTAAAATGATTTAAATATTATGTTGTATTTAACTAAAAATATCCAAAATATTGTCATTTTAACATGCAATCAATATGATTATTAATGAACTATTTTACATTCTTTTTATGCTAAGCCCTTGAAATCTGTTTTATATTTCAAATTTACATACATTTCAGTTCAGTCTAATCACATTTCAGGCTCTAAATAGCCAAATCTTACCATTTTATAAATGAGAAAATTGCATCCCAGACAGTTGAAGTGATGGACCAATTTGTAATGGTAGAACCGTGACTACATTAGATTTCATTTGACCTGCAATCAACCCGGTGTTTCTATTCTAACAAATAAAATCATACAGCATACATGTGATGGGGGGGAAATGATGTCCAGTTTCCTCTGTGGGAGTAATTTTCAAGTGTTTTGTTTTATCTGTTATGTTTTGTTTGTTTCATTTGTTTATCACACTTAAAATAATTAAGAATAAGAAGGACAGGAGACAAAAATTGACCTAAAAAAAAGCTAAGAGTCATTGATGAAGTAAGCATATTTATTTTTGCTGTATCTACAAAGAAAAAAAGAATAACAATGTAAAAGATTATTAGTGGGAAAACAAAGCTACTCTGCCGTAGGGCTAAAAAATAGTGTTAACAGAATTGTAATAAAGTTCTTATTCTTATACAAGACAGCCTAGCAGAATTATCTTTAACCCATTCTGAGTAAGTCTTGCTAATGAACATACCCTGCACACTCTCATGACGTTTCCTATTAGGGAAGGTGAGTGAGTGGGTTCCATTCCTATCAGTGGGTTTTTAGAACTCTGGACGCTCACAGCAGTCTTTGCATACTTTTTGAATTGGGTCAGGTCTTCACTAACTACTCATTATTACCAAATGCATTTACAGTAATCAATGCATTCATGGAAACTGAAATCAAGTATTAATAGTATATGACCCTAAGATTGAATGGGAATGAACAGTTACAAATAAGTTTTGGGGTCGTCCTTTGCCTTATCTTTAAAACAGTTGTTGTTCAGGAGCATAGTTAAGTGCTTATTCTTTACCTGTATAAAAGCAGAGTTTGGGGCCCTCAGGCTGCCTATTCTTCCATGTCAAATATGTTAGTAATGCATCTGCATACCAATGTGACAAAGAGTGTGTGTTGGCTGGGTTCTTTGAATCAAAGCAGAAACTGAAAACTTTCATCTTATCATTTAGAATCCTTTCCATATAATTCTACCATCTCACACCCCCTGTGGAGCACTACAGTCTAGGTTAAATCCGGGCACAAGAAATTCATGGACTTGCCCCTGGTTATCAGGTAACAAAAAAGTATGTATCAGTGACATAATTCTTCTTTTGTGTTTATGTGGTTGAAGAAATACATGGTTGAATACTTCATAAAAATTGTACATGTGTTTTTAAAAAATTTGAAATGTGAAGCTAAGTAAAAAATACTGCCAAATAAATATGAAAAACTGTTACCACTTTAGGAGACTTTGCGTTTGAGAAAGCAATATACTTCTGATGGCAAGGTTCTAACAATTATTATGCATAATACGTGCCATTGAACTATTTGCTTATCGCTTTCTCTCTGAAAATATTCTGACATTGACTGGAACTGAACAGTTACTCAAGTTTGTAGATACATTTACTATTAATTTTGATACAAACACATTCAATTACACATTAAAATACTTGCACTCCCATCAAGATCAGAATAATACCATCCAGTGGTCATCATACCAGGTAAAAACATGAATGGTCATATGAAAAACTGTCCTTTGGAGAGGGTGAAACTCAAGTGTGTAACTGCAGCTTTTACACTGAAGCAGAGTATTTAAAAATGAAAATGACAGCCTCGTGGTCAGTCTCCAATGCCGAGAAATTCGTGTTAAGTATCTACTCCTTTTGCTAGGCAGCAAGGACCCAAACCCTCAGTGGCAACCCCTGTGCCCAATTTACACTTTGTGTCAAAAGGAGAAATGAAAACTAGGAAACAACAGAGGTGAGTGAAGCTGTCCCTCCCTTAATTTTATTTAACTCACCATAACCAGCTCTCTCAAGACATGCTCCAGGAACAATTTGGTTTTTACATTATTCACCACCACAAGTGGTAAAAGTTTTGTTTTCTCTTGTAGGGTGATCATTGAAGACGAAACAAAAAACAGTACTGGGATAATATTAGGACTAAAAAAGTACTTCAAATGTATCCAACAAAAAGTGGATCTCAGAATTCTCAGGTTTTATCAAAGAGCTTCGGAAATACTATATTTCAGAAATTTAAAAAACTAGATGTAATTTAATAAATATATTTATTGGTTATATATTCTTGTTTTATGTTATTTATATTTTTTCCCCAAAGAGACTTTTTTACTATTGTAATTTATTTTAGTTTTATTCCACAATACCCCCAGAAAGCACAAAGCCGCAGAGGGAGCAGAAAATGCTTCTGTACAGATGAGGAAGGACAACAGTCAGAGGGGTGATTCCCACTCCAACACTTTGACACACATGTTCTTAATTTTGGAGAAACTGCACCCAATTTTGAGCTTTGCTTCCCCGCTGTCAAACCAAGTTGACAGCCAGGAGAACTGCTCACGGCAGAGGATTTTACCTCCTGCCTGGTGCCATAATTCTGTCTTTCACAGGCTACCGTAATAATTCTACAGACCAGTCGGTTTCAATAAAGTGGAGCCCAAGCTGTCCACACCCTTGCACCCAGCCATCAGCAGCGCCCACCTACAGCACAGTGAGGCAGGGCACGCTGTCTGTGCCCACCCTGCTGCCGCTCACCTCCCCGTGCTAAGTCTCCGTACACCTGGCGTGGACCCCGCCTCACTACTTCTGGTTGGCCGGCAGCCCTGGCAGCATGGGCTGGTGAGGAGAGTGCTTTGCGGGGATAGGCGGGTGCTCAGGGGCTGCCCACAGCCCTGGGTGGATGAGCAGGACAGGCCTTGGGAAGAGTTTACCAGAAGGGGGAATCTAGCCTCCTGCTGAGCTGGGGGCTTGGAGGCAGCCCAGTGGCATGGGCCTGCTAGGACCTGACACCCTCCACCACCCTACAGTGTGGCTCCAGGGCCTGGTGGGCACCCAGTGAGGGTGGTGTCATGGGGGGCCACCTCCTCCTCATACTGGTGTCCAGAGCTGCGGCCACCCCCTCCCTCACAGCCCAACTGTTTTTTCTCCTTCCTGGGAGCTACAGTGGGGGCTGCCTTCCTGCTGGGGCTCTTGGGGAGGCTGGACATCCATTCTCCATGAGGGAGGCAGCCCCTTCCCCACTGTGATCTTCTGCAGCCACACATGGGGACATGCTCATCTCTTGGAGGAGGACACTGAGGCACAGGTGGGAAGCAGTGAGGACAGAAATTGCAAAGAGACACCTCTCAGAGCTCTAAGCTGCCCTCCCAGGCCTCCCAGGGTGGTGGGTGGAGACCCCCAGGGCGACAGAGATGGACAGAGCCCAGCAGGCTGTGGCACAGGCTCTTTCCTAGGACTGGGAGACCACAAGGACTCAGCACTGCCCACTGCCACATGGTGCCTTCTGAAAAGCAGCCCTCCAGGGACCCTCACAGCCCGAGCCCACAGAGGGTGGAAACAGGGAACACCTGTCTGGGGTGGCCAGGAGGGCAGGGGCAAGCAGGCACCCAGGCTGAGGGCACTGGGAGGCTGTGGTCGGGGGCAGGGGCTCTGGGCAGTTTCGCTGCAAGTTTCATCTTCTCCTAGAATCTGCTCCTCTCTTGGGATCTGCTCCCCTGGTTTCCCCCCAGCTCTATCTCCCTGCCTGGTCCCTTCTCACTTCCTCACCTGCTCCAGCCCCGAGAGCCAGGGGCTCAGCCCACACACCATCAGTCCCCAAGCTGGACCTGCCCTTCCCCACGTCCATCCCATGATGACCCTCATCTGCACATGCACTCCTCTGGACTCCTTCAAAACCAGAAGCCCCACATGCCTAGCTGGACCCACCATGGCTGGGGAAAGTTCACCTGCCACTCTCCCTGGCCAAAACCTCCAGGCACTGTTCCCCGACTGCTCTCTCGTGCCCACAGCTCCTCTGCTGGGAAATGCTGCCAGCACCCCCTGTGCAGCTCCCCCAGCCACCTCCCCTCCCAAGAGGCTGGGACAGGCACCTGCTGGTGCCCTCAGCCCAACCATGGCAGCCACCTGAGCACCCGCACCCTACTGTACACACACTTGTGGTGACCCACCTCATCCAGAGCCAACACCCAAGTCCCCACAGGCCAACGCTCAGGGCACTGAAGTTTACATCATTTCAAACATCTTGTGTTGCTCCCTAAGCTCATGACATTTTTCAAGATATTTATTTAGTAATAAATTTGTAAGAACAATTATGAAATTGAAAAAATTGTGCAACCTACAAAAACAAGCTGTATTTCATAATATCTAAGAGTGATTCAGAAAGTGGACACTGACTAACGTGGGAATCATATACAGAGAAGAGCCGCATCAGACAGAACTTGGGTGTAAAACCCAGAAGCAAGCCCAAGAGGGGGTTGACGACTGTCACAGAGCCCGTGCAGAAAGCCCACCTGAGTGCTGAAGTCTAGGGTGGCTCATACTCTGTAGGAAAGGTTAGGACCACTCTCAGGCACACTGGTTTAGAGGTCTGTGTAGACATAAAGCAGATGAGAAGCAGAAGGCACAATGACACAAAGATCTGTCAACACTGAAAAATAACAACAGAGCTAGATGAGATGAACATAGAAGCCATAGGTTCACTGCTTCTGTTCATTTAAGTAGTTAAAATTAAATGAGGTTTCCACCCACACTTTTAAACACATTGGTTCTAATGTTAACAGAAAAAGACCCAAACTCTGTAAAACAATTTAAAGAGGCCCAGACCACATGGCCTCAAGAGGTCCTGAGAAAATGTGCCCACAGTAGCTGGGTTACAGTTTGGTTTTATAAGTTCACGGAGACAGGAATTACACATAAAACCCAGAGTCAATACACGGAGGGCAGGTGTACATTGGCTTGGCCAAAACGGTGGGACATCTCAAAGGGGGGGCTTACAGGTTATAGGTGGGTTTAAAGATTCTTTGACTTGCAATTGGTTAGAGAAATGAAGCTTTGTCTATGAACGCTTGGGATGTTTGAATCTGAGGATGTCTGTTAATCAGAGAAAAGCCACCGGACAATGACAGACACTCAAGTGATCTGTTAAGTAAATTGATGGCGTGCAGGTGTGGTTTAAGTTTGTCTTGTAGAGCCTCAGACTTGTTAATGATTTAGCATCTTATTGTTACCAATGGGACTGGGGCATGACAAGGGTGTCTGACCTGCCTTGTCATGGCCACCACTCAGCTTCAGGGATTTTCTAGGGTCCCCTTGGCCAAGAGGTTGTCCATTCAGTCAGCTGAGGGTTTTAGATTTTATATCAGTTCACAAGAATTTCAGATGCCTTGAAAGCTTACTCATGTAAACATTTTGGGGTAGGGGGCAGATAAATGAACACTACCACAATAAAACGTACTTGATGGTGAATTTAGATACATTGTCACTAATAATGTAATTGTGAGAAACAGAAATCCATTAACACTCATGTGGTACTGGATTATGTCAAGATCAATACCCAGTGAGAGTTCAGTATTGGTGATATCCATTTCAAGTATAACTTTAGGATTATCAAAATAAGCTGTATTTGGGACACTATTTGGTCTTCTAAAGTAGCTTTTTAAAAAATTTATAGGATAATCCTGGAAATACTCCTTATTCTATTAAACATAAATGTGTAAATAATAATAGGCAGAGAAAATAATATGCACATGCTTTTAGCCAAAGAACTATCACAAATTTGCAACTTGGAACAACAGAAAATCAGTTCACCTAGTGCAGAAGTTGTTTACCCATTGCTGTCAATTCAAAACATAACTGATTTCAAATGATCGTTACCCAGGTAAGATATATACTGCATTTCCACTCAATGATAAAATAATAATGTAACCAGCTAAATCCATATTGCTTTGTTATTGTTAGGCTGTCTAAACCAGAGTCTTCCCAACTTGAGCCACCACACCTGCCTCCCACCAATCCATTACAGGTCTGCCTAAGATATTAATCACCTGGGGGTGTCTACAGTGGCCTTGAACTACAACTTCAAGCACCTTGGTCCCCCTTAGCCCAGGACATTACAGAAATGTTATAATTATATGTACCAGAACTAGTCTAAGCAATACTCATTAACCTAACTCATTTTGTAAAAGACACAATTTAAAGTTAATATTGAGAATGTGGAGTTTTGTTTCACTTTTCCTTTAAAAAATTTTTTTAAAAAACCCTTCATTTCTGGATGTTCCCCTAATTGGGCTGAACTTCTCTAGTGTTAGTAGCTTAGGAGTTTCAAAAAAAATAAGCAGGCTATTTCTGGAAGGAGGGAGCAATGCCAAATAAGCCCACTAACTAAATAAATAGTGGCCAATTAACATTTTGAACAGCATAAACTAAACTATTATAAACCCCCTAAGATTCAAAGCAATTTCTCCGCAGAATATACAGCAAACACAAGTCAATCATTCATAAAAATGAGCGCTCAATTTTCACATTAATGAATATTCACCTCAGTCCAAATTCATTTGTTGCAATTATTTATTCAATTACAAGTCTATAAAATCTTGCAGGGAAGATTATTTTAATTATTTACCAGATAAGGAAAAATGTTGAGAACCGTCCAATTTTCTTGCACTGTGTCATATATTGTAAGTGTTGTCTGCATAACCTTGCTGTCAGAGGCCTTTCCTATCCAGAGTTGTAGCGTCACCCTTGTCGGCTTTGTGACCTCGTATACACACACAAAAGCAATAAATGAACCGCCATTCACATATTTGAGGTGTTCGTTTTCAACAAAATAAGGGAATACATAACCACTGAGTATCTCAGTGATTACCGGCATGGGGTTAATAACACAGCTCTGTCAGTCAGATTGCCTATGTGTGAATCCAGCTCTTTCCAGCTAGATGGCCTCTCTGTGCCACAGTTCACTCACAATCAAATGGGAATTAATAATAAAAACTACTTCAACAAAAAATATGGAGACAATGTATGTTCAACACATAATAAATAGTACCTGACACCGTAAGCATTAAACATTTTAAAAGGTATTGTTATAGATACTGAAAATACTGTAACTATTGTCGTCTATATAGTCTTTGTCAAATTAAATGTGGGCATGTCCACTTCTTTACAAAATTAAATTCAGCAATAAAGTACTAAAACGTAAGTGCAATCTTCGAAGCGAAGAATTAAAATAAACATGTCCCAGTAGGATAGTGACTTGTCCAAAACTTAATAAATTTCAAAGGTTCTTCTGCCATGCAGGCAGGAACCTTGTCTGTCATTTTTATTACTATAGCCCTGGTGGCAGAACAGGGTCACACTTAGTGAGCCATTAATAAATATTTATTCAATAAATAAATAATGAACCTTGTTTCAGTATTTACTATTTGGAAACAAATTTATGAGAATACTTTATAATTTTATTTATTCACCCACCAATGTACCTGTTTTCTCTCAATGGTGATTTATTTAAACAAGCAGCAAAAAATATGCTTAGCATTATATAAGGTAAATTCATCAAATTAATACATATATTTAAGCATAAGCAAAGGACTACATTATGTTTAGGTTGAAAACAAAACTTTCAAAAGTATTGCATTTCGTTTCTGCTTGCTCTCAACCTTTCACAGAAGGAAAACAGTGACATGTCCACTTGGCATTTCCAATTTAACTGCCCCAAACCATGCTTCTCTGTGATCACACCCCCCCCACTGCAGTGACTGGAAACTGCTCAGGCCAAAAGCCTTAGAGTCATTCTGTTTTTAATTTTAAAATAGTTTATGGGCAACAAAAAATTGTTTATATTCAAGGTACATGACATGACGATCCACATACACATGGGTAATGATCACCATAAGCACATTAACTAACAAACGCAGTCACCACACAGGTACAATCTGTGTGCATGTGGCAAGGACACAAAATCTCCTGTCAAATTTCAAGTGAAAGACACAGCGTTGGTAACGACACTTACCACGTGCACATCAAACGCCCAGAACTTGTTCCTCCTGTGACTGGAAATCTCTACCCTTTGACCAGCACGTCCTGCCGCAACCCTCCTGCCCCGGCGACCGACGCCCCGCTCTCTGCGGCTGCGAGTTCCACTTTTTTACATCCCACGTGGAAGCGAGGACGCGCAGTATCTTGTCTTTCTGCGTCTGGCTTATGTCACTTAGCATAATCACGAGTCAGTCTTGGTCTTGCCTCTCTCTCAAGCCTACAACCAATCCATCCCCCAATCTTCCTACCACCCCTTCAGAATCTATGCTGAACGGGATTTTGCGAGGCCACTTCTGACCCAAGCCTGCTGCTACCGCCACCCGGGTCCCGGCCATCGTCAGATCTTACTTGCAATATCGTGACAGCCTCGACAAAGGTCTTCCCGCTTCCAGCTTTGCCCTGATCTGGTAACGCCCATTCTCAAAAGGACAAACTAGCTTTCTGCCCCAAGGTGAAAGGCAAAGAGTCCTCACATGGCCTGGGAGCTGATCCGGGAGTCGCTCACTGATGTGCCCCCCAGACTCCCTTTTTCTCTCTCCAACCAGACTCCTGCCATCTTTCTCTTGCTCCCTCCTGGTGCTCTGACCTCACTGTCCTCCTCTATGTTTCTTAAACTCTCCATGCTCCCTCCTAACTTCATGACACAAGAGATTCTTTTGACTGGCTGGTATGACCTTCAGATATGAGCTAAAATGCTGTCTTACCAAAAGGTCTTCCCTGTTGCTCCTACACAAATTGCCTCCCCATACCTAAAGCCCAGGCTTTCCCTAGTTTCCTTCTATCCATAGCCTTTATCACCATTTGTCATACAAGATGAATTGATTGATTGAGCTGCTGATTGTTTTCTTGCTATCTCCTTACACCAGGATATAAGCTCTGTAAGGGCAGAAATTTTTGTTTGTTTTATTCACTGACTTATCCCTAGTGCCTGGACAGGCACCTTGCATACACTTAAGCATTCAACAACTATTTATTAAATAAATAATAAATAAATGAATTATAATGATCACTTCTAAATTTAAAGGTTTTCTTAACAAAATGGGCAAGATATATATGTAATGATTCATAAATATAATTAGGAAATTGAGACTATTTTCCATGAACTTGAAGGTTAATGATTTTCATGTCTTATTTAAAGATGTTTTATTTAAAAATATATATATGTATCCATAAGTTTACCCTTTAGGTAACAAAATAATTTGACAGTAAGAGATTCACCTTTTTATACTAAGCAGAAGGAAAACTCCAATGAAATTTGTCATTAGAATTGCTGTGGTTTGGATGCTTGTGTCTTCCACACTTCTGTTGAAATCTGATCTCCAACATTAGAGGTGTGCCCTAATATGAGGTGTCTGGGTCACGGAGGGGGATCCCTCATGAAGACATTAATGCCCTCACTCAGAGGGAGTGACTTCCCACTCTTTTACTTTCAAGAGAGCTGGTTGTTAAAAATAGCCCGGGACCTGCCCCCATCTCTATTGTTTCCCCTTTCTTGCCATGTGCCATGTGATATCTGCACATGCTGGCTCAACTTAGCCCTCTGCTAAGAGTGGAAGCAGCCTGAGGAACTCACCAGATGCCCAATCCTGAATTTTCCAGTCAGAGCTGAGAGTCAAATAAACCTTTTTTACTTTATAAATTGTCTTCCAGCCTCAGCTATTCATTTATAGCAACATAAAATGGACTAAGACAAGAATGAAGCACAGCCGAACGTTTATTTTACTGCTCAGCTGGTTATCAGATGACTCATGTATCAGCCTGATTAGTTAGCAGATATAGTCACAGGCTGGGAAGGATAGTGGGGAGGGGCAGTTAAGGTGGGGATGGTTATAGGTACAAAAATAAAGTTAGATAGGATGAACAAGATCTAGGATTTGATAGCACAAGGCAGTAACTAGAGTCAACAGTAGTTTATTACATATTTTAAAATAACTACAAGAGTGGAATAGGAATGTTCCTAACACAACAAAAGTAAATACTTGTGGCGATGGATACTCAAATTACCCTGGCTGGATCATCATACATCATATTCCTGCTGTTCAAAACACTACATGTACCTCATAAATGTATACTCCAATTAGATACCCATAATAATTAAAAATAAACTAAAACAGACTGAAACCAACTGAGTTCAAGACAGCTACATCACAAATATATATATGATATTGCCTTATTTGAAATCCCCCCAAAAATGAATAACTTCTAATACAAAAAAGATGACTAGGCCACGTGGCAAGAGTTTTTGTGTCTGAAAATGGTGATAATAACCCTTTAAATCTGTTGTAAAGAACAAACTAGTTAATTTTAAGTAAAATATTGAAAATAGTCCCTGACACACAGAAATAAACTTTAGCTATTCTACATATCATGACTAACAAAGACATATCAAAAATATATTTCTATAATACGTGCCATTTTATTTAAATTTCATTGGAATTTTATAAAGTCTCATACATGACTTTTTCATCTGTCTTGTTTCATGGAGACTGGTGATGTGTAGTATTTGATTTTGTCTTTTATGCATTTCTTTGACGTACTGTTTATATCTGTCTTTAATTTCAGTTTTACTTTGCTAATATTTTAGTTTATATTTGCCAGTGTGTGCTGGCAAATTTTCAGATACAATGTCCTGCTTCTAGAGGAAAAAGGAAAAGTATGCTATCCGCCAGGAAAAAAAAGTTATTAAATTTCTTTATTGACATTAACAGTTTATCATTTACCTTAGTGTTTTGCCTGAGAAACAGACCATCATTATCTATGTTCTTAACAGAGATAATATTTAAAACATTCAGCTAAGCTAGTACCCCTGACCAATCAGAGCAGACACAACAGCTCAGAATATTAAATATTAAAATGTTAAAATACCAATTCAGCTCTTTCCCAGCTTAATATCAGTTCTGGTTCTAAAATAATTTAAGAGGAGAAAAATTAACTTTTCTTTCTTCTTAGGAATTTTAGATAGCTTTTTATTCTGCCCCAGAAAAACTCCAGTGTTCTTCCAGAATAGTCTTAGGGACTGGAGATTACTAATATCAAGAAGCACTGGTTTCCATTTCTAAAATAAGACATTCTTCCTTCTTGAATTATTTGGTTCCCTGCCACATTTCCATAACAGTGAGAGATAAGTGAGCCAGTTGATAAGAGGAAACTAAAAGAAGAACTAACCAAATACAAAGGCACACACCTACTGACCCAGGGAGGTACGGACACTCCAAAAGGAGCACATAAATACAGCCCAACCTTTGAAAAGGGTTGAGGATATCCAAGTCTTTCCCAGAGGCTAAAAATGAGGCAAAACTTTGGGGTAAAACTGTAGCAAGATGTGCAGTAGGGATTTATTCATGCAATTTTACACAATGAAACTGAGAAGAACATGAAGAGACCCAGCTACAGGAGAAAGATTAACAAACACAGAAAAACCCTACTCACATAACAATAGAGAAAACCAATATTCGTGATATGAAATGAAACACTAGATATATCTCAAGTATAACCAAGTCTCAAGGGAGCACCTTGGAACAAGTATAGTTACTTATCCTAGTTTCATCTGAAGTATTAATATATCCCAAGGAGACAACTTGGAATTAGCATAGCTAATTAATTACTCTAGAGTATCCTAGTGGCCTAAAGTATGAATCCATTTCCATGAGACCAATCTTATGTTGTTAAACTAACAAAATCTGATCTAGTATTTTGACATATTAAAAAAAATTGTTTTTGATATTCAGATATACCTATACTTTACCAATTGCATGAGAAAATTTTAAAATACCATTCCTGTGGGTAGAGAAATGTAAAATAAAGTAAAATTATTTTGGCAAGGCCTAAGCACAGCCTGCCAAGGAGGGAGAAACCCAGGTCATGTCAGCCCCAAAGTTTGATGCCCCTGGAGGCCATGGTTTTCCTGCTCACATTGGAACAGGACTTCTAGGGGAAAGTAGATTTGTCTCAGGCCACACAGCTCAAGAGGCTGAGGATGTGATGGCCACATTCTTGCCTCAGAAGCTCAGCTGGATAGCTGGGCCCAGGAGCTCCACCTGCAAAACTTGCCAGAATCTGTTCCGTGCAAGCCCTAGACACCACAGAGGATCACCAAATTGGCTCTGTCACCTCTGCAGAGCAAGTTCTGCATCAAGGAACCAGCACTGCTGGGTGGCGAGGGACAGCTTCTGTGGAGCAACAGCATCTGGTGGAGCTTACTGAGTGGGCAAAACCTGCCATTGAGCTGCAGAGAGAGAAATGCCCAGGTAGCTGGCAGAACAGTATTTCTGGGTGTGTCTGTGAGAATGTTTCTGGAAAAGATTAGTATTTGAATCAATAGATTAAAGAAGTTTTACCTCATCAAGGTAAGTAGGTGTTGTTCAACCTATTGAGGGCCTGAATAGAACCCCCCCCCCGAAAAAAAGAGAGAGAGAGAAAGAGAGAGAGGGAGAGAGCAACGAATTCACTATGTGATCTGGGACACGTATTTCCTCCTTCCCTCAAGCATTGGTGCCTTTGGTCTTCAGGCCTTTGGATTGGAAACGGGACTTAGACCAATGCTTCCCGATTCTCAGGCCTTTGTGTTCGGACTCCAGTCCCACACTGTCGGTTTCCCTGAGCCTCCAGAAGGATGCTGACAGATGGACTGTGGGACTTCTCAGCCTCCATACTCACATGAGCCCATCCCTCACAATGATTGTGTTGACATGTATCTCCATACCCGTGTCCCTATCTGTTCATCCACCCTACTGGTTCTCCTCATCTGGAGAATCTTGATTAACATAGTAGTCAATTATGGTTAAATTACAGATAAAAATTACTTTTTAGTGTAAGTATGCAATACTTGCAGACCTGCTTGTAGTATTTGCATGAATTAATTGGGACGTATTTATAATAAAATTATCACAAATTCACATTTGACTGGGGGTTTTGCATTTTATCTGGCAACTCCAAAAAGGAACACAGACCCACAGACACCATGCTTTTACCCTAGTGAGACCCATTTTGGTCCTCTCACCTCTGCAACTCTGGAGACAAAAAAATTGGTGTGTGTGTCTTTACATATATTTGTGGTAACTTCTTTCAACAGCAATAGGAAACTAATATAAGACTAAAATATTGCATTATAACATGAGTATATCCTTAATAAATCATCATAACATTAATGGAATTTTTTTATTTTTGGTTGAAAACAGTGAGATTTCTTAAAATTATCACAATCCCATTGCGTCATTCTAGTACAAGTTATAGAGTATGACCAGAATAAAAAAGCCAGAGAAGAGGAAACAAACATAAAACTGCTTCCCGATTGTTGGCTTTGGTGATTTTTTTTTCCCCAATAGGATAAGATTTACTTCAGTTCACCCGTGTGAACACTACTGAGTAATTCTGGTATGACCATTACTGTTCTGGAATCTGAATATCAAATTATGTGACACAGAACACTAAAAAAAAACCTTTCCAAAGACAAAGGCACAGCTACTGTGGAAGCACAGATAAAAGGAGCCATACTTGGGCAAAATGGCAAAAGGGAAGCAAAGTGCTGCTTCTGTCTATACATGAGCCACGGAAAATAATGCTGAAGTTGAATATTTGAGAATTTGTATGAGTTTGTGAGGTAAACCAAAAGTAATTGGGTGAACTGAAAATGATAATGGTGGTAACGATTTTGAATACCAAGGAAGATCACAGACAGTGGGAGACTGCTTCTGTTTTGTTTTTTGATGTGCAGTTAGAGCTTCACTCACTACCATTAAGTAAGCACACTTTCCCCTCATATTGCTGCTAATAAATGTGTTGTTTCCCAAGCTGCCACCGGAATATCAGCCTACACCTTCCTCCTCTTCCATATCTTCCTGCTCCTTCTGAATCAAAGGCCTAAGCCCAATGACCTGACCAGCTGTCACTTGGCACTCATCCACATAGTGATGGTCCTTAACATAGGGTTTTTGTCTCTGAACCTGTGTAAGTCACTGGATTTTTGGAATGATTTCGAGTGTGAGGTGCTTTTCTACATGAACAGAATGATTAGGGTCTCTCCATGTGCATCATTTGCCTCCTGAACATGCTCCAGGCCATTTCCACCAGCACCAGCAGTTCCTGGTTGGTGAGATTTAAACATAAATGCACTAATCACATTATCCATGTTTTCTTCTATTTGTGGTTCCTCTAGTTTGTTTCCCATTATGTTCTGATTTTGTACACTGTGATTACTTCCAATGTGACCCAGACAAGTCTACTGAATGTCAGTAACTACTTCTCACTTTCCCCCATGAGCTACACCATCAGGGATTTATGCTTACATTGACATCATACAGCCATGCCTTCCTTCTAGGAATGATGGTGCTGTCGAGTGCATACATGGTGATTTTCTTCTCCAGGAATCAGAGGCAATGCCAGCACCTTCAAAGCACCAGGCTCTCCCCAGGAGCCTCACAGAGAAAAGGTCCACCCAGACCCTTCTGCTGCTGGGGAGCTTCTTTGTGGTCATGTTCCGGGTGGACTTCATCATCTCATCCTCCAACTGTAGTGTGCAGATACGACCCCATAGTCCCAGATGTCCAGAGTCTTGTGGTCAGTGCCTATGCCACTGTCAGTCCTTTGTTGCTTACTGGTTGTGATGGAAGGATAACATTTTGCAAAATGTGTCCTGCAAGCACTTTCAATTTTTACAAGTTTTTGATAGAAATGTTTGGCTAAATAACAGGTTCTTCTTACATTATATAAATTACTCAAGCAGAGCTAGTTATTACCAGACTAATTAAATTGCATGCAATTACACCTTCATCATGTCTAAGAATTTTGTCAACTATGATGCCAAGGATTTGTGGTGCCATTAATTCAAAGCCCACCATGATTTGATATTCTCATATGCTGAAAAATTTCTTAACTTCTTCATTCTTAATTCTCTTCTTCACACAGGAAAACCTCTCTAACTGAAATGTACACCTCAAAAGTTCCTATTGGTAATCAAATCTTTCATGATTTTTACTTTGGAAAGTTTTATTTTACCCTTATTAATTGGAGGTGGTTAAGTACTGGAGTCTACGTTTCGTATCAGTCTTGGCCAGCATTTTTTCAAATTCCTCTGTGGTCTGTCTTCTATTAAGGCTGTGGATATTCTGCTCTCACATTTTAGCTAATCTCTCTTTTCACTCTCACTTGTCTTTGCTTTTAATGCAGTTTGACTCTCCGCGTTTGAGTATTTTGCTTTAATTTTGGTGATGCAATGTAGTGCTGAAATCAACTTATGTTTGTTTTTTGTTGTTGCTGTTGTTGTTTTAGATATTTATAAATCTCTTGCAATGAAAATAGATGTGTTTTATTCCTCCACATTCTGTGTATCATATGTCAATACTTGTATTTTTCCTTTCATTGTCTCTCTGCAATACATTTGGCAGTGCTGTCTTCCAGTTCACTCATTGTCTCATCAACTAAATTTAATTTAATGCTTTACACAGGCATTGCATATTAACTCTACCTTATAATTTTTCAACTGTTTAAATTTTTAGTTCTTTTCTGAACATGGCATATAAAGTTTGTGTTTTCTTGCTCTTTACATATTATTTCAATTTCCCATTTACTCCTTTGTATTTATTTAAGCATTTTAAACATCATTCTTATATTTGAAATTTGGGGGATATCTAATTCCTCAACTTTTAGTCTGGTGCCTTATTAACTGTGTGCTTCATAAATTCCAATTTGGTTCTGACACTTGGGATACTTTAACTCCTGAAAGTTTTTAGGTTGTATATTTCTTTGTCTATTCCAACTGACCCGAGGGCGAGTTGCGCTACCCACACAGGTTTGAGGCTCCGGGGTCAGCCAGTGTCCTGAGGGCAGCACCTGCCTCTCAGTTTGACTCCTCTCCTTGATCCTCCCCCTAGATTTACTCTCGTTCCTGGGAAGTTTCTCTACCCTCCTCTCAAGTCACGAGCATTTTAAGGATTATTGTAACTTCCTCATTATCTTTAGTCATTGCATTATGAGAGATTTGGGGTTATGCAATGTATTTAATGTATGTAATGTGTACACCAATAAAACATTTCATATAGATATTTTGTGGCAGACTATAGTGTCTGCTGAGAATTCTCAAGTGTCTTATTTCAGAATATCCTCTGACTCCAGCAATATACCCTATATAGGAGATTATTTGTAGAGTGACAATTTTTAATAGCTAAATATTTAATAAATTTTTAAGTGTTTAATCAATTTCTAAAGGTATAACCTTCCACATTAGAGAATACTAAATGTGGCCAGAATTAATATTTTGGTAAAATAACTTAGTTTGTCATATTTGTTACCTGAGTTCAGATTGAGGTTTCTATCACTATGTTTCCTCCCTAGTACTTCCCTGACTCCTTAAAGGAATCTCACTTTGAGTTTTCTATTTAATGCAAGTGTTATTTTACATGATCTAAGCTTATGTTTGCATGTGGCTAGATCATACTTTTTGTTACAATTTGAGTAGTTTTATTATTTCACAGTCAACTGAAAACAAAATCTGTAGGATTCCTGTTTTCACGACATTGACATATTTGGAGCATAAAACAGTGCAATTTTCAAAAATTTTTTTCTGATAGTTGAAAATAATGTGTATAGCCTGACAATTGCAAAAACTATTGTTCATGTGTCTATATGCCTAACTAATCTATCTTGCTAAAAAAATCAGTTAGCATTTGTTGTGTTGATGTTTATTACAGACCCGAACAATTGATTTTGTGAGTTTTAATGTAACCTACAATAATTGTAAATGTGCCAACTTACCCTTCTTCTCAGTGAATCTTTGTGCTACACATTTAAAACTATGTTAAAGACATGTGTTAGTACCTTGGAAAAATACACAACATACTCTGTGCTGTATGAACATTAACTACTTTGACTCATTACATGATCAACCGCTGATACCATTTTCACCATGTTATCTGTGAACTCTGTGAATTAAAATTAAATAAAAATCTCCCCCCCCCACCAGGTGACTGAATGGACCCCCTCCTGGCCAAGAGGACATCCTAAAACTAAATTGTCTGCCAGGAGGAGGAGGTCAGACGTGCCTCATCATGCCCCCGCCTTTCTTGGAGATGTCCTTTGTGACTCATTGACAAGCCCACGGCCACGCAAGACAAACCTGCACGTCCTCAATTCACACAAGAAATATATGTCCAGTGACTTGTGTCCCGCCACAAAGCCCGCCCTCCCGCTCTGGCCGCAGCTGGCCAACAACTAAGACTTAACCAGGATCGCACCCGAGATCATTCCGGCCCGGCTTGCCGCTGCGGCCCTCGAGCTCCGAACGCCAGGACACTTCAGTGCGAACAGAAACGACAAGACCTGGAAACAGCGCCGCCAAAGTGTGTCCTCCCATCCCCACGCAGGTGCCCCTTGGCCTCCCCGAAGCCCCTGCACACCCAGGGCCGGGCCTGTCCTTACTCGCTGCCCACTGTACGGCGCCCAGCCCTAGAGCTTTCCTGGCCTTGCGCTCAGAGGCTCACCTCCGTGTCCAACAGGTTACCAGGTGCAACAGCCCCTGCCACACGGACGTCCACGTCTCAGAACACTCAGCGGGCAGCGTCCTTGGGGTGGCAATACCAACACGTCGGCCTGGGGGGATCCGTGTGAAAAAGTGACAAGTGGAAGCCTGGACAAGTAATTTATAGACTCTTATATTCAAATGAGGAGATCTAAAATACACATTCTGATTGGATTTTCATTGTCCAATCAGAATTGGACTCTAAGATTTTTCTTATCCAATCAGAATGTGTATTCCAGAGCACTTCATTTGAATACAAGAGGCTATAAAAGGCCTGCCCAGGACTACTTTTGGCGTTTGCTTAAGTGGAGCCTGAGAGAAGTCGGGGGTGGTTTTTGGAGGTTCCAGGCTCTGTGAGCCAGGAATGTCTGTGGCTGCAGTTGTGGTGGCTGGTCTCCTCCTCAGAAATCCGCGGACGTCAATTTGAGCATCGTGGACTGAGAGGAAGGCAAGGAAGGACCCCGCTGGAATGCCAGAGGGACCTGATTCTTGGCAGGCAGGCAGAGGCCTGTAGGAGCAGGAACCCGCACCTGCGTGGGGATGGGTCGCCTTGTTTGAGTGGCACCATGTTCTGCTGCTGCTCCTGCCTGGAGCGGTTCTGAATTGGGTATTTTCTCATGAAGACTATATGCAGGGCATGCATTCTTGATGAGAACAGACGATAAAAGTAAAACAATTTTTTTCAGAGTCTCTTTTGAGTGAACTTTTAAGTACTGTAAACTACTTTGGCTGCTTTGAGTGTTGTTAATCACTAAATACTTAAAATTTCCCAGTGGAAATATTAATTCTTTCAAAATGACCTTATGTGTAATCTTTTAATTCTATGTGCCTTGTATCTATAATTTTTAAATTGCACGTTAAGCGTATGCAGCATTGTTGTTCATCAGGGTGTCTTTTACTGCCTGTGATGCAGAAAAATAAATATAAATATTCTCTGTGCTCACTTTTTGTCTCAAACCAAGAATGTAGTACCTAAGCTTTTATATTCCTAAACTGAGAAAAAATATGCTAACAAAACATAAATGAATCCTTGATTACACACTGAGTTCTTTTTGTTTTTTTTTTTTACTGGTAAAGATTACTTGAGTATATTCATGAGATTAAATCAAGAGCTTTTGAACATCTGAAGAAATATTGCCAGAGAGGTGAAAGTTCTGTATGTTTTTGTTGCTTTCCTTGGAGACCCGTTTACAAATGTCTGTATATAATGAAGAGAAAAGCTGCAATGTTTCTTTGCTGCTGTAGGTCAAGATTCATAAAGGATCCTGCTAGGTAAGAGTGAAACAAAGGTAATTTTTGCATAAGAGTCATTTGCATTTGAAAATCAGCTTGCCCTACCTTTGTGGCTTTAGGAAAGTTATGCATATTGAGGGATCCTTCTGAAGCATTAACTAGTGCCTAGTCTCACTTCTGTTCACAAATATTGCCAATTGACAGAATCCATTGAAAATAACTTGCATTTCCTTTGAACCTTAGAAGCCACACAAAGAAAAAAATACAGCTATGTAACTTGTTTTCAATATAGGTATAAAGCATTTTCAGATATTACTATGTATGTTGGTTTATTCCAATGCTAGGTTTATCCAAAGGCAGCAGCACCCAAGGGCTTCTAAGTAGCTTTCAGTAATTTTTGCAAACATTTGACATTTTAATGGATACGCTTTGAGAAACTATAAAGGCATGTTTTGACAGCATATTGTGGAACTGCCATAATTATGAAGTTTGTGGAAATCTAATGTAAATCATGCTTGACAGCCTCTTATTTTTTTCTAGAAATGAAAATATGTTCCTGGGTAAAATATACATGTAATGAAGCAGATTTTTAAAAATGCTTCTATGTAAAGTACACATGTGATCAGTTGATGTTATGTTCAATATTTGTGACTAGGCAGAATTATAAAAAGTAATTGTGAAGTTAAAAAATTCTTTAGGTGGCCAGTTGTCAGTCCTCTCAGAGTGAGAAAAACTTGGCAAAATTCTAGGAAATCATAGACATCTACTTATCTACTAAACTCCTAGTTGTCTAGGGAATGAGTCTAGTGGCTAGAGAGCTTATTTATTTTGCATCATATAGCAAGTTTTCTAACGTACACATGGTTGTGCTGTAGATTCGCATGTGTGGAGATTTCTAGAATTAGAAAGTGTAAGATAAGTGTGCAAAGACCAAGTTAGTTAGTGGAGATGTAATTAGAGTGCTTAGAGTTGTCGATGGAAAATAAGCCCAACTCTTTAAAATAATTTAAAGAGGTGTATTCTGAGCCAAATTTGAGGACCATGACCCAGAGCCACACCCAAGAAGCCTTGAGCAAGTGGACTGGCTGTGGCTGGGCCACAGTTTGGTTTTGTACATTTTAGGGAGACAGGGGTAGCAGGTAAAGTCATAAATCAATACGTGGAAGGCACACATTGGTTTGGCCTGAAAAGGTGGGCCATCTCGAAGTGGGGGCTTACAGGTTATAGGTGGGTTTAAAGACTCCTTGACTTGTAATTGGTTAAAAAATGAAGCTTTGTCTAGAGGCTGGGAATGTTTTAGATAGGACACAAGTCACGGGACATATATTTCTTGTGCGAATTGAGGACGTGCAGGTTTGTCTTGCGTGGCCGTGGGCTTGTCAATGAGTCACAAAGGACATCTCCAAGAAAGGCGGGGGCATGATGAGGCACGTCTGACCTCCTCCTCCTGGCAGACAATTTAGTTTTAGGATGTCCTCTTGGCCAGGAGGGGGTCCATTCAGTCACCTGGTGGGGGGGGGAGATTTTTATTTAATTTTAATTCACAGAGTTCACAGATAACATGGTCTGAAGGAAACACTGTTAAAATTAAAATGCCTAATGCTTTGGCCTATGAGTCACTATGTGAAAACTTTTTAAACCTTTTTTTTTTCTCACTGTCTATACCTGAGGCAAATAACCGTATTTCATGAAAATATTTCATTGTTCTTTAAACAACCCTGGTGACTGCCTAACAATGGAGAGCAAAGTCTTGAATTTGGAAAACCAAAAATTTGGGGGTTTTTTGACCGTCAAAGTGACCCAGCTGTGAACACACTGCAGCCCAACGCTATGACAGCCAGGGCGGATGAGAGAGAGAAGTCGTTCAGCAATTGGCGCTGACAAATGTGGAGCTGTCATTAACTAGCTGAGGAACTCTGCGTGCGACGTCGAAACTAGGCGAAGCTACAGCCACGTGACTGGGACTCGACGCAAAGCCGGATTCAGGGCTCTCCGTGGAACTTGGTCAAGTCACGCTGGAGCCGCAATGACCCGCGTCTCAGCTGCGACTCACAAAGGGGACGGCAGCCGGCCGGCGTTGGCGACCCCGACGAGTCCTCACGGACCTGCCGCCAACAGCCTCATTCCTCGCGGACGTTGTTAGAGAGCGCCCTTCCCCGGACGGAGGGCCCCGCGGGGGACAGCGACCGGGCGGCAGGCGCGGCGCCGCTGACAGGCCGCGGTCGGGGCTGCACGCGCGCGGCGGGACACACACCCCCTCGGGCCGCTGCCCGCACCCGCCCGCCGGGCACCGGGCGGCAGCCCCCCCGCGGGGCAGCCGCAGCCCCCAAGCCCCTGGCACCCGGGTAGCCCTCCCCCTGCCCGGGCCGCGGCCCACGTCCGCCCGCGCCCAGAGCAGGACGCGCAGGGCGCGCAGGACCCACCGCGCCGCTCCCGCGCGCGCCCGCCCCGCTCTCGGGCATCCCGCGTGGCGGCGTCCGCCGGCTGCCGGGGCTTCCGCTCCGGTTCTCTGCCGTACAGAGGTCGTCGGCAGGAGGGCGCCGCTCCTGGCTGCCTCCGCCGTCTCTGCAGCCCTCCCCGCAGTGCCGAGACCAGGACGGCGGAAGCAGGCCTGGTCCTGCCGCTACGCCCGCGGAGGCTCCGGGGACGCCTCGTGCCGGCCTGGCTTCCCGGCTGCGACTCGGCAGCCCTGCCAGGTCCAGACCGGAGCGGGCTCCAAGCCGCCTGGGAGCCGCGCCTCTGTCGAGCCGGGCGTGGACGGCGCCCAGCAGATGTGATAGAAGCGAATCCAGCTGGACGCGTAGCTTTCCGCTGAAACGTTTACTTTCCCCTCCTTGCTGTGGCTTGCGTTGATGGCAGTCGTGAGCGCAGGTGTGGGGAACGAGCGCACGCGCGCCGGCGTCTGATGAACTAGGAGTGACTCCTAGTCGCTTTGGCAAGGAAGGAGTAGTTTTATTTTGGGGACCAGCTAAAGCTGTGCAGCAGTGTGAAATCCCAAATGTTGTTGGATTCTTGGATTGATTTACCACCACAAAAAGGAAAGAAAAAAGCAAAAACTTGGGGGTGTCGGCTTTTCTGCATCAGACACAGAAGGGGATAAAGCCACAGCCAAAAGATGGTCCCACAGAATCCGACTAAACCCTCCAGGTGCAGAGCAGAGAAAGGTGAAAAAACCAGAGCGGTGTCTGGTTGTTTCGTTGTAGTTACTGTATTGGGGGTGGGGTAAGCTAGACTGAAGCAGTGGATATTTTTTTTTTCTTTAACATTTTCCCCTTCTTGATTCTTGACTGCTTTTGACCGGCAGCCTGAGTTTTAAGTTCCTAAAGGAACTTGGGTATGAGTGAGGTGACAATATCATAGACTTCCAGCAACTCCAACTTGGGAAGAAGTGAGCCGTCTGCCTGTCAGGAAGGCCTTCTAGGTGACGGCGACAGGGGCTTGTCCCACGAGGTGGCAGGAAACCAGTCGTGGAGGAAGCGGGGAAGAGGCCCGCAGCTGCCCGAGGAGCTGCCTTCCGAGGAGGCTGCGGCTGGACGTGGGTGAAAAGCCTGCCGGTTGTGTCTCTGTTTCACTTCTCTTTAGGCGGGAATTGCAGGGGCCCCTACCCTGGACTTTGCAGTGAAACAGATCACAGTTGGCCCTACAGGCCTGAGCCGCCACGTGGGCGCCCCGGTTGGTCTTACGCCCCCATCCTCTCCCCATTTCTTCTTTGCTGTTTCATTGTTGACAGTGTCAACAGCAATATGCCCCATCTTTATTTATCCTAAGAAACACTAATCCTAGCTTCTTATTAGCCCAAATATTTTTGTTCTGAATAACATTGTTATGGGCCAAAAGATAGGTCCATAGCCCCAGCCTTTAGTTTCCTGAAACTGACAGGCACAAGGAGGGGTTCCCGGGTATTGACTGACTCGGGTGGGCCTTGCCAGGAGAAAAGCAGCAACACACATTCTGTCCTTTCTGGGAAGACCCCTGAAGCCCTTGGGGAGGCGGCCCTATTTCTGCTCGGGGGCTTGGCCCATCCGTTGCTGTGGGAACGGGAATTGCTTACTTAAGGAGAGGGAGCTGCGCTCGCTGTGCGTGGGCAGGTTTCTAGGCTTTCTGTTTTGCCTTCCCCTGCCTCTTCCTCCTGTGCGTTCTCCTGGTGCGCCCCAGGGGTGCAGGGGTCCTCACCCTCCTGAGGCCCAGCTGGGGAAGAATGGACAGGGCCGTGTGGACGTTAGTGGAAGCTGCTGTTTGCCAGCCCCCTCCACCTGACCGTGTCTGTGAGCCCAGGTCTGGTGTGGCTGCTGCGGGGTGCCTGCAGTAGGGACGCTGGAGGTGCGTTTGGCTGGGGTGGGGTTTTCCCTCCCCACGGCGCACTGAGCAACAGAGGGGTGGGGGGTGAGGGAGCCACGCTGCTGAATTCTGGCTGGCATTCAATGCCCCAGGTGGGGCAGCCTCTGCTTGGGTTTGGTTGTAAGATAAACTGGAGGAGAAGCACGGTTGTCCCATTGAATTATTTGAGGAAAAAACTACTGTAAATAACTTGTTTTTATCTTTTGTCAAAGTTTTTGTTTTTTTAAGCCAAAAAAACCTGTTTTCTTCAGAAAACATAATATTTTTTAGAAGTTAAGCATCAATAATACTGATTTTATTTTTCGTATACATCAGTCTTAGTAATTTCTTACAATGTCACCATGGAAAACTTTATCGGAGGTGACACATTGTCAGATGTCCCTAGAGACTTATTTTACTGTAATCTTGCAGAGGAAATGGGGAAAGCAGTGTGCAACAGGAAAGATAGGGCTAATTAAAGCTCATATACAATAATATTACCCTTTAAAATTAAGTTATAGGGTATCTCTACTATCAGTAAACAAGTGCAACCTCAAATATAAAACATTAATGGTATAAACAGTAGCTGATAAAATATTTATGTGCTTGTTTATAGCATGTTAAAAATAAGATTCAGTCATACTCTTACAATCACATAGACTGTGTTTATAGGAAGACTATGAGAAAGAAAGAAACTATTTTAACAATTATTAATTTAGGTAGTTGAAATTGTGTTGCCTGTGTTAATTCAAGTAATTACTGAGTATGCTTTTACATCAGGGTTTATATTTATTAAAAAGAAAACTAAACTCTAACAACGACATGTGTTTAATGGATGTTTCTTCACAGAAAGACCTACTTCATTCTACCATATGGAATTTCACTGTATGCCAATTAAATTGGGTAGACTTATTCTATGAGAGATGAAGTTATAAATTTAAAAGAATTGATTTATTTTAATTAGCATTTTGCTCCCCAGATTCTTATACTATTTAGAGTCATGAAAATACATGAATTCATATAAATAATTCAACCAAATAAAAGACTGTAACATTTACTCTTTTGGTAAGATTTGATGGATAAGGAGCTTATATTCAGACCCCATTTCTTATATTTACGTTACAAATAATAAAACAAGAATAATGGTATGTCCTAAGACTACTGCAATGGAAAAGCACAAAAAGGTGGCTAAAAATACAGTTTCAACTTTTTTTTCGAAAAGCTTTATCCAAACCCTTGTGGCCATCAACAAAGCATAATACGATCCCTGGTATTCATGAATGTTTTCTGTGTCCATATGCCTTGCAATTTTCAGAAACTGTATTGTTTGAAAAATTATATTAGAGCATAAAATGTCATACAGAGTAATTTTATGCTGTCATCATAACTTTAAAAACACATAAGTACAATTAATTATTATATTCAATTTGTTTGGGCCATTATTCATGAAAGCAACCTAATGTGCACACACATGTACAATTGTATAAATAATTTTAATGACAATTACTAAACCAAAAAGGGCAAAAACCCTACAGTTACACAACCAGGTAATCTGCTAATATATGTAGAAATAAAAGGAAAAGACTGGAAAGCAATGATGACATTATTTTTCAAAATGGAGCAAAAGGAATTTTGCCAGAAAAGCGAGTTAACAGAAATGTGGTTTTCAATATCTTAAGGCTATATCAGAGTTTAAAATTTAGGTAGAATATATTTATAATCAATCCTATACATGAGCGATAAAGTTTATGAAATACTAAGAACATGAGAATATCTCTTGCAGTAGTGTATCATTTCTGTCAAATTTGTCATTAAGGCTAATTCTCAAATCAAGACAATTTAAAAAATCTTAGAAGAAAAAAAGCAGACCTAGAGTGAAGATGGTGCAACACTAATTACTAACAGACAGTAATTAATGTCTCTAAAATTAATAAGAATATAATGGTAGCTACCAAAAGTAGAGGGACTAGAGAAAGAGAAGAAAGTCCACATAAATTTGGTTGATTTCCAACAGGTTACAAATTGATTGTCCATCACCATCCATCAAGATGTATTCAATTCCTCCACTGTTTGAATCCAGTCTTACCTTTTACTGATAGAATGAAAGTCATGTGCTTTGATTACTTTGTCTTTATCTTCTGCATATGTACTAGCAATCTTTTTTTTTGTGTGATTATCATGAGGTTTACAAAAAACATCTTATAGCATTCCAACTTAAACTGATAATAATTCAAAAACAGGTACTCTACAATTTTACTTCTCTAGGCACACACATTTTATAATGAGGTCACACTATTCATGTTTCTATACTGTGTATCCACTAACAAATTATTGAAGCCATAATTATTTTAATGCCCTTGTCTTTTAATTTTACACTTTTATAAAGTTAAAAGTAATTTATAGCTCACCAGTATAATATTAGAGTGCTCTGAATTTGACTAGATATTTACCTTTACCAGTGAGTTTTATACTTTCATATGTTTCCATGCTGTTACTTAGTGTCCTTTTGTTTAAAATAGAATTTCCTTTAGCATCTTTTTGTAAGACAGTTCTCATGTCTTGAGAGCTTTTGCTTGTCTAAGAATGTCTCTATACTTCTTTATTCTGCAGAACAGCATCACTGGGTATAGTATTCTTTGCGTGGCAGGGTTTTTTTGTTTTTAATTTCAGCACTGGTTTGCAAGGCTTCTCTTGAGAAGTCTGCTGATAGCCTTATGGGAGTTCTCTTACATGTGATAAATTTCCTTTCTCTTGGTAGTTTTGAGATTCTCTTTTTGTCTTTGGTGTTTAATGGATTAATTATTATGTGTCTTCAAGTATTAATCTTTGGGTTTATTTTACCTTGCTTGGGATCTTTTGATCTTCATGAATTTGGATGTCTAGATCCCTTCCAAGATTTGAAAGTTTCAGTCAGTATTTCTTTAAGTTTCTCTCCCCTTCCTTTCCCTTACTGTTTTCTAGGAATCCCAAAGTCATACATTTGCATACCTGATGGCATCACATCGGACCATCATGTTTTCTTCAGTCTTTTTAAATCTTATTTTTCTTTTTTGTCCCTCTTATTGGCTAATTTTAAATGCTCTGTCTTTGACTTCATTAATTATTTTTTATCTGATTGAGTCTGTACAATGGGGAATGTAAAGCTCTTTAATAAATGTTGAGAAAACTGGATATCCACGTGTAAAAGAATAAAATTACACTCATGCATTACACCACATACAAAACTCAGGCTGAAATGAATGAATGACTGAAGTGTACAATCTGAAACTTTAACACTCCTTCAAGAAAACATAGGAAAAAAGTTTTTTGACATTACTCTTGGCGGTGACTTTCTGGATATGACACCAATAGCAAAGGTGACAAAAGCAAAAATGAGTAAGTGGAACAATATCAAATGAAAAGCTTCTGCACAGCAAAGGAGGCAGTCCACAAAATGAAAAGGCTACTTATGGGTCTAAGGAAAATATTTTTAAGACGTGTGTCTGATAAGGGGTTAATATCCAAAATGTATAAGGAACTCACATAACTAAATATAAAAAAAAATTGGGAATGACCTGAAAAGACGTTTTTCCCAAAGAAGATGTAGAAACAGTCAAAATGTATATGAAAAAGTGCTCAACATTAGTAATCGTCAAGGAAATGCCAATCAAAACCACAATGAGGTATCACCTCATACCTGTTAGAACGAACAAGACAAAAGATAACAAGTTTTGGAGAGCATGTGGAGAAAAGCGTTCCCTTGCATACTCTTAGTGGGTATATAAATTGGTGCAGCCATTATGGGAAATGGTATGAAGGCTTCTCACAAAAGTAAAACTAGAACTACCACATAGTCCAGCAATCCCACTACTTGGGTATGTATCAAAAGGAAATGAAATCAGTATCTCAAGGAGACAACTTGCACTCCAGTGTTTACTGCAGCATTACTCACAATAAGCAACATATGGAAAGAACCTAAGTGTCCATCACAGGAAGAAACATGAAAAAGTGGTGTGTGTGTGTGCACATATACACACATACATATTTACAACGGAATACGTCATTCAGCTTTTTAAAAAAGATATCCTGTGGCTTGCAAAATTGGATATCCGTGGAGGACATTATACTAAATAAAATAAGCCAGACACACAAAGACAAATACTATATGACCTCACAAATATGTGAAGCCTAAAAATGTTGAATTAGTGGAAACACAATAGGATGGCAATTACCCAGGGCAGGGGGCTGGAGAAAAAAAGATGTTGATCAGAGGGTACAAACATTCAGTTACAGAATGATCAAGTCCTGGTATTTATTTATAGCATGGGTGGTGATGGATGTGTTAACTGATTTGAATGTGATACTTATCACACAATGTATACATACCTCAAATGATTGTCATGTACATGCAATATTTATTGGTCAATTAAATATTTTAAAATTTAAAAAAGAATGAAATAGTAGTGACACTGCATGAGTTACAAATCAAGAATGATAATAGCCTTGAGCTTCCACTCTTGCGCTCTTGATAACACACCAGCCACAAGACCCAGCCCATATAAGCCTGTGAGATGATAAGAAATTATAAAAGACTGATGTAATTCTTTTCCTGTTAAGGCATCAAAAACCCATCAGGCCCACCAGGACTGGCAGTTGATAGCAAACAAATAAGGGAGCCCGGATGAGACCAAAGAACTACCCAACTGTGTCCAACCAAACTGCCATTCTATAGCATTGTGAGTAAGTAAATGCTGCTTCTGTTAAGTCTCTAAGTTCTGGGACTATTTGTTGTACAGAAAATACTAAAAGACAAAAAAAGAATGGTACCATAATTAGGGTGTTGCCACAAGAAAAATCTTAAATACGTGGAATTTGTTTTGGGGCTACGCTTTGGGTAGATTCTAAAAAGTAGCAGAAAAAAGCTGCTAGCAAAGACTAGAAAAATAGTGAGCAAGTAGTGGAGCCTGGAAGGATGGTAAGAAAATTGCTATAGCAGGTGGACAAAAGTGCTGACCCTGAAAATTTTAATTGATGATAGCAAACATCTTAATCATTATTTTATATTGCCATTATCTATTTGTATCTATATAAAATTATATAGATAATGTATATATAAATAGAGAATATATACTTTATCTGTAATGTATACACATTGTCTATTTTATCTACATATATTTGTGTATATACAAATATAAAAACTCAAAAATCTTAAAATATATTATAGATATATAACTATTAAAATATATATTTTATATGTAATAGATACATAATACATATATAATATATTTATCACAGAAACTGGAAATCACATGCAACTACCCAACACCCTCCTCCTTCACGTCACACACGTGCACACAGGCAAATCCTCTCCTGAACTGAACACGACAGATTAATTTTTAGAAGAAGCTGAAATGGGATTACTAGAGGACCCCAGTGACTGTGGAAAGGTTTAGAGTCAGCCTTTCCTCTTACTCCTTTTGAGAAAATTCCTTCCACATCTCTAGAAATGTTCTGAACAACGATCCTGTAGAGACGTCACTGGCAATTTCCATTTTTCACGTGAATGTCCCCAGTGGGTAAGCCAGGAGGTCCTCTATATTCAATATTAAGTTTAGAATGGCCAGAGCCTTAATTTTATTTACATTTAAAACAAATTATGTTCTTACAGCTTTTAGTGTCTTTTTATCCTTACTATCAAGATAAACATTATCACAAGTTTTCCTGCAGTAGGTTTTAAATTGTAAAATAATACATTCTCTCTTTCTCACTATCAGGATCATAAACTCCCCTATTTGAGGGCTAAGACTCCCACATGCTAGTGCTTCTTGTTCCTCTTTTAGAAAAACAAAAGGCAGATATCTTGTAAACCATAAAGAATAATGTACATGCTAACCATCATTAATTAAAGGAAATTATACAATGCACAAAAAAGAGCAAAGAAGAAAAACAATTCATTTTCTTTTAAACATGCCTTGTTTTTTCCTGAACTTAAATGGTTAATGGGAGCCAGAGACTTCTGAGGTGGGGGTGGGGGGAGGTATCTCTGAAGGAACAAAGCTGAGTTGCTATATTGAGTTTGAAGATCCAAACCAAGGGCTTCAGGTAGAGAAAAATCTTTAGGCAGAGGCTTCAGACGTAAGCACGAGTAGACAGCTCAAGGGTGTCATGCTTCAGTTCAGCCAAGAGCCCCCTCCCACCCCAGGTCCAACTTCCTAAAGAACACTGCGACATCCTGACTTTCTCAGTTGTGCGTGAGCAAGGATTTTCTTGGCTGCTATTCTTGTGTTGTAATATTTTCTTTCGTGGCAATTTTTGGCCAATACAGTCAGGGCAGCCTTTCTTTCCTATTTCAAGTGTCTTCATTTCTATATTCTAGACTATTACCAACATATGAGCTTTATTTTAATTATTTATACTATAGCCAATGACAAAAACTTTCAAGGGTCATTTAATTGCAGCAGATGCCCCAAAGAGAAGAGTTTATATTTTTCTGAATTATCTGTAGGCCAATTTAACAGTCACTGTCATTAAGAAGTTAGATCATTAGATAAAAATTTTCTGTAAATCATCAGCTTTTTTTTTTGCAATCTGGAAACACATATATAGGCTTGAGGGATTTTTAGAACAGTTGTGTATTAGGGAAATTAGTTTTTTCACATTTCGGGATTTAGGTCCACTCTTGTCACTGACCACACTACCAAAAGGATTACAAATCTTTCAGAATGAATATCAGAGGACAACAGTCAAAATACTCAACATACAGAGCCACAAATTTTAGCCAACTGCTATTCTTTAAATACCAGTTATGAAAATGTCAAAGGATTTTCAATGTTTGCCTACTTTGTCCAGATGCCATGAACATCTAACTGAGGAGAAACAGTGCACATATGCTCCCTTGTCAATTAAACCTGCCTTGAGAGCATAATTAGTTGCCAATACTTATTTTCACATTTTGATCACACACTTGCATTTGCCAAGTTTTAAGGAGCTGGAGAAAATATAGTAAAATGTTATTTTGCTAGCTTCTGCAGGGATTTGAAAGACGCTTCCAGAAAGATTTTCCACTTCTTAAATTAATGTACTTCATTAGCTAGTTGTCTCCCTGCCACTGTTTCTTCTCAAACGTCTCAAGTCTACGTTGGCCTTTGCATTTCGTGCAGTTTACGTTCCTTTCGATGACCAGGAGGCATTTGTTCACTGTCACCACCAGGTTTCAAACACACACAGATTGAAAGAATGTTGTTTTCTCTGACTTTCCTTAAAATTTCTCTATGAAAGACAAGATAAATTGAGGATATTTTTCTAAAACATGTTTTTTGGTTACTTTAAATAAAATCTTTGAAATGATGCATTACCCTGTCTGGCATACAGAGTGATGCCTCCTCCTTACTGTTGATAAGGAAGGAATAAACATTCACTAGGCTGAGGTGAAGTGTGTTCAAGAGTTAAGCAAGGAACAAGCTGCCTCAAATCACTTTTGTATTATTTCGTTCAACAAATTTGCTGCATGCTTACTATTGGCCAAGCCAGATGACACGAACTGGAGACACACTGGTGTACAAAAGCAGATATGGCTCTTGCCTTCGTGGATCTCATAATTTAGTGGAGGAGAAAGATTTTAACTTTTTACAGCTCACCCAAATAAATGGAAACTTTAAGTCTGAGAAGTGTTACTCGAGAGAGGTGCGTGGGGCCGTGGAAGCACATCGTGGGGACTTTAATCTAGCCTGGGGCGTCATCCGTAGGGGAAGAATGTCTAAGCTAAGATCTGCACAGAAAGCAGGTGCTTTCCCAGGTAGGAGACGGGAAGCGACGAGCAGCCCACCGGTCGGACCAAGGCGCATGCGCAAAAGCCCTCCAGTGCAGTGGAGCTGGGCGTGTTCGATGCCTGAAGGCGGCCAATGTGGCCAGAGCCCAGAGTGGGAGAGCGACACAAGATGAGCTGAAAAGCCAGCTGCGGTGCTCGGGCCCAGAGGCCGGGCTGAGGATTTTCGTCTGTATCTCAAGTTTGGCTAACATAAGCTGATGACATTTTTAAAAGAATGAATAGTCACATAATGGTCCTGAATAAGATAACTCAATATTACTAAAATTGCAATTTATCCACAAGTAATTTATGAATTCATGCAAACCAACCAAAATGCCAGGAGTTTTGGGGTTTTGTTTTTAACTTGATTCTCAATTCATTTTAAAGATGATCTGGAATGGAAAAATCACAAAAAATAAGTTTAATTTTTTTTCTTTTGAGACAGGGTTTCATTCTGTCACATGCACTAGAGTGTAGTGGAGTGATCATAACTCACTGCAACCTCCAATGTGGGGGCTCAAGAAATCCTCCTGGCTCAGCCTCCCAAGTATCTAGGACTGTAGGTGTGCACTTCCATGCCTGGTTATTTTTTTTTCTTGGTAGAAGTGGGGGGTCTCATGATGTTGCCCAGGCTGGTCTCCAATGCCTGGGCTCAAGTGATCCTCCCGCCTTGGCCTCCCAATGTGCCAGGATTACAGGCGTGATCCACTGCACCTAGCCAGTTAACAAATTTTAGGACACCTATCTGGTCCACAAAATGTTAAATACCAAAGCTATGATAATTAAAACAGCATGGAACTGGCAATGAGAACATGCAGAGAAATCAATGCAACAGAAAAAGATCCACAAAAAAACTAATTACAGAATTTGATAAAGGTGGCACCCCAGATCACTGAAGAGATTAGATGAGCCAGGAATCTGTATTGATACAACTATCTATTTATCTAGAGTAAACAAAAGCTTAAAGTTAGATGCCTATCATACACTCCACATAAATTGAATAAAAGAGTAGATAAAAAGACAGGTGAAAAACTAAGAGAAAATATCTGCAATTAATATAACTGCCAAGGGTTTTATCTGCATCACCAAGAATAAAAAGACAAACAACCACACAAAAAAAGTAGGCAAAGGATACAATACAATGGCTATTTGACATACCAAAAAAATGTATCAACCTCACTAGCAATCAGAAATGTACAAATTCACACAAGATACATTTTTCCTTTATTAGAATTGGCCAAAATAGAAAAAAATTAAAAGACTACAAATTGGTGAGCATTTATAATAATGGGTTTCAATCCTAGATGAACAATTTTAATACCCTGGGAAGACTATCAATGGCTAGACTCCATCCTAGACCAATTCATTTAAAATTTCTATGAATGATATGTGGGTATTAGGGGTCTTTGGCTTATTTGTTTGTATATTTGTGTTTTCAGGAGCCCTGGCTGATTTTACTCTGTGTCCAAGGTTGAAAAACATTGATATATTACTGAAAATAAATGGACTTTTTTTTCTGTAAGAAGCTATCAAAATTTTTTATAAAAATTAAGTTGTTTGGTGTATTAGTCTTCATTAAGTCCCTTTAAATTAAAAAGAAATTAATCCAATACTTCTCAAACTTTAGTATGCATATATTGTTTCTCTCTTTATTTTAAAGATCTTTACTGAGGTATAAATGATATACAAAAACTCCACATATTGGAAATGCAAATCAAAACCACAATGAGATATCACTTAACTCCAGTGAGATTGGCTCATATCAAAAAATCCCCAAATAACAAATGTTGGCGGGGATGTGGACAGGTAGGAACACTCATACACTGCTGGTGGGACTGCAAATTAGTACAACCTCTATGGAAAAGAATATGGAGATACCTCAAAGAATTAAAAGTAGAATTACCATTTGACCCAGCAATCCCACTACTGGGTATTTATCCAAAAGAAAAAAAGACATTTTATAATAAAGACATCTGCTCTCGAATGTTCATAGCAGCACAATTCACAATTGCAAAGTTGTGGAAACAACCCAGGTGCCCATCAATACACGAGTGGATCAATAAAATGTGGTATATGTATACCATGGAGTATTACTCAGCAATAAGGAACAACAGTGAATTAACACATCTGGTATTATCCTGGTTGGAGCTAGAACCCATTCTTCGAAGCGAAGTGTCACAGGATTGGAAAAACAAGCATCACTGGTACTCACCATCAAACTGGTACTAACTGATGAACACTTACGTCACACAGGGCAATAACATTCATCAGAGGGCGGGCGGGCGGGAGGGGGGTGGAAGGGATGGGAAAAACTCTCACTGAATGGATGTGGGGAGCACAGCTTGGGAGACGACCACGATTGTGGCTCTGACACGGGCAGAACAGGGGCAATGTGTATGGCCAAAGTGTTGTACCCCCATGATATTCTGAAAGTAAAAAAAAAAATTAAAAAACAAACAAACAAAAAAAACCCTCCACATATTTAACGTGTACAATTTGATGAGTTAGACATATGCATACACCTGTGAAATCATTACCACCATCACAGTAATAAATATATCCACCACCTATAAAAATTTCTTTTGCCCCTACTTTTGTGGTCAGAACACTTAATATGAGGTCCACCTCTTAAATGTTTTAAATGCATAATACATATTGTTAACTATAGGCGTTATGTCGTGTAGCAGATCTCTAGAACTCATTTATCTTGCATAAATGAAACTTTACACCAATTGAATAACAACTCACCATAGAGCTATCAAAATCTTAAACATGCATTTCTCTCAGACTCAAGCAATTCCATTTCAAACAATCCATCCTACAGAAATAGTGTACATATCCAAACGATGTGTGAAAGTATTTGCTGGGGTACTTTGCAGTAACAAAAATTGATTAAGAGACAACCTAAAAAGGTATAAGGGAATTGTGAAAAAAATTAATGAGATATACCTATAATGAAATATGATGTATTAATTGAAAGGACTGAGGCAGATATGAACAATCACATCAAGACATAATATTAAATATACAAAGAAAAATGTAGAATAAGAAATAGTATGATTTCACTTATGTATGAAAATTATATATGTATAGGAGCAGAAAAATATCTGGAAGGGGACTTTTAATTCTTTTGCATAGCTTGAATTTTTACAATGATCATGTATTAGTGTACTATTTGTACAATATTTTAAGATTTTAAACACAGAAGGGAGTAAGGGAAAGACTAGAAGAGCAACATAGGCTTCCACTGTGCCCTGCATGTCAGAGACCCAGCAGGCCACAACCAGACAGCCACACCTACCCAGAGCTGGCAAAGAGCCACAGCCCTCCAGCAGGGCTAATGGACCAAAAGGGGACATGGACTTGAATGTTTTTCCTGCAAATATGCAATTTTCAATAATGGATACCTGTCTGCAGATGTATAGACAAATGTAAATGAAAGCTCATTTATACCAAATATTGTTCCTCTTACTCCTTAACTCATATATTTAAAAATCTTCACCATGCAAACTCCTGTAACAGGACACGAGCATGTGTTTTTCAAACAAAAATCAAAGCAGCTTAGCACATTATGTAAACCGGGAACTAACCAGTGCTACTTTTCTCCAATCTATTTAGCTTTCTCAAATAAATTTTTGAGGAACAGCATACTTTGAGGAACAAAAAAATTAGTCAGTGTTGCTGCCAATACATTGGGCAACAAGTTCCCCCAAAAGACATATACATCAAAGTACCTTAGATATCACCATTTTTTCAAATGAAAAAACTTATGAATAACTAATGGGCATATGCATGATATAATCATGGTCTAGCTGGGTCATTTTTCAGTTAAGTTGATGGATGTGCAGCGACACAGGAAAGCGGCTCCCAATGCTGGGAGCCACTTGAAGTCCAAGTGGGTCCTTGGCCTCTCGAAACAAAGAATTCAGGAGCAAGCCAACAGTACGAAGTGAAAGTGAGATTTATTCAGAAACTATAGAAAGTGTGATCCACAGACAGCAGAGGCAAGTTCCCCCTGCAGAGGAGAACCCACCCTCTGGTTCCTGTTGCCTTTCTATTTAAGCAACAGGCTAAACAAAGGGAGGAGTATTCACAGAAAGGGCGCTGTTCCTCCACCATCTTGGCTCTAACTGTTTGGAACTTGCCCTGCCTCCATCCTGTTTTGATCAGAGCAATTGGAAACTCTGTCTTCAGACTTCCCAACTTGGTTAGGTACAGCTGCAGTGATGCCCAAAGCAATGCCCAAGGCATCACCTGCAGCAATGCCACACCCAAAGTGGTACCCGAAAGTTCCTTGTCTCATTCCCCCTCAGAGATAATACTCCCCATTAATCTCAAGGGGTTGTAGAAGGATGAAGGTCTGTCTTCTGTAGTTTCTTCCTGCTGATGTTATGGGCGTAGACCCTGCCTGGCACTGGAGGAGTAAAAATCTCTGGAAACCTGGTCTAAGGGGCCCAGGGCAGGATGCTGCCAAGTTCTGGATTGGCTGGTGGGATGGTTTGGAAGCCTCGTATTAGCAGCATCTTGGATTGCAATTACTGTAACCTGGAAGATACAAATTCACCAGAGGGTTAAACAAACATGGTGCAAAGACTGCAAGAAGAAAGGTAGCTAATAAGGGCCCAAGGAAGGGAAGGAAACAAATGATACTGGGCACATAGCAAGTACATTCCTATCAGTCATTTGAACGAGAGTGTTACTTACCTTTCTTGCCGTCTTTGGGAGGTTGCCTTGTGCACAGGTACCTGAGGTCTGCTATGGGCTGGCAGGAGTCTGCTAGCTCCTCTGTGCCAACCTGTGGGGGCTCAGGAGAAAGAGGTTTCATCCAAGACAAATGTTCCCAACCTGTTACTTCTGATAATGACAGGAAAAGGAAGCTTACAGGTAACTAAACACTTAAATTATCTAGTAACAAATTTCCACTAATTTGGATAAAAGCAAAATTCTTAAATGAGTCCTAATGTCTCTGAATACAGGCCTGGTCCTTCGTTTCATGAAAACAGTTTATTTTGATTGTTTTCTGTTCCTGGGTCTGAAAACAGACTTCAGTTAACTTGAGTTTGTGTTAGATACCCATGAGTCAAGGCCCTGTAACCTAACAGCACAAGGTTTAGTTCACAATATTTGACACAGCCTTGACCTGCTTTGAGGACTTTCATCAAAAATGTCAAAAGGCCTGGAACACCCAAAACAGAATCACATTTTACTATAAAATAATATCAATTCACCAACCAAAAGTTATCAACAAAAATATTTTACAGGCAACATATAAAGTGACATGGATGTGAAAACTTTACCTGTTAAAAGTTCACTTTTTTCTCAGCAATCAAAACCTAACAAGGCCAACATAGGAACCATCCCGACAAAACACAAAATATGTTTCTCAGGCCAGTTACCAAAAGGTAAAGAAAAGCACTTGTAGTGTGATTGATTTTCCTCAACGCTGGGAACCCATCCGGACAACTCTGAAGTCAAACTTGATGAAAAGGGCACCAACTTAAGTAGACACAGGAAGGTGTCCAGGGTCTTGAGCACACGGCATACTGTAGAGCAATGTGAACAATAAAAACTGCTACCTCGAGGAGGGGAGCAAATGACCCTTAGTAACAGCATGAAAAGTGTTCCAATCACATTGAACAAATCAGACATATCAAGAAAAGCCGAGAATAGAATTAAGTTATACTAAAGGAAAACATTGCTTTTAAGAAAAACATTTTATTGTCAGGCTGTAGCAACACACTTAGAACCAGAGGAGTAAAAGTTATAGGAGCCGACGATAAAGGTTAAAGTGGAGAATTACCATTCCAGCCTTATCAAGGGGAGAAAAAGCCAAAAAGCAGCTAGACATAGCAAAAGTTGAACTTTTGAGATGTAAATCTGAGAACTTTCAAAAGAAGCACATTATAGAATTAGAATCAAAACCTTTTTGCAGTTTCACTAACAGCAAATCAATATTTCAAGAAAACCTTGTGATTTTAACCAAAACTTTTCTCCTTTAATTATAGCCAACTCAACCATACACAAAATTATTTCATAAATTCCCCTCCATGAACCCCATTACAACCTACACAGACCATGTACTACATGCCTGGACTTTCTTTTTTTGTCCTACATTTCCTCTTTCCCAAATAACCAGCCATTCCGTGTCAGGACAAAAAGGCACCACACAAGATCCTTTCCCACACAAAACCATTCCCTGTCTGGTCAATCTATCATACCAGAAATACGTTTGCATACTCATAGCTTTTCTACATCTCTTTCTCCACCTTACTAGTGGCTTTCTACCTTGCTTTTATTTTCCCTCCAAATCCATACTTTGAATCAATCTATCTCCAAACAACCTCTGAATTAGACAAACTTACACATATAATTTGTCAACACATTTTATGCCTCTTTCACAACACTTCTTATTCCTTGGTACACCCAATAAATAGAATTACATGCATTGAACAGAACTCCTATTTTAGTAACTTTAAATTTTAGTGAAAAAACCTAAGGAGCAGGAAATTTTGAATTGTCTGTTATAAGCATCTATTTTATTTATATTTGTCCAATAAATTATTTTAGCAGTTTACATAAATTATTTTAGCAGTTTACTTAAATCTTAGTTATTAATTTAAGTCATTTTCTGTTAATCATGTTTATAGCCTGTTAATGTTAGACGTTTACCTTAGTAAGAACCTTAAAGTTAAACACATGGGTATTTTTTTTTGCTCATAACTCAGAAGATTTAGCTGTTTTTATTAAGTAATCAACATTGAATTAGTCTTATTTACCAAAAATTTACTAACTTTACATGAACTTGAAAAGAATTTAGAGTTATTTACTTAATTTATATATAACATAATACTTGTGCATATACACAAACATAAACACATTTAAACATGTATACATACATGCACACACAATGATTTAATATTTTTTCTACCTCCGAATTCCAGCCATGAGACAACACAAATTCACCAGTCTGCAAAAGGTGTCTGAAATCCTGTACCAGAGAGCTGGCAGAAGCCCCCTCAGAGTCAGGGACTGAAGCGACTCCAGCGGGGGTGCAGGCCTCCTGGTGGGGGGCTACAAAAGGATAATTCTAGGTCCTCCATGTCTGCAACAGATTCCTGGTGCCTGGGATGGCAGGCCATAAAAGATAGAAGGCCTTAAAAACCTGTACATAAGGGATTTCTACCCATTTTCCTTCCTTTTTACAGAATAAGTCCAATTGTAAAATTGTGTTATAGTTTAAAGAACCATTTTCAGGCCAAGTTTCCTGGCCTCCAAGTTGGTATTGGGGCCAGACAGTATTGCAATAGAAAATGAGCCTCTCTTTTTTTAGATCTTCTAACTTAAACTTATCCCAGTTAGTGAGGAGGCATCCTAGTGGGGAATCCTTTGGGATGCTGCTTGTGGTCCCCATCTCCGAACAGGATTTCTGTTAGACACGTGGGCTTCCCTGAACCTGGCAAAGAACTCAGTATCTTGTCTCTCAGAGTCCCACCTTCCTTTTCCTCTAAGAAAGTCAACAAGGCAACAGCGGCCAAACCTTGCAAAGTCAAGGCGGGTGCAGCTGAGAAAGTGCAAAGGCTAAGGAGAAAAGGACACAGCAAAACAAATGTTGCAACACACAAAGTACAGAACAGCTTCGGCTGGAGAACAAATGTAACATTACAAATGTAACATTATAGTCCGACTTGAAGAAACTACTTAGGGTTTGGGCAAAGGAAAAAAAGTTAACAGCAAGAGCAGCAGCCTAAATGCCAGCAAGAGGCCTCAGACAGAAAAATAAGTTTATGTGATCACACGCAGCCTAGAGAAATTATAAAGCCAGCTCACTTAAGGTACCACAGATAAGTCTGGAGTTTAAGAGTCTTGGAAGCAAACAACCTATGGAGCAACAGTCAGTCAACTGCTGGGCAAACGGTAAGTCTTAGCGTTAGGGCAAGCAAAGACGGGTCGTAAGGGGGAAAAATAGAGCTCTGGCAGAGGGCTCTAGGCGGCCCAGCTTTCAGAAACACAAAACGAATCAGGAATACCTAAACGTTCCCAAGGGGCCTATTTCAGCTTTGACTTGGGAATACCTGATTGTCCCCAAGGGGCCTATTTCAGCCCTTTTACTTGGGTCACTGAAACCACCTGGCTCTGGCGTCCCAGAGTCACCACAATAAACAACTTCTATTTAACAAACGAATTTCAAAATAGACACGAAAAATGACCTGCTTTACAAAGAATGGAAACAATCAACCAAATAAGTAAAGCAAAAAGTATAAATGCAGTTATGAAATAATGACAGGCCTTCACTTATGCACTAAGACAAAAACAGGTCAGTGAGTTACAGTCCAAAACACAGAAGAGATCAAAAAAGAAAGGCAAAAGGAGATAGTGAATTGTTGGACTCCTGCTCAATGTGGGAACAAGTCCCACCCACTCCCAAGGCCGAGTCACCCCGTGTCCATCAACTAGTTCAATCTGCACAACACGGAGGTGAAAACTCCTGCCACCCTGTTACCCGGGGAGCCGTAGTTAGACAGATGGAGTGAGTTTCTGTTCTTACATTCAGAAAGAGCCTCAAGTACAGAGTCAGAAAAAGAGAGATGACACTTTAGAAGACAGGAAAACCGGAAAGAAACCAGACTAGACAAAGGGAGACTTACCTGTCCTTCAGGTTCCGAATAGTGTCAAGGTCTTAAACTGGGGTCCGGTTAGGGGTCTCCCTTCATCCCATCTGGGTTGCCAGGAAGATGACACAGGAAAGTGACTCTCAATGCTGGGAGCCATTAGAAGTCCAAGTGGGTCCTTGACTTTGTGCAAGAAAGAATTCAGGAGGGAGCCAACAGTATAAAGTAAAAGTGAGATTTATTCAGAAACAATAGAAAGTCTAGTCTACAGAGTAGAGGCTGGCCTCCCCTGCAGCACAGAACCAGCCCCTGGTTACGGTTGCCTTTCTATTTAAGCAATGGGGTAAACAAGGAAAGGATGTTCATGGAAGGGGCAGTGTTCCTGCATCATCTCGGTTCTAAGCAGTTGCACTTGACCTGCCTCCATCCTGTTTAGATCAGGGCAATTGGAAACTCTGTCTTGAGACTTCCTGACTTGGTTAGGTACAGCTGCAGTGATGCCCACAGCAAATTCCCAAGGCATCATCGGTAGCAATGCCACACCCAAAGCTGTACCTGCTGTTCCCAGTCCCATTAGCATAATGCTAGCTGGTGCTAGCCGTAAACTGTTACCAGTCAGTAGCATTGTGTAACACTCATCTAACCATCTTTACTCTGCTTTCTGTCCACACTATTTATTTATGATAGCCAAGAGGCAAGGAGAGCTTAAAGCACAAAGACTAAAAGAAGTATTTATGGAGTACAGAGTCCCCTTTGGAGGTGAGGAGCCTCTACGCCACTTCTACCATCTCCTTTGTAATAAAAATAAGAGGGGGCGGATTCTTCTTTTGTGGGCAATATAAACATACAAGTAACACACATTTCAAATTTTAAAAATCACTCATTTTCAAGTAATAAAACTCATAGCTGCTAACTTCCAGAGCTGAACCAAGACTTAAAACCCAAGTTTGCTATCTCTGAAGCCCTCGCCATAGTCTACCACTCATTAAATGGTTCCTGTCTGAATTTTATAACTACTAGTTTTAATTTTATTTATTTATTTTCCACCACATCAAGTGTGAGCTCAGAGAACTAATTTTCTAACTCATTCATTAGCTTCAAGTTGGTAATCAAAATACATTTCTAAGTAATTTCTTTTTTTCCCTTTTATTTCAGAATATTATGGGGGTACAACACTTTATATATATTGCCCATATCAGAGCTACAATCATGGACATCCCCCAAACTGCACCCTGCACCCATTCAGTGATAGTTTTCCCATCCCCTCCACCCCCCTCCTGCCTGCCTGCCCCCTGATGAATATTATTGCCATGTGTGACATAAGTATTGATCATTTAGTACCAATTTGGTGGTGAGAACCAGTGGTGCTAGTTTTTCCATTCTTGTGATACTTCCCTTCGACGAATGGGCACTAGCTCCATCCAGGATAATACCAGATGTGTTAATTCACTGTTGTTTTTTATTGCTGAGTAATTTCTAACACTCATTCTTACTTTCTAGCAAAACTTCTAACTGTCCCATGCATGTACCTTTTCCATTCCTGTTTCTGACTTTGTTTGGGCTAGTTGCTTCTCTGATAGTAATTTGTCCCTTCTTTTCTGCCTATTCGGAAGTGTTACACAATTTGAAGATCCAGATTAAGTGAAGTCTCCCAACTCAACTGGGCTTAACATGACTTGTTATTGCCCATGCTCTAGGTGGAATACTAAGAAGCTAGCCTTTGGAAGAAAGGTAAAAGAAAATTTTAAACCATTGCTAAAACATGACCACACAATCACAAGCACCCATTTACATCCATTAATTCACTAGTCAAACAGGATTTGATGTTGTTGATGACGTTTCATAGTGCAAATTTAGAATGTGTAAATACTGCAAGAAAGAGAGAAAGCTGATCTGGGAAAGGCATCAAAATGAAGAGGGATTTTATGCTTTACAAATAAAAATAATATAAAGTATTAACAATATTAAAATACATATAAAAAATCTTTATAGCCCTAAAATTCTAGAAATGAAAGTAGACAGAAATATATTATTTGTAGTTAGAGTAAAATGAACATCTGTGTCTAACTTTCAGATGGCTGGAATCAATTTTATAATAAGTTTTATGTAAACTTCTTTCCCCAGATCTTTAAAATAATGGTATTTTTAGATTAAATACATATGTATATATATTAATATATATAGTTGTTACTATATATAGTAATATAAATATAGTTATACTATATATAGCTACATGTACTACTGTCATTCAGGTATAATGATTAATGTCTACTGATTAATTACTGAAATATGTAGACCATTTACTTGGAAAGCATAAAGAAGTATATGCTAAAATTATATCACCGGAAAAAACCCAAGCATCAATGGATACATCTTACTTTTTAATTTAATCACACAATATTTTTAGTAAAAGAATGTTCAAGGTAGTAATTTTCTTGGTTGTGGATTTAATTTCCATAAAAACTTTATTTAGGCTTGTAAATTTACTCACCAACAGCACACAACCCATGCCCTGAATCTACCATAATATATTGTTCTCTTAATTTTCTTTGTCCTTTTTGGGACCTGTACAAAATCCTGACAAAAGTATAAGGGAGGGAGGGAGGGAGGGAGAGAGAGAAATTCCAGAAGAAATTAGCAGCCCTCTAATTGCTAATGAAAGCTCTTTGCTTTCTGTCCACAGGGGCAAGTACAGCTGCTTCACATGCTATCACTGAAAAGGAACAAAATTAAAGACAATAGTGAGAGCACCACCTGGTTCTGAGTGTACCTGCTGTGATGAGGGTACAGTTCACACTGTCAGTAAATTAATATTTTCTCCATCCCCAAAAATTGATTTTTTTCTCAGTCACCTTCTTCCATTGTTCCCAGTGGTAATGAACAAGTAGTTCTGCTTCCATTTTCAGTACCAAATGTATCATAGTGTTGTTTGCTTCACTGGTGCAGACACCTGCCTCCTGCTGTAAATGCTGTGTTCCAGCTCTCACAGATTTCCCCAGGGCTTCCCAATCAAGTGTTGGCTTACAATTGTGGGTAACTCTCATGTCAAAATCTCTTAAGCAAGATACTGCCTGTCAGATCATTTCAGGATTGAACCTTCATCTACAGAAATTCTGAAAATGCCCTTTGAATGTCTGAAGCATGAGCAGACAAATAAAAGACTAGCAAGTCATTTATAAAGATATTAACTGACAGCACACATTCTCCTTTACTTCCCCACTTTCCATAAATGTTGATAAAGAAAAAAGAGAGCAGATTGCAGGGCCCTAGTTTTCATTATCTACAAACAGGTCAGAGGAAGCTTGAAACTCAAGGTTTTAGACATGGAAGACAAAAATACCTACAACACCCTGCAAAGATTCAAGCATCACTGAAACAAACATACCTAAAACATCAGTTTTCTGAAGGAAATTATTTTAGAGGTTCATGATAGAGAAGCCATTGCTAAAATGTATTTATGATTAAAAAAATTAACTGCATTATATAAAAATAAACTAGGTCCACTTTAACTCATGGTGGCTTTAGGGGTTGGCTTGAAGAGCAGTAAGAAATGAGTTGGAAAGATCAGGAAACCCTATAGATTTTGGCAATTGGGACAGTTCTACATTTTTGAATTGCCAAAATTTATACAAATCACATAGGTGTCAAGCGAATAACTTTAATTGACTTCTTCTTGACTTACAATGGGGTATATCTTGATAAAGCCACCATAAATAAAAAAAAATGTAAGTCAAAACGCATTTAACACCCCCTTAAACCCATCATGAAGTGTGAGGGTGGCAGAGACAGAGAGAATATGAATCAGGCCAGGTTTGCATTTCTCAAATTTACAATCATGGCCACCTTTGTGCGGAAGTGGTATGGCTTAAGAAATTGAAATTCAGTCCTCCTGAAAGTCAGAATGTGATGTTCCTCAAGACCATTAACCCTGTTTCCCAAGGGAAATGAAAAGGGCACTAGAAAACAATGTCTCTAATAGAATAGAGAAAAACCACTCTAAAGCTGCAAAATAACAAAGAGGCCATGCTTGTTGATGTCCTACAAAAAGTATCCCCAGCCCTGCTTCTTCCCTCCCACAAGTTGAACTAAGATTACTCAGATACCCAGTTTTTGAACTGCCCTTCCTTTAGAACATTTGGTCTAAAATGGGCCCTGCTTCCCTGATCCTGGATTGGAATCACACACAAGCTCAAACTCTATTGAGACCACCCTCTCTACTCATCCTTTCTGAAATGCACCCTGGTGTCACTAGTGCACGTTTTTCTTTGCTGCATCAAGCTAACAAACCTAACTCAGTCTGAATGCAGGTATGTCCCTGGTAGATCTGACCCGCTGCTGTTTGTTAGTGGAGATTTCGCTGTGACTTGACTGAGACTGTTGCTGGTAGACTGGGACTCTGAGTCACAGAGTGAGATCCCTGAGTCTCCACCTGCCCAAGGCCACCTTTTTTTGGAATAGTGAGACAACTCTTGCACTAAATCTGAGCTCTGAATATTTTGTTGGGTCCTCTGTTATTAGGCCTACCTTATTTGTCATAGGAATAAAATCTTTATGGAATTTTTGGTTATCTCATCAGATTTGTGCTTATTTTCCTTTGTAACAGTTTGACAAAGCATGGATGTGCCCCCAACTGTTCTACGTAGTTACAATCTGAGCTATAGTCTGTATGTAAGAATAGGTTCATGTGCAGCAGGACACAGATACGGGTTTTATGGGCCTGTGTTCTAAGCCAGAACCAAACACTCATGAGTCCAAAAGTTCTTATCAAAGCTGCATCCTTTGTTTTTGTTTTCAAAACTTAATAGGAATTTCTTCATTCCTGGCTCTGTGAAATTTGCTGTGAGATCAGAGAATCTCTGCTCCACACAGTTGCTCGCTAGGGGACTGCTATCTGACCCAGAATAAGCACACTGGTGATGCTGCTCTTGACTGACCATCCAATTTCTCATGAGGTTGCCCATGAGAAATTAACTTGTGTTATTTCTGGAAGAACTTTGGATTCTATGTTGTTATTACTTTTGTTTATGCTTATGCTTATTTTTTAAATGGCTTAACTCTTGACTGGACCCTTTCAAATTGCAGTGGTTACTTTGGAAAAATTTTGACACCTACAAAATTACTTATTTGAGAGGTACCTTAGAACAATACAGAAAACATTCATAGAGAAAGCCTGTGTCTCATCTATGTGCAAGAGAGATCATTCTGTTTAACTCAAGAGACACAGACATCCCTTCTTCCTTTTCACATTTGGTCACTGATAGGAGCCAACCTCTCAATCACACGCTCTTGAAGGAACTTCTTTTCCTTAAGTTCATGCAAAGGCCCTAGTTGGAGGTTAGCTGGTGGTTTCTGGTTGGTTATGCTAAGTTTCATTTTACTTTTTACACTGAAGTAAGTTGTGCTTTGCTTACCCAGGAGCTGTACTACAGAGTCAAGCTGGGGCTAATGGCCACCGTATCTAACCCCTGCTCCCGGAGCCCGAGGGACGCTGCCAGGGCGCCCGACATCCCACACGCCGGCGCCTGCCTGGAGGCCGCCACCGCGGGACCTGCCGCGACCGCGACGCGGCACAGCCTCCCGGCAGCGGCAGACGGGGAGACGCCGCCCGGCCACGCTCAGCCTGCGGCCCCCTCGTCGCGCACGTGTCGCCCGGCGCCCGGCCCCCTCGTCGCGCACGCGTCGCCCGGCGCCCGGCCCCCTCGTCGCGCACGCGTCGCCCGGCGCCCCGCCACGGTGGCTGCGCGTCCTTCTAGGCACCGAGCACGCCGAGGTGAACCCGGCGAAGTCCCTGCGCTCCCGAAGCTGGTTCCGGTGCGACGCGAAACGCCGGGAAACGTGAGGCGCGCGACGCCCCCGGCGCAAACGGCGGGGCCGCGGCCCTGGCGGGGGAGGGCGGCGCTCACCCGCGTGCGGGGCGCACGGGCGGCCGCCCAGGGCAAAGCGCAACGGAGGCCGTCTGGCGGGAGCTGCTGACCTTGCGGACACCCGACCGCCGCCCCCGTGAGGGCTGCAGGGCTCGCCAGCCTGTGGGAGCCGCCTCGGAAGCCGTCCCCGGCGGGCAGGCCCGGCCCAGGCCCGGTCCAGGGCAGCAGCCCCTGCGAGGCCTGCTGCAGGCCCGACGTGGAAACGCCGTCGTCCCCAGCTGGTCGGTACGTGGGTAATTAGCCGTTCCCTGTGTGAGTCCGTACAAACTTGTGTTTGAGTCCCTGGTTTCCTCCGCTTTCTCCCCGCCCCCCTTGCCTTCTTCCTGTCTGTCTCACCTCTCTGGGAAACTAACAAGTAATGAATTAAAATAAAATTCCACTCGTACTATTTCAGAATCATAATTACATTGTGCTAGGGCTGTGTCAATATTTATTGTTCCATCCCAAATTTTTTTCAGAGTAATTCATGGAATACAACGACGTGTAGCTATGATTAACCCACACTATAGCCTATGAGTACAACACATCTGATTATTGAGTTGTTTGCACGTATTTCCCTTTGCGGTTCGCATAGTTCCCTTTGGGGGTAATTACAAAATTGACTACCAGGAGAAGGAAACACTGGCATATCTACAATACTTTTGCTACAAAGATATATGACTTATTTCCAACTTAACTAGCCTTCAATGCATTATGAATCCATAACAACAGGTGTGAAATACTCAGGTCTAAGCATGGCCTCTGGGTGGCCTTCAAGAAGGGAATTAAATTCTTAACAGAAAAGTCTATCAGTTGCATCTTACAAACAGAGCAGGGTTTTCTTATGTTGTAGAAGTGGCGCTTGTCATCAGGATAGTCCCTGATATCACCCAGGGTACATTTAGATCAATCAGTTTCCCCTCTCAGGAAATGAAATATTTAAATAACTTTATCCAAGAAGGAAAAAAACCTGCCATGCAAGCTGAGGCTCCCTTTTTACAGAGGGACTATGACACATAAAATCAATCAAATTACCAAACATCAAAGGCTCTGCTGTGAAGTAGGTACTCGACAAATAAATTCTAGTATTGCAATGTTCCACAAATATCCTCAGTGAAGGTTCTCAGATCATGAAATACCTTTTCTAAGCTCTAGCCTGTTCTTTTCCCACCACACTTTGTTCAATTTTATTCCTTATTTTTTGAACCATGCCTGAATTTTTCTTGAGTAAGGAGGCCAAATCCACTTTCAATCCTTAAAGCAGGTGCTAGGTCATATATGCAACATTGTATAAAGCCTCTTTCTCTACTCCCCGATCTGTACCTTGTCCTTTGTGTGCTTGTAATTTAGATTCTATTGGCATATTATTTTTGCCTGAGTGAGTAAAGAAAGTGTATTCTGGAATATGTATGTATACGTGTATGCCTGTATGCATTTATCTGCTCTTTATACTCACTTTCCTTCTGGAATGGATACACACACATCTATGTGTGTTATTTATACTTGTCTTTTTTCTTTCAAGGCAATAAATCAAGGTAGGTCCTTAAACAGTGTGTATGTGGGTTCAATGTGGATAAAAATATACTATGTAAGGCATGCCTTATAAAATGCACCTAGTAGATTATAATACAGACAATAGAGCCTTGCTTGAATATGGTAATGTATCTTCTCAAGACATGATAGAATTTAGGAAACTGATCAGATTCCACCTAGTTTTAAATAGTTTGAATACGATCTGTTGTTGAAGTCAAATTTTGTCTTTTTCCTGTGTGCTCCAGGAGACGCAGAGAAAGCATGAGAAGAATTTTGAAAATTAGCAGTTACAGGAAACAAGAAATTACAGAAATAATAACTAGGGAATAAAATAAATTTGGTTTGTAAAAGGCACTCCTAACTTTACTGAAATAAGAACCCATTCTGGATTGAAAAATATTCTTATCTTTTCTGTAGATCATATTTTATTTAATAAGACACTGTTCTTTCTTGGTTTCCCATTTTCTCTTTCAAGATCTTATTGAAATTTTTTTCTTTCAAAATATTCTGTGTGTCTCTTCCCTTTCCTCCCCTCTCCTCCTTCCAATCAGGTCCCATATTTCTGTGACATTCCCAAAGTTCACCTAAAACATAACATAAATATTTTTATTAATGTTATCCACTAGCTTCCTCTGGTGTATTCATTACTGTCTATAGTTACTGAAGTGAGTATTGGAGTAGAGTTTAGTTCTTCAATTTTCAATTTCCCTTACTGATGATAAAATTTTATCTTATGACCTACCTATGAATACAGATTTCAAAAAATACACTTACTGAGATATATTTCTCACTTGGATCTCCCTCAGAACAGATGGACTTCCAAAGTTCTCTAAGCCAATGCATCGCTATTCATATCAATTTTGTTCTCAATTTTTTCCCAACAGCTTCTCTCAAAAGAAAATATTTATATTGTAATTGTGGGTAGAAATCCAAAAGTAATTATGTGTATATTGTATCCAGTAGAATTGATTTATCCATTTATATAGTGAAAGACAAAAAAGAAAAATATATACATAGCATCTGTTTTTATGGAAATTTATGGTATACATTATAATACCTATTTAGCTATAATTTACTTTTATCTCTTCCCTTGGTGAAGAAAAGTAAATATCCCACTTTTAGTTCTATTGGCACAACAAAGTCTTGATTGTTATGGGCTTTTGGTCTGTCATTGCTGACGCATGTATTATTTAAAATAATTTATTATTTCTCATTAAAACTATTTCCAGTAGTATTCATAAGGAATATTATTAGAAACATCAGACGACTGCCGATTTTTCTGGGTTTTATTTCTGATTTAAGTAACTATTTTAATTACATCATTTCAAGTAGAATACCACTTACCGAAGTCCTACTTATTGGGATAAAAATTATAGTCAACCAAGACCTTGAAAGAACAATTTAAGGGGAATTTTCAGTTCATTCTATTTCTGTCATCTACACTCAACTTCCAGTCTCAGTCCATCGCCAGGCAGCGCTCCTGCTTTACCAGGAGCAAGGGGCTGGGGAGTGGGTAGTACAAACCCTGGATCTTGTACATCTAAAACCGTCTTTCTCCTTAGGTTCCTGATGGTTAGTTCTCTAATAACCTGCCGCAATAACCTGTAAGATCTTCTAATGACCTAAAACACTAATTTTACACACACGCACACACACATTTAAGTCTTAACAAGGGGGTTCTTGTGAGTTCAACAGTGATCCAGTTTTATTGAGAACAAACAATTAGAGTTGCTGACAGACACTTTAAACATTACTAATAATAAATTAATGCCTGTGTTCTCCTCTATATTTAGGAAAGAATAAGCATACTGTAAAATTAACCCCAGCTTTTGTGGTTTACCCAAATGTTGTGTTTGCTGTCAATCTGTCTTGGTGTTTTATGAGTTAAGCCAGTAGCTAAATAAGTAAACGTTTAAAACACTGCAGAACACATGTCCAGAAGTATACAGGCACACATGCACGTGTTCCATTGCTAACAAAGAAAAATAAGCACACAAGGTACATCAACTAGCTATGCTCCTATTGTAGGATAATTTTTAATAGTTTACCTTTAGAAAATTCCTTATTTTATTAATGCTTTTATGTAAATACCCTGACATTTATTCTACTTCCTCTTGCCTATTAAGGTCAGCACGTAAGTCTCTTTGTAGGTCCATAATTTTTGTTGTAAAGTGAAGTAGCTGAGTTGGAGAATGACTACATAGCCGTCAGCTCTGAAACACTATTATCTTGTGATAAGGATATGTATTTTATAAATTCACATTTTGGTTTAACTCTTTGACAACTTCATTAGTGTCATGCTGTGTTGATTTCATTATGTGTGTACCTCCTGTGCACATGTGCATTATAGTCAGAGTTGAATAATAAATTTGAATGTAAAGTGGTAAATCCACAAACATTAAATGAGGTTGTTTGGTGGACACAGTATCTATCTATTTATCTATTTATCTATCTATCTATTTATCTATTTGTCTATGTGTCTATTTATCTATGTGTCTATTTATCTGTGTATCTATGTATCTACGTGTCTATAGGTCTACTTATCTATGTGTCTATGTGTCTGTGTCTATGATCTACCGTTGGCAAACATGTCTTAGGGAGATTGCTCTTGCTGCTTACAGCTGAATATACATTAATGTATATTAATTGTATTGTATGTTAAATGTATAATGTAAACATTATTTAATTGGAAAATGTGTTATCTAAGTTCTTGGTTCATTCTTTGTTTTCTTTTCACATCATTCTAAATCATTCTGTTGCCACTTTTTCTTCTTAAACTTATTGTTTTAAATGTCTATTCTGAGCATTTGTGTGGAATAGCATCTTCCTGACTGCTAAGGAAAATGATTCTGCCTTTCTTAAAAATAGCCACTAAAAATGAGACTAAGTAATTACTAATGGTGGGTGTATTGGTACAATTGGAAATATGATAACTTTAAAAGAAAAATCAAGGAGCATATTCAACAGTCATTTAACCATCTCTTTGCAAGTATATTTTACGGTTAAATTGCTTTATTGCAAACATCTATTACAAATCCCTAGAATAAAGTCCAAATTTCCTTTTATGACTCCGAGGCAAAACCACAATAGAATCTCTCAATAGAGAAAATATAAAAGTGATTTTTAAAATATGATACCTCACAGAGGCATGAAGAAATTACTTTTACTTTTTAAAGTATTTTCTCCTAATTTACTCAGGTGATTAAAAGGATTCAAAGCAAATATTGATAACTTAAAAGCCAGAATGCCACTTGAACAAATTGAATTTGGCCTGCTTAAATCTAATGATTATTCCAGTACTTCCACAAACATAAGCTGACTATTTCCCCATTTTCTGAATGTGTAGTTGGAATGGGTATACAAAGCCACTAGAGGGTGACTCCTCTTGGCTCTCGGACACATGCAAGCAGCTAGCTCATCTTGCCGATAAACACAATTAAGCAAAAGAAGCATTTCATCATTGAAAGCAGCATTAAATTCGTTAGTCCATTAAAGACTTGAAGGAAGCAAAAATCATGATATTTTTATCACAACTCCACTTAAATTACCCGACTGAATTATTGTAATCTCCAACTGTATTGTAGTTATAGCAACTCCATTTACAGTTGCTGTTAGAGATGTGGTTTCTTTTTAAAAAATAATTACAGCTTTCGCATTTTATATATAGTAGTTGATTTGTGTTTGTTAAACCCAATAAATAGAACCAGCAAGGGTAGTAGGCTACCTTCCACATTTGCCTCAGGACCCATCATCTCTCTGGATTAGAGAATTATTTGTAGCACAGAAACTCTAATCAGCTCATTATCCCACCCAGGACATCACTCAGATCCACAACACTGAGACATCATACCCAGATAATCTGGTGACCAAGAAGTAGCATTCACCTTCTGTGTCACTGGGGAAATATTGGTACCAAACTTTGAGAGATAAATTCCCCCGAAAGTGAGGATCCACTTAGTTTAATAAAGTTACTTAGAGTCCTGTACTCTGTAGTACGTTGGGATATCCCCACCACAGAGAAATGCAAATTAATTCCTTTTGAATCACTTACCCAAAGGAAGTGGCACAATGCTTAGGCCTTCTTAAATATGGAAGAAATACATAACTCTAATCCACTTACTGCTTTGCCCAGAAGGCTACTAGGTTTGAGTAGGGACACCAGAAGGAATGGATGTTTGGCTTATACTCACTTAGGGAATCCAGTGATAATCAAAGTATCAGCCAATGACAAGTTCTGATAGGAAACATACAAGAGATAACCTGGGTGCAAAGTAATGCTCTCTTTCACAAGTAGTTAATCTTCTTTTAAAAAGGGGCTCTGACTTATTAATAGTACTCATTGAGATTAAACACAAGAACATGGAATACTAATTGAAAATGTGACCTAAGTCTCCATTATGAATTATGAGCTATTTGACTGACAGAACCAAAAATAAATGTGGGCAGCATCACTGCACATTTAAGTGTAATTGGCTTCACGCAGAAGATACGCACTAGGTACATGTGTCTGACTTCAAGGTTCCTCTTGTCACCATCATCTTTACCCTGACTCCTAACTATGAATTAATGAGTTTCTTAAGACTGACTCAGTAGGAAAAATAAAGAGACTGATTTATAGGTTGCATTGCCTAATTGAAATACTATTATATTATACCCCACGTAGTGAAGGCTCTGAAGGAAAGAGTCAAGGAAATGCTTGTTTGTAAAATAAAGCAGTACATGTATGGCTAACTGGCTAGAAAAATAGATCATCCAGTATAGATCTGTGCTGATTCATCAGCTGTTATTTGTTTAGCCCGTCAGGGATTTGTAGGAACTAGATTGGAGGATAAGGAACTACAGTCAAGGATTGGAAAAAATGAACTTTGGAGAATACTGTATAAGTAAACGTCCTAAAATAAGCCGTATGTTGTGAGAGTCTTTGGGTCCCATGTAAACACTCAAGGCTGGAATACTCTCAATAATTACCTGAGTGAGATCTCTTCCTGGTGGATACCAGTCACCTTCTTTCCCCAGTCACTGCAATATTCACATGATAGTCATGTGAAGAAAGAAGACACAGAAGTGGGAAAGGAAGTTATATATATATATATATATATATATATATATATATATATAAACTTTTTCTCACAAAGATTGTCCTGGCTACTGCCACTGCTGTGTTCCCTGCTTGCCTATAATACTGACCAATATTAAGCCCCCAAATGCACATAGTGGTGGCAGGTTGATGGCATTGGACCCACACTATCATGGAAAGGAAAGTGATTTGTCTTACTGGAATAGAATACTGACTCTCCTTTGCTGGAACCGCAATCCATGCTTCTGCTGGAACTGTAATCTAGAAACTTGCTGAAAGCTTCTTCCATCATCATCTTATCCCATCCAGCATTGCTTTGGACCATAGAACATTTGCTGGCATCGAAGCAAAATTACTAGTTTTCAAGCTGAATCTTACAGAATTGATTCCCCAGTCCCACTCACTGTGAGAAACAGCTGACCACAAATAACAGTCTCTGACCTATGGACACCGAGTTCACGTCCAGAGGAGAGACCACCTGATGAGTCTGAACGCTGTCCTGCAGGCTGTTGGCCATGTACTGGACAGTTCACTGAACAGAGTTTCAGCCACAGCCAGTGCACTTGAATTCAGAAAACCAGACGCAAAAGTAGGCATGGTGTTGCACACTATTTCTACTTCATAAAACTAAAATATTGGCTTCGTGCCATGTGAGGCTTTCATTTTTAAGTAGTGGAACCAGCCTTCAGATAAAGATTAGGATTTCAGATTCCATGTAATTCCTAATATTGTGGGAAGTCAAAAAGTAATTGAAAGATACTAAATATACAATAATTTTCTCAATTTGATTCAATCTATGTTGGCACATTTTAAAGGGTATACAACATATACTTAATGATGTTTTACATTTAAAGTTGTTTCACAAATTAAGCACTTATAGTCTATATAAAGTTATAAATATTTGAAAATATTATAAAGAGATCTGTAAGGATATTCTAAAACTTACGAGTTTAGTCTAAAAATATCACAAAAATAACAACAGAACTTGACAATAAATTAAACATTATTAATCACAAAAACTGTGACATCTAGGTAGCTGGTCAACCATAAATTATTTCCTGAAGTGTTCAAAGGAACAAAATGTCTTTTCACTTATGACTATTTACAGTAGGAACTAGGAAGCTATCCTGCATTGTTAAATGATAATGAAATTACCATGCTAAAGCAGTTTCAAAAAAACAATGCTAAGCATTAATTTATTGCTAGAATACTGGTTATTAACTTTTAAAATATTACCATAATACAAAAATATGAAGAGAAGGAAAATTTCAGGGAGATATATATTGTTGCCACAAGTATCATTTTTTAGTGTTTAGCTTGTCTTTCTACTTTCTTAGTGCTGAATTTTATGAATACATCTTATTAGTTTTAAGGTAATATAAAAAATTTCATCATTTTTGGTTAGGACTACATGTTTTGTTTTTTCCTGCTCAAGGTCCTATATTACATTATTTTTTTAAGTTTTTTTTCCTTTCAAATGTAAATCTTGGAAAGAAAGAAATGACACGGGTAGCAACATTAAAAAGTGGCTACCTAAACAGAATTAAAGCACATATTTCAAATATAAGAAAATATTATAAAAACTGTTATAAATATGTAAAAACAGATAATATAAATAATTTTCTACCATTATTTTATAACTTTTATTTGCAAATCGTATTTTCACTTTAATTTTTAATTGAGTCTATTTTCCCAGATTTGTGTAAATAACTGTCTTCACAGGAAAAAAAATACAGGCAGCAATAATAAATTATATATATATGTTATCATGAAATATCAAAAGCAATGAAAAACTGTTTAAAAATAAAACATAAAACAATATATTCAAGAATAACTAATAAAAATCTCTAATAAAAAGCATTGTGTCAATGGTAGACATTGTCTCCATAGTGTATATGGTTCACTACCATGATGGTACTGTGAAAATTTCATTTAATAACCACTATTTCAAAACTTTTTGAATTAAAAGACCTTTGACAAACATCTTTCACATTCAAAATTCAATATAATTATACATTACAGATAGTAACAGCCCTCATATTAATAAAAAACTGAAAAAAACATTAGTTCAAATTTACACTGTTCAGTACTGAAAACCGGACTGGATTCTCAGGGTGGCCTGTACCAAAGCATTTTTTTCCTTCACTGCATGTGCCTTTACATCTTAGATCTCTCAGAAGGAAGTAACTTGGGACACCGGTTTAGACATGCATATCCCTGTGGGAGTTTGTGTGTCATCGATAAAGAATAAACAAAGTGATGATAAAAATGAGTGAGGAATAACAGAAATGGCATGATTGCATTTGACTATCTTCTGCAAAATTTTAAAAAATTAGCACCAATAGTGATGATAATAAATGGAAACCTTACTTTAATAAAACCAAGTAGCACATGTAACCACTTAATTGGAATATACATGTAAAGGTTTACAAACTTAAATAAGGCTAAGAAGGGGTTATATGCAAGTAATTAAGGCAAGAAGCTAAAAAAAGAAGGAAAATCAAGCATAACTTGAGATTGAGAAAAATAAGCACTATACATGTTTGTGGCAAATTATTTTTAATTATGGATGGACAATGTCAAAATTCAGGATATTCTCTTCCTCTGAATAGGAGGACGGGAAGTTTGATCAAGGAGATATTACCACGTTCCCATTCAAAATCGCTGAGTTGGGCTCACATAGTGTTGGAATGCCTACAATATGCCACAGTAATAAAAACACCAAATCAATGAGTACAGTGACAAACCACAATTCAGTAGCTTGAGACTGCAATAATTTACTTTTGTTCACACATCCACAGGTTCACTTAGGCTTGGCTGGATTAGCTCTAACTACCTGTCAGGTGCATGTCTGCCCCAATAATCTCTCATTCTCCACTAACCAGTGGCTTAGTCAGGATAATTTCACACGCTGCCAATGGCAGGAGCATCAGAGGAATGTGGCGCTTTTTAAGGTCTAGGCTCAGAACAGGCAGGTCACACTGTTACGGCTACCGGAATTCTATTGGCCAAATAGACTAAATACTTAAGCCTAAGCGCCCTCTAACTACCAAGAATTTTCTCTTTATAATTTGCATCAATTTGATTATGATAGCTTTGTGAAAGTGTGTGCACGTGTGTGTGTGTGTGTTGATGTTCTTAGATCTATGTATTTATATTATTGATCGAATTTGAGAAAACTTTAACCATTATTTACTATATTTTTTTTCTGATTCCCCTGGCTCTTCTTCCTTCTGTGACTTCTATTACATGTGTGCTACATTGCTTGTTGTGGTTCCACACGACCCAAAGATTCGTTAATTTATTTCAGAATTTTTCTCTCTGTGCATCTGTTTGGATAGTAGTTATTTCCTATGTTATACTTCACTGATCTTTTCTTCTGTAGTGTCTAATCTTGTATTTCTTCTAAAGTTACACGGAACTTGAACAATTTACCAAATTTACTCATGCTCCACTAGTTGTTCAACACAAAGTTTCACATAGTTGTCTCCTCCTTAGTAGTTGTTCATTGGTTGGCTCACGGAAACTCAACCTACGCTTTGCAAATCCCACCCACTTCACAGGACAAAATTGAAATTTCATGTCTTCATATCTGCGAGACCACAGTGCTATGCTTGGGTTGTTGCTCCCATTGTTGGAGTCCAGAAAACTAGGACAATTCTGGGCCTCAGCGTATTCCTCTCTCTTCACACTTTGGCAGTCCCCTTTATCAAATGTCTGAATCAGATGTCCCATATATTTCTTCCAGTCTTCTAGTTCTCGGTGAGTAAGAAATTTTTCCATGTTTTAGTTAATCTTTCATGGGTCATTCCAGAAATTAATCCTACATATTTTGAAATGTATTTACTTCTTCTTGCAGATTAATATGTAGGGATCATTATTCTTTGCTAATAGTTTATGAATATGTTTTCTGTAAGTTATCTGCATGTTGTACTTACAATTTTAAGTGTTTACATTTAAAATCTATTTGTTTAAAACATAAATCAATATAACCAATAACAACTAATAAGTCTCTAATGAAAAGCATTGTGGCAACAGTAGACTTACTGTGACTTAGGCTGACAATGAAAGATTATTTTATTGTTTGAAAATAAATCAATGCAACTCTTTATATTAAAAGAGTAACAGAAAATCCATGTGATCATATTAATCAATTCAGACTAAATATTTTGGCAAAATTCTATACACAGTCATGAAAATGCTCAACCAACTAGGAATGGAGGACTTTACAATCCAATAAAGTGCATAAATGAAGAAACCCACAGCTCATAATTAATTATGAATGGGGTGAAAGACAATGTTTTTCTACCTACAAATGGAAAGAGGGGCAGTATGCTCACTGTCTTCATTTCTAAACACCATTATGCTGGCGTTCCTTGCCAGAGAATTAAGGAAGAAGGAGTCAATTGGAAAAAATGAAGCAAAAGTGTTTTTATTTAGTAATGATGTAATTGTGATATGGAGAAAATCCTAAGTAATTTACAGAAAGGTTACTAGAATTAAGAAGTAAATTAGTAAGGTCATATGACAAAAGACGAATGTAAAAAAGTCAAATTTGCTTCTATTAATATATAATAATATTTGGAACATAGAATTTAAAAATGTCATTAAGATAGTATTAAATACTATATAATTAGGGATAATTTTATGAAAGGCATATAAGACCTTTACACTAAAAACTATAAAATATTTCTAAGATGCATTATATTTCATAGCACAACAAAGTGACTTTAATCAACAAAAACTAAGAGTATATTTTAAAATAACTAAAGGAGTGGAATTAGAATGTTTCTCACACAAAGAAATGATAAATGCCTCAGGTGATGAACACCTCAATTACCCTGATTTGATTAATTCACGTTGTATGCCTGTATAGAAACATCACATGTATCCTATAAAGATATACAACTATTATGTACCCATAATAATTTAAAAAATTAAAAATACAGATGTATGCAATGTTTATGGACTGACAACTCAACACTGCTAAGATGTTTATTCTCTTCCAAAGGATCAGAAGATTCTCTTTAAAAGGATTTAGAATTCCAAGCAAAATCTAAGCAGAGTTTTCTTTTAAGAAAATTGGCAAGTTGATTCTATAATTTATATCAAAAGGAAAAAAGACATTGAACAGCCAAAACAGTTTTTAAAAGGAGAACAAATTTGGATAATTTATACCACTTTACTGTGAAACTTACAAGCTATAGTAACCAAGGAAATATGATATTTCTCTATGGGAAGACAGATTAGTAGAACCAAGGAGAGGTTGTAGAAGGAGATCCTGGCACAGGGTGGGGAACGTTTTCACGTTGTAAGGCCACACTAATTTGGCTATAGTCAAATAAGGCCACGATCAAGAAACTTCAATTAGATGTACTTTAAATGTGCATTATTTTTTAAAAACTTAACTATTACGTACTTAATAATTTCAAAAAATGAACACTATTTGTTCATTTTAAAGTTAACTGACCTTTTAATAACTTTGTCCTGTCTGCTTTTTGTTGGAAAGCATTTGCACTTTTCTTGCAGCATGGAGGTCCACAGTTTCAGTACCCACCCTCTCCATGGGTATCAGTCATTTGTGACCTTAAGGGTGTCTTGATCAGGGCTAGGGAGGAGAATGTAGATTTGCAGCAATAAGTTGTTGAAAGACAAGAGAGCATTTTTCAGGCATGTTGCCAAAGGTGTGTGCATTCTACTGCATTTTTTAATTGGTATTCTACTGCATACAATTGGATCTTTCTTAGTATCAAACAATGACTTTATATTGTCATCTACTGTCATCTAGTACAATTCCACCTGTAGTTCGTTAGATGCCTTGGTGACAAGCAACTAGATGAGGCTGAAATGCTAATTTGAGTGTGATGTCATGACTCCCAAAGTCAGTGAAACTTTCATTGTATTCTCCAATCATTAGGCCTATAACAGCTGCATATTCTTCAAATGATTCACATATATCATCCTGCTCATCAATGACCTTTGCTAATTGGGGAAAATGTTCATCCAAAATTTCCTTTTGAAATAGTAGTGTTTTGAAAAAAGATAGCTTTTTCCAAAATGCTTGGATTTTTTTTGCCACATATTATATATAGACTTAGTTTTACCTTGCAAAGAAATATTCACGTCATTTTGATTTGACATGGTATCACACAGAAATGCTGCATTTCTATAGAAATCTTCTTTCAGTAATTCACACATTGCTGATTCTGTTCTTCATAAAATTTACCTATCTGTTCTCACAGAGATAAAATTTTGGGTAACACCTGTCCCTGCAGTAGCCAACACACTTTAGAATGATATGGCAAACCCACACTGAATACCTCATCGTTCAACTTTAGCATGTTATGAAACTGATGATACCATGTTACATTTGCACGAATATAGTTAACAATACTTATAACTTGTTCCAAAGTGTCACATAAAAGAGTGGCTTTACCACAGTTTTGCTGATGCAAGATGCAATGAAATAATTTTTTTTATCTGTGCAATAAATTCTTCATGTTTTCCTGTCATGGGAGGTGCACTTTGTGTACAGACACTCACTAAATTTACCAAATTTAGTCCAACTTCATAATAATTATCTTAAAAGTTGTTGAAGATATGTATTCCTTGTGTTGTGTTTACAAGAGTATCCAAAGTTAGTAACACTTTGTAGCAAAGAAAATCATCTGTTATGACCCAAATGAAGTATGAAACCTGCACTAAGTCAATAGTATCAGTTGATTCATCCAAAGTGAGTAAATAATATATATTTCCTTTTGAAGTACTGCATGAAGTTGTTCTGTTAAGTTGAAGGCTAATTTGTGCTGCTGATCAGTTATGGTTCAGTTGTTTGTACTTTGAAATGTTAGCAGGGTCTAAGCATCCTACAACTTTGACAGTGCATTCTTTCATAATTTCTACATCACTGAATGACTTCCCTTTCTTCCTGAGTACATAAGCTACTTTATAACTTGTTTCAGTGGCATTATTCCAGGTTTTATTGCTCAGCTTGAAGGAATTTTCTTTGCTTTTGCTTTTCATCTTTTAATTTCTTCAATACAAAACTTTTGTGCCTCTCCCTCTAATTTAAAATATATGTGGTCCTTAGGAGTACTATAATGCTAATGAACATTGAATTTTATTAGTATTGATATTGCAGTATCATAAAGCAAGCAAATCATTTTATCTTTAACAGAAACAAGATAATATTATAATTCCCAATCCTAATTAAAAAATCTGTTTTCTTCCTTCAGTGTTCTCTTGGTCTTCTTTGACACAATGGGCTGGTAAGCAGACAGAATTTTAAAATGCTGTCAAACTGTGGGACTATTCACAAATATTCCACTTCAAACAGAAGCACAGTGCACTTCTGTCAAAACCTGGTAACAGATGGGCGTATTCGACCCCCATAAACTCTCGATAACCAGCCTCAAGCAGTAGTGGAGCCAGTCAGGCGGGGGAAAGTTAGAACTAATTCATGAGCATAGCAGCCATTAATTTAGCCTTTATAGCTTACTAATAATTTTGCTAGTCAATCTAGGAGGATTATTTTGTTGAAACTTGTTTTATCCTTTGGTATTTTAAATAGGTTCATTTTAAAAACAAAATAAAAATATAAAAGATGAACAAAAACGTATAAATAAAAATAAAAGGTTTTGTTCTGTAAAATTTGGATTCAGTCAAAAGGCCGCACTTAAGGACCTAGAAGGCCACATGTGGACCTACCCACCCCTGTCCAGGGAGGTATGTAGAAATGACTTTCTAAAATATTAAAAGGTAATTTAATGAAGAAAAGAATAGTGTTTGTAACAAATTGTGCTAGAAAAAAATCAGTATGTTCATGGGAAGAGGATTCTCAAACTTTATAGCACATCATACACAAACACTAACTAAAAATGGATCCCAGACCTAAACATAAAATCTAAAACTACAGGACACTGAATGAAAAAATAAAACATTTTCACAATCTTAGTGCAGTCAAAAATATCCTACCCGTGAAACTGTAAGAATTAATCATCAAAAAAGAAAAGCACTGATAAGTTGGATTTCAAAATTTAAAACTTTTGGCCTTGAAATTTCACTGCTAAGAAAATAAAAAGGAAGAAACAAATTGTGGAAAAATATTCATACTTTCCATATATGACATTATTTGTATCCAGAATTGATAAGTTGATAAGGAATTCTCATTATTCAATATAAAATGCCAAACTAGTACATTGAGCTCCATAGAGACAGCGCCGGGGCAAGTGAGAGCCGGACGGGCACTAGGCGACTCTGTGCCTCGCTGAGGAAAAATAACTGAACATGGGCAAAGGAGATCCTAAGAAGCCGAGAGGCAAAATGTCATCATATGCATTCTTTGTGCAAACTTGTCGGGAGGAGCACAAGAAGAAGCACCCAGATGCTTCAGTCAACTTCTCAGAGTTTTCTAAGAAGTGCTCAGAGAGGTGGAAGACCATGTCTGCTAAAGAGAAGGGAAAGTTTGAAGATATGGCAAAGGCGGACAAGGCCCGTTCTGAAAGAGAAATGAAAACCTATATCCCTCCTAAAGGGGAAACAAAAAAGAAGTTCAAGGATCCCAATGCACCCAAGAGGCCTCCTTCGGCCTTTTTCTTGTTCTGTTCTGAGTATCGCCCTAAAATCAAAGAAGAACATCCCGGCCTATCCATTGGTGATGTTGCAAAGAAACTGGGAGAGATGTGGAATGACACTGCTGCAGATGACAAGCAGCCTTATGAAAAGAAGGCAGCAAAGCTGAAGGAGAAATATGAAAAGGATATTGCTGCATACCAAGCTAAAGGAAAGCCTGATGCAGCAAAAAAGGGAGTTGTCAAGGCTGAAAAAAGCAAGAAAAAGAAGGAAGAGGAGGAAGATGAGGAAGATGAAGAGGATGAAGAGGAGGAGGAAGATGAAGAAGATGAAGATGAAGATGAAGAAGATGATGATGATGAATAAGTTGGTTCTAGCGCAGTTTTTTTTTCTTGTCTATAAAGCATTTAACCCCCCTGTACACAACTTACTCCTTTTAAAGAAAAAAATTGAAATGTAAGGCTGTGTAAGATTTGTTTTTAAACTGTACAGTGTCTTTTTTTGTATAGTTAACACACTACCGAATGTGTCTTTAGATAGCCCTGTCCTGGTGGTATTTTCAATAGCCACTAACCTTGCCTGGTACAGTATGGGGGTTGTAAATTGGCATGGAAATTTAAAGCAGGTTCTTGTTGGTGCACAGCACAAATTAGTTATATATGGGGATGGTAGTTTTTTCATCTTCAGTTGTCTCTGATGCAGCTTATACGAAATAATTGTTGCTCTGTTAACTGAACACCACTCTGTAATTGCAAAAAAAAAAAAGTTGCAGCTGTTTTGTTGACATTCTGAATGCTTCTAAGTAAATACAATTTTTTTTATTAGTATTGTTGTGTCCTTTTCATAGGTCTGAAATTTTTCTTCTTGAGGGGAAGCTAGTCTTTTGCTTTTGCCCATTATGGATCACATGGATTATTACAGTGTTTATCTTTTCATATAGTTAGCTGATAAAAAGCTTTTGTCTACACACCCTGCATATCGTGATGGGGGTAATAAAAGTTAAATTGAGACAGTTTTCATCTATAACTGAAACTCCAAAGTTGGTAACAAATTTCACATAGCCCAGTTATATTTACAAAGTGAAGAGTAACCAATCTACTCACAGCATGGGATTATTAGAATCCAACATTTGTGAAAGTCTGTCCTTGAAGGACTCATAGAAAAGTAAGTTCTAATCTTTACATGAGGACTCTATTCTCTAACTCCCATTACCATGTACTGGCAGTTATATTTTGCAGTTCCCACGTTGAAGAAGACCTGAGGACGTATCCCCAAAAGCGTGAGCTCAAAACACAAGACTGCCACACTACATTTTTTGTTGATGTTAGTCCCAACAAAGGCTAGGAAAGTGTGGCTGTAAATGTCTTTTCCCATTCATCTAAATGTGGACTGCTCAGGAAACGAGACTCTCCATCAAGGGTGTCTTTAATTAATTGGGCCAGCCTTTACAGTGACACCACATTTAAAACAGGCTCTATTTTCCTGTATTGCGGTTTGCCCCTTTATGAGTCAAACTGATATGAGGAAAGAAGAAACTTCAACTTTGCATCTCAGTACAAATTATTTAGTTTATTTGAATTTAATTTTTCTTTACAAAACCCAGACTCACTCATTAGAGTCCTGTTTATCTGCTTAGCAGTTTAGGGAACAATTGGGCAATTTTGTGGTTTTTGAGATTATTGTTCTCTTAAAAGGGCCAGTATTTTAAAATAGCGTTCTTATGATTTTACATGCTTTTGTGATGCAGTGCTGTTTTGTTACGTAATTTTCACTTGGATTCTTTCCATTTGCATTTGTTTATGTAATTTCAGGAGGAATACTGAACATCTGAGTTCTGGATGACACTAATAAACTAATAATTGCAGAGGTTTTAAAAAAAATAAGAAAATAAAAAGCCAAACTATTCCCCACACACGGGTAGTAAATGATTTCAACCAACATTTTCATAAAGATGACGGTCGTTTGACACAGTAAAAGACAGCTTTACATCATTTTCCAGTGCCTGAACCAGAATATCTATAATGTTCTCTTATAACTTCCCCATCATTTTATGTGGCATGTATTGGGGGTATTCATCTTGGTTTTTGGTTTCTTGGGGCCACAGATGGAGAAAATTTGTGGCACAAGAAGTGTGCCTAACAACGGCTGACACCCAGGAGCCTCACCTGTACCTGATGCACAAGCAGACGATCTGGATGATGAGACTGTGGACATGAACTGCCGAGAAGATGAGATTTAGTTTCAGGTGGTGTGATTGGGAACACAGGTTGCTGCTGTAATGGGATGAGTATTTTAATAAACCTGGGAGAGGGTATTTTACATTTTGGAGGGAAGTGACTCATCGGGAGCCAGAGGATGGACAGTGGTAGGCAGAATTCTAAGACAGACCCCAGGAGCTCCATCCCCTAACGCGTATAACCTGGTATAATGCTCTGCCCCTGAGTGTGAGCAGGACTAGAGAATATGATGGAATATCATTTCTTGGATCTTGTTTCATTACATTTTTTCTCCAGTTCTAACCAAGGCCACTGATGAGTTGGCTTTAAGTTAATCAAAGAAGAGATTATCTTGCTGGGCATTACCTAACAGATGGCCCCTTAAAAGGAATTGTTTCTTCCCAAAGTTAAAAAAAATGTAACGTGAGGGAGATGCTCAATTGCTTATTTTGTGGACTGAAGAGGGCAATCTACTTCCATAAAGTTTTCAGCAGTAGAGGGGGCCAAAGGAAAGCTAACAAAAAGGGTGAGGAGGCATTTATGGAAGTTGCTCCGGCTGGGAAGCTTTGCTACATGTTGGAAGGCAGTGGAGTCTTTGTAAGTAGGGAAGAAGGCCTGTGACACAGGAAAGCTGTCCACGGTCAAGCAGGCAGTGGCTTGTCACTGCCTGTAACATAGTAGTACTGTCATGTAGCAAGATAGCAGAGTCTAAGGGGTGGGAGTCAAGTAGCAATGAAGTCCCGGGTTCCATTTACCGTAGAAAATACATGGGCGTCAGGGGGCCATGAAGTCCGTGCTGCAACACGTGTCCCGTGCTACTAATTGTTGGAGTTCTGCCAATTGAGTGGTGGAGGCAATGCAAGGAAAAAAGTGGTCATATCTGAGAGTAATTCACATGACTAGCACAGTACAAGATAGTTAGGGGAGGGCTGACAAGGGAACCCTGAGTTAGCCAAGTCTGGAAAAAGGATTAGGGCTTGGGTCTGCAGGGGATCTGACTGGGCCCAGGGGAAGGCTTCTGCATGAGGAATGTGGTGACACCATTTGAGAGTTTTTAATAGAAGCCGTAAGTAGAAGCACAGCTCACAAGCTTGCTGACAGCAGTAGTAGGAGCAAATGTCAGGGACCTTCTCCCCAGACTGTAGATGCTAATCATATTTGTATTTTAGCACGATGAGCAGAGTCCTGTCCTCACTCATCAGTTGTCACAAGAGTAACCCCAGGGGCACTTGTTGGCAACACAGGGGAAAGTTCAGGTCCAGGGTTTGTGGCAGGCAGGGTGGAGTTAGTAGTAACCAGGCGTTGCAGTAGATGGCTCTAACAGGAAGGTCCCCAGCATAGAGCTCTTCATGGAGCCATCTTCAGGAGCTTGGAGCAGTCCATGAAAGGGAAGACCCCAAATGAGAAGCACTGACAGGAAGCAAAGGCAATGGTGAAAATAAGCAGGGTGGGGTATGTCTGTCAGTGGGTCAGGACAGTTATTCAGCCCAAGTTAACTTATCACTGGAAACCAAGGTGGGGTGATGCGCTCCCCAGAACTTCTGCCAACTCTTGGCTTGCTCTCAAGCAGGCTTGATTCTAAAGTCAATTTCCAGGAGGCTCAGCAAGGCAACAATGAGGCAGCTGCCCCATCTGCAGATGAAAGCAAACGCAGGGTGGTTGGAGGCATGTCCCTGCAAAAGTAACAGCTGAAGAAAGGCAGGTAAGGAGACCCTGAAGAGGTGCCAATGCCCATGGTGGGGGTGGTCCAAACTTGTGGGCAGTATTCACGAGAGGATGGATGATGGGGAAACATGACTTGAGTGTTGCTGTCCTGGGCCAGGAGAACAGCTGTGGAAGTGTCAAAGTCCAATATTGCCAGGTCAGGGTAGGCAGGTTGGCCTGAAGGACAAAACAGAGAGGTTTAAACGTGGGTTGCCACGTGGCATGGACACGAGGAGTGGGCAGGTGTTGACATGGGCCAGCACCAGGAGAAGATAGTTGTGCCAAGGAGGCCAATGGCCAGCTTGTTTTCAAAGCAGGGATTTCCTCACCAGACAGTACATTCTCTCCATTAGTCCCCACTGTTTACTGCCACAGAATGCAAAAGGCCTGGGTGATGCTATTCCTCAGTGTCCACAGTTGGGTGATTTTAGAAGTAAAATGGGTACCTTGGTTGGACTAAATGACATGGGGGTTCTTAAAAGGGGCTATGATGAGGCAGTCAGACCTTGCTGTTTTGGGCTGTCAAACATAAACAGAGAGATGCAAGGAGCCATTCAGTGTAGGCATCACCCACAGTGAGAGCATATTTGGCAAGGCCTGCTCCTTGCTGAAGTGGGCCAATAAATTCAACTTGCCTGCAGACATGTGGTAATCACCTCTCTAAATGTGACTATGGCAGAAAAAGAAATGGAGACAACCCTTTAACAGCAGAGGAACCGGTCCCGCATGGCCTAAGCAACTCAGTTGGATAGAACAGGGAAGCCCCACAATCAAACCCAAGTTGACATCAGGCCTGTCTCAGATGTGCCAATGCAGGTGTTCCCAGGAGTTAAAACTGGTCTCAACTGTGGGGGTGGACACGTGGGTAAGGTGCTCTCTGCCTTTTCATCATACTGAAAGGCAGCATCCTGGCGACAGGTGTTAAGCTGAAACGTGGTGAATGAGTGGTGCAAATACAGCCATTCACTGATAAAAGGGAAGCAGCCCACAGGGCCTGGCCACGGATTGTCCAGCTTGATGCCACCCAACAGCCATTAGAAAAGACCCAAGAACTGGAGAAGATGTGGGTTTCAGGATAGTCGTCTGCTCAAGAGCCAGGAGGATGGCCGTCAGTTCTGCTCATTGAGCTGAGTGACCCTAGCGTTGCAGTTGGAAGGGGGCATCTGATGCCGGATAACAGACGGAAGCTATTCAGTCACGACTGGGGAACCCCGACATGCCCCATCAGTGAAGAAGACATACCCCTGCTGTAGGAAGTAATGGCCTCCTGGCGGGGGCAGCGCCCCACCAGGCCAAAGGCTGAGTGGTTGCTCGTTGCTGGAGACCCGGCAAAGGCAGGCTGGAGGGGCCCAGGCTCATAGCCCATGAAGAAGAGATACTTTGGAGAGTTTGGGCTCGGTCCAGTCCTCCAAAGACCACTTCCTCTTCATAAGGATCTCAGTGCACAGTGCCCAGTTTGTGAAGATGAGGTTCCTGGGACCGAAGGCACAACAGAAATGTGTTTTAGTGGGATGAACTCACATCCCACCGGTGCCTTGGTCTCAGAGAGGGCTGCATAAACTGCAGCCATCTGTCTCATGGAGGCATACAATTCAATACAGGCATTTACACCAAAAGCCCACTGGCAGTTGGGATGCAGAGTGGGCAGTCCACAGACCCCATGGGTCAGTGGTACCATTAAAAGCTAAACCCTACAGATACAAGTCCTTTCTCCACGGGCACAGTCGAAGAGCCTCCTGGACTGCCTGCTGGGTGGCCCTTAGAACTTCTTCTTGAGACAGGGCCAGGTGAAGGTTGATGTCTTGTGACTAACCTGACGGATGGTGCTGGGATGCACTGCAGGTGTGGGATGTGCTGTCTGCAGCAGCCCAAAATGCTAGCAATGTACAGGGCCTCCTTCACCAAATAGGAGCCCTGAGGGCAGGCTGGTTCTTGAATTTGTCTGCCTTCCTCACTCCACATATAGCCCCCAAATCTGACAGACACAGCAGGCCCTTGTATCTTGGGGGTGACAGTGGCCTATCCCCACTGGGTCACAGGTCAGTTGGCCATGTGAGGGCCCATCACACATCTTCCTCTTGCTTTCAGCCAGAAGGATGTCATCCATAGTGCCACAGGTAGATGTCAGGTGGCAGTCGGAGGGCAGCCAGATCCCCTTGGCATAGATCCGGAGCCAGGGGGGACTGCTGAGGTAGCCCATGGAAAGCCTCATTAAGGTGTGTTCCCAGCCTGCAAATGTGAAGGTGGACTGTGCCTGATCTGCTTCATACACTGGTGCAGAATAAAACATGTTTGCTAGGTCAATGACAGCAAACCAGAGGCAGAGGCATTCGACGGTGGTGACAAGATGGTGACAATATCCAGTAAGGGGCTCTATTTAATAGGAGGTAAGGCCTTCTTGAGGTTGTGGTCATCAACGCTGAGCGCCCACTTGTTTACCCAGCCTTGAGAAGGGATCAGACTGGTGAGTTAAAAGGTGAGATAGTGGGTTTCAGACACCCTATTCCTTCCTGTCCTGGGTAACTGGGTGAATCCCCTCTGTGACATGCCTGAGTCAACAGTGTGGCGTGCTGATCGCCTAGAGAAGCTTGGGGAGCCACATGGGCTCCCGGCAGGCGTGTGCAGTGGTCACTGCAAAGGACCTGGGCTCGGTTCAGGTGGGGCCACAGGTGCCAGGGTGTCCAGGCCAGCGGCAGGACATGGTCAGTGAGAGTGGCCAGGAGCAACAGCAGTGCTCAAGGGAGAAGGAGGGGCCTATTTTGGCAGTGACCCTGGCAGGTGTCCTCCTCCTTATGGTGCCTCCTTATTGCGGCAACAAGGCATCAACTGCCCATGGGTTTGGGCATCACACTCCCTGATTTCAAATTATATTACAAGGTATACTGACCAGAACAGTGCAGTACTGACATTAAAACAGATGTATCAATCAGTGAAACACCTGAGGGAGTCCAGAAATAAGTCAAAAAATGTATGTTCAACTAATTTTTCACAAGGGAACCAAAAAGATACTACACAATGGAGAAAGGATTGTCTCGTCAATAAATGGTACTGGGAAACTGAAGTTGGACCCCTACCTTAAACCATACGCAAACAATCAACTAAAAATAGATCAAATACCTAGATGTGAGACCTGAAACCATAAAACTCCTAGGAAAGATCATACAGATGCTCAACATCACTAATCATCAAGGAAATGAAAATTAAAACCACTATGAGTTATCACCTCAAACCTATAAGCATAGCTATTAGCAAAAAGTCTAGAAGTGACAAAATTTGGAGAGGGTGCAGAGAAAAGAATATCCTAATACACTGTTTGTGGAACGTAGACTAGTACAGTCATTATGGAAAACAGTATGGAGACTGCTAGAAAAAATTAAGGATCAAATGACCACATGACCCAGCAGTCCTTGCTCTGGGTACACCCGAAAGAGACGAAGTCACCACCTAGTAAAGATACCTGCACTCCCACATTCATCACAGCGTTACTCACCGCAGCTGAACATGGAATCAACTGAAAGACCCATCAAAGGATGACTGGATTAAAGAATGTGATGTATATGCATATGCATATACGTGTGACGTGGATATATCTACATCTGTGTGTGTGTGTGTGTGTGTGTGTGTATCTGAGAACTTAATTCAAGACGAGACATTCTGCCGCTTGCCGCAACATGGCTGGACCTGGAAGACAACGTACTGAGTGAAGCAAGCCAGACACAGAAAGAAAAAAATACGGCGTGATCTCTTACGTGCAATATGTAAAAACCCTCAAATACACAGAAATAGAGAAGGAAGCAATGGTTATGAAGGGTGGGGCAAAGGGGAGAAAGGAAATGGGGAGAAACGGGTCAAAGGATACAAAACAGCAGATATGTACCATGAATAGGTTTAGAGATCTAATGTCTAACATGAGGACTGAAGTTAATAAAATTGTATTGTAGCAGGAATTTTTGTTAAATAAGTATATCTTAGCTGTTTTTGTCACAAAAACTTAACTATATAAGATGACAGATATGTTTAACCTGCTTCTCCGTGGTAACCGTATTACCACCTACATGCATTCCATGACATCATTTTGTAAATCTCAGATACGCACAAGAAAATTTATAAAATATAAAATATTATTTTATATATTTATATAATTTATAAAATTATAAAATAAAATGTAGTATTATGCTATATAACTTGGAACTTTTTAACCTTTCACTATTATGGAATTTTAACACATGGCCATGAAAGTTATTGTTTTTTTCCACAGTTAATTGTTGCTACTAGACTTTTTTCTTTTTTCTTTCTTATATCTTGTTTCCTGGTTACCACACAACTATCTGGAAATATCACCCTCTGCTACTTACAAAATCCTTATTTATTTTGGGTGAAATTTGTTTTCTAATGGGAGAAAAATAATTTCCAAAAAGTGAAGGAAATAGTGTTCCATTTTCATAAAAACCACTCTGTTATAGTGTTCTTACTGTTTACCTGAAAAGTTTTCAAATGTAGATTTGTAGTTTAAAACATATACTCACAAAAAGCAACAAGTGAATGCCAATTTACTTATCAAGTCATCATAAATTTCATGGAAAAGTCAAAACTCAGTGGGTCTGTTTTCTTAAAGTATTTATTAATATTTGTCTTAAAATAACAGACACTAAGGACAAGATCGATATACACATGAAAAACAAAATGGGCCGGGTGCCGTGACTCATGCCTGTAATCCCAGCACATTGGGATGCCAAGGCAGGAGCATACCTTGAAGCCAGGAGTTCTAGACCTTGTCTCTACAAAAAATAAAAATAATGTAATAAAAAATGGAACAAAATTATAGTGATTGTTCATTCCTTGCTGAGGAGGGCCAAAAATCCACGAGGAACTTGATCAGTAGAACCTTATTTATATATATGAACATCAGAGATATTAAAATTAGTCTTAGCAAGGTTCGTGATAAAATCCTTCCGTGTCATGAGGTTAGGAAGACAAATGACAGACAGCAGAGGCCTCTGCTACTTGCAATAAGCATAAGATGTCATTTCCTGATGCAGATTATATCATTGTATCTAAGCCAGAGAGGGTGCAAACTCTGCATAGAAACACACTTCGCAAACCAACAAATCCCCCCAAATGAGGTACCACTGTAAACCTGAAGAGACAGATACTACACAGTTAACTGCCTCTGAAGCGACAAGTTCATCTTATCCAATACGAGCACTCGGGTTCTTGTGAAAGTCGTCTTCCTTTCATGACACGTCTCTTTACTCCAGCTGCCTCAAGGAAGGTCACGTATTTTATGATCTTTTTGTTCCTGGTCCACCTAGCAATGTTATTTTCCCACCACTGTCCACAATTATGTGTAGTATATACTTCAGGACATGAAACACTGGCAACAGCCTAAGGTGAAAAATGGTACAGGAAGGATGAACTTGACCTGCATTGTGTGTCTGCCGAGAATTCTCAGGGGCTTCACCCTCACTCCAGGACAAACTGGTTGTCACTTCTCACAGTGAAGGCGGAGATGTGCATTCAGGTTTGTCTATTTTTAACGAATCAATGAGAACCTAATTTCATTTACATGCTAATCAACCTAAATTTGACTTCTGTATTTGACCTCTAATTTCATTTCCCACATTGTCTGTAACATATTATCCCAGTCCCCATGTTTGTTTCCATATTAGAGTTTGTATATCCAGAAGATGAAACTAAACAAAACCTGTCATGGTTAATTTCACGTTTCAACTTGACTGGGATGAGGAATGTACAGGTAGCAGCTAAAGCATTATTTCTCGGTGTGTCTGTGAGGACGTTTCTGGAAAAGATCAGTATTTCAATTAGTACAGTAAATGAGTTTTTGCTCTCATCAAGGTAGGTGGGTGTTATCCAATCTATTGAGGGCCTGAATAGAACAAAGAGAAACAGCAAGGGTGAATTCACTCTTTGATCTGGCACATGTATTTCCTCCTTCCCTCAAACATTGGTGCCTTTGGTCTTCAGGCCTTTGGAACTGGGACCAGGACTTAGAACAACGCGTCCTGATTCTCAGGCCTTTGGCTTTGGAATCCAGTCCTACACCATCTGCTTTCCTGAGCCTGCAGGATACTGATGACGGCGTGTAGGATTTTCAGCTCGGAATCTCAGTATCAAACTAGGTGAGGCAGGAGAGTAAAGAAAAGCCTTCCAAAGAAGAAGGCCCAGATACTGTGTGAGTAAAGACAAAAGGCACCACATGCAGGCATGATTGCAGAAGGTCATGCTGGCTATTTTTATACATTATTTGTTATAAACAATAATGCTGAGATTGAATTTTTAAGAATTTGTATGAGTTTGTCAGGTAACAAAAAATAATTGGGAGAAACCGAAGTGATGATGGTGGTAATGGTTCTGCCTACCAAGGAAGATCATCGATGGTGGGAGACCTCTTGTGTTTGTTTTCAGACACGCAGTCATAGCTTTCCTCACTGCCAGTAAGAAAGCACAGTTTCCCCTTACGTTGCCTTTCATAAACGCATTGTTTTCCAAGCTGTCATTGGGATATCAGCCAACACCTTCCTCCTGTTCCATATCTTCATGCTCCTTCTGGATCAAAGGCCTCAGCCCAACGACCTGACTTTCTGTCACTTGGCACTCATCCACATAGTGATGGTCCTTACCGTAGTGTTTGTTGTCTCTGAACCTGTGTGAGTCACTGGATTTTTGGAGTGACTTCAAGTGCACAATGCTTTCCTGCATGAACAGAATGATGAAAGGCCTCTCCATCTGCACTGCTTGTCTCCTGACTGTGCTCCAGGCCACCCCCATCAGCACCAGCACTTCCTGCATGGTGAGGGTGAAACATAAATACACAAATCACATTATCCGTGTTTTCTTCCTTTTATGGTCTCTCTGGTTTTCTTTCTGTTCTGATTTTCTACACTGCAACTACTTCCAACACGACCCAGACAAGTCCACTAAATGTCAGTGACTACTGCTCACTTTCCCCCATGAGCTACATCAGGGTGTAGTGCTCACACTGACATCACACAGGATGCCTTCTTCCTAAGAATGACGGTGCTTTCAAGTGCATACATGGTGATTTTCTTCTCCAGGAATCAGAGACAATGAAAGCACCTTTGGAGGACCAGTCTGTCCCCAAGAGAAGAGGGCCCATCAGGCCATCCTGCTGCAGGGGAGTTTCTTTGTGTTCATGTTCTGGGGGGACTTCATCACCTCATCCTACAATTGTAGTATGTGGATATGACCCTATAATCCCAGATGTCCAGAGTTTTGTGGTCAGTACCTATGCCAGTGTCAGTCCTTTGTTGCTTACTGGTTGTGATAAAAGGATAATAGTTTGCAAAATCTGTCCTGCAAGCATTTTTAATTTTTACATGTTTGTGATAAAAATGGGTGGCTAAATAGTAGGTTCTTCTCACATTATATAAATTATTAAAGTAGAGCAGGTTACTACCTGGTTGATTAAATTGCACACAACTACACTTTTATCCTATCTAAGAATTTTGTCACCTGTGATGGCAAGGATTTGTAGTTCCATTAATTCAAAGTCCAGTATGATGTCATACTCTGATTATTTAAAATTTTCTCAACTCTTTCATTTTGATTTCTATTCTCCACACAGGAGAACCTTCCTTTCTACTGGAAGTGTACAATTTAGAAGTTCCTACTGGTAATGAAATCTTTCATGATTTTACTTCGGAAAGAATTATTTTACCCTTATTCATGAGATGTAGTTAAGCATTTGAGTCTAGTTTGGATATCAGTTTTGTCCAGCAATTTTTTTTTCTGTGTGTTTGTCTTCCGTAAAGGCCGTGGAGATGTTGCTGCCACATTTTTAAGTTCTCTCTCTTCCACAGTCATTTCTCTTGACTTTTATGCAGTTTGACTATTTATGTTTGAGTATTTCACCTTAGTTTTTGTAATGCAATCCTGAATTCTTTCTGTTATCTTTGGCTGTTTTTGTTTTAGATATTTATAAATCTCTAGTGATGACAACAGGTGCACTTCTTCCCTCGCATTCTATGTGCCGTATGTCAACATTTGCATTGTCTATTCCACAGTCTCTCTGCGATACATTCTGGCAGCTCTATCTTCCAGTTACTAATCCTCTCATCAACTAAGTTTAATTTAATGCTTTTCCTGTGCATTGCATATTAACTTTACTTATTATATTTTTTAAGTGTTTAAATTTAGTTATTTTCCAAATATGGCCTATACAGTCTGTGGTTTCTTGCTCTTTATACCTTATTGCAATTTCCCATTTTTCTCTTTGTACTTATTTAAGCATTTTACACATAATTCCAATATCTGAAATTCTGGGGGTATCTAATTTTCTCTGACCTTTATTCTGGTGCCTTGTTCCTTGGGTGCTTCATAAATTCCAATTTGCTTCCCACATCTGTGATAACTGAAGTCTTAAGGTTGTATGTTTCTTTGTTTCTCCCAATTGCCCGGAGGCAAGGTGGACTATTATGAACACAGGTTTGAGGCTCAAGGGACTATCCAGGGTCCTGAGGGCAGCACTTGCCTCTCAGATTGACTCCTCTCCCAAATCCTTGTCTAGATCTGCTTCTGCTCCTGGGAAGCTTCTGCATCCTCCTTCCAACTCTACTGGGCATTTTAAGGATTATTGTAACCTCCTAAATATTTTTAGTTGCTGCTTTAGAAGAGGTTTGGGGTTATGTAATATATTTTCCAAAAGCACTCATATGCAAAATCCACAGAGTAGAACATTTCACATAGATATTCTGTGGCAGACAATAATGTCTCATGAGAAATCCCAAGTTTCCAATTTCAAAATATCCTCTGACTCCAGCAATATACTACATATAAATAATAATTTGTAGAGTGTGATAACTTTTAACAACTAAGTAATAATTTCATGTGCTGAACCGTTTAGAGAGGGATAATCTTCCCCCTTAGTGAGTAACACTAAATATCACCACAATTAATATTTTGGTGAGATAATTGAAGATAGTTTCTCATATGAGTTACCTGAGTTCCAGTTCGTGTTCCTATCACCACGCTTCCTTTCCCTGACTCCTTAAAAGAATGTCATGTTGGATTTTCTATTTTATCTCGATGTTATTTTAAATGATCTAAGGTTAAATTTCCATGTGGCTAGGTCATACTTTCTGGTTACACTTTGGTAGTTTCATTATTTCACAAGTGAAAGAAAATACAACCTGTTGGATTTCTGCTTTCGTAACATTATCGACAGTTTTGGAGCCTACAACCATGCAATTCTCAAGAATTTTTTTCTATTAACTGAAAATAATGTGTATAATCTGGTTACTGCAAAAATTGCTGTTTGTGTGTCTATATGCCTAACTAACCCATCTTGCTAAAAAAGTCAGTTAGCACTTGTTGTGTCGATGTTTCTTCCATACCAGTTGATTTTGTGATAGTTTTAATGCTACATATCATTGTAAATGTGCCAACTTATCCTTCTTCTCAATGAATCTCTGTGGTATATATTAATATTTAAAGGTATTAAAGATGGGTGTAAGTACCTTGGAAAACATATGTACATTTGCTATATTAACATTAACTACTGATTTGTGAAATGATTAACCACTGACACCATTTTTCATTACAATGTTATTTTGTATTTCTATCAGTACTAGTTTCACTTTCTGAGTTACATAAATATTGACACAAAATAGGGGGAAGGCTCAGTTTGCCTTGATCTGATCAAAGTTCAAGGACACAACCTCCTAGTTTAGTTCAGATACAATACCTCCTTCACCTTATATAAGTCTGAGTAGTAGGTACAGCAGTTAGTCTTTTTCGTCTTCTCATATAAGATAACCCTGAGACAGGGTATTCATAAATTGCCTCAAACCCTCTTTCTTTCACATTACTTTAAAATATTAACTGCCCTGACCATTTAGAAACATGGAACACTACCAATTAGAAACAAAACCTATTAAAACAAAAATTATTGAGATAATAAAAAGATACAGTGTAAGTTAATAGACCCATAATAGATTAAATTAATTGAAAATCATTGTGCAAAGCAATCCCAGAACTGGATAGTGTCACTGACGTATTCTGCCAATTTTTAATGAGGATACTAATCCTTCACACACACACTCAAAAAAAGAGAAGGGGATGCTTCCCAGTTCAAACTACTGGGCCATGATTAGTATAATACAAAACCACCCAGAAGCGTAGCAGGAAAACAGCAAAACTGCACGACAACGTTCCTCCTGAATATGGAGAAAGACATCCTTTACCTAACACTAGCAAACCAAATTGAACAACACGTAAGAATTATATACCTTATCAAGTGAGATTGTGCCAAAAATATGTGGTTTGTGAAACATCTAGAAAACTAATGTATCCATTCACACCTACACTTTCAAAAGTTTCATTTTCTCCCCAGCCTGTGTGTTCTGGTAAGAGCACTTAATGTGGTCACATGGACACATGTATTGTCTTGTTTGTGGTGACGAATCACAGGTGTATATCCAATTGCATCAAATTGAATATAGCAAACATGCAGTTTTTTTGGTGTATCAACTAGACCTCCAAGCTGTTAAAAACATCTTAACATAATATACCCTATATATAAAACCAAGAAAGATCAATACGTGATTATCTGACCAACACAGAAAAGAACATTTGACTAAATCCACTCCATAATTACAATCCTAAACTAGGAACACAAGAGAACTTCCACAACCTCATAAACGGCATCAACAGAAAACCTTCATTACACGTCTTATTCAGTGGAAAGAATGTTTTCCTGATAAGACTGGGAACAAGACACAAATACTCACTTTTAGCCCTCCCAGTCAACATTGCACTGGAGGATACTGGTAGGAAAAATAAGAAAGAAAACATGAAGAAAAGGACTCCAGATTACCAAGGAAAGAGTAGAAATGCTTTTTGATGTTCAACACACAATGTCACATGTAAAAGAAATCTGGAGAGTATCACTAAACACCCACTGCAAGTAATAAGTAAGCTGAGCAGTTTTGCAGAGTATGCAATCAAGACGCAGATTGCAATTGTATTTCCATACACTAGCTATGAACATCCTAAAAATATAATTAAGAAAACTATTTTGATTCAAAATAGAAACACAAGGCATGAAAATACGGGGATGGAATTTTTTTTAAAACATACTCTAACTTCAAAACTGAAAAATACCAGTTTTTTCCAAACTATAATGAAAAGAAGAAAATCACAGTTTTCAATTAGGCAATAATTTCAATAGACATTCTCCCCATCTGTCATAATAAGACACCCAAAGCAAATGACCACGCACTGTGTGGTTGCAAATACAAGACACATCCAGAAAAGCAGAATGCCTAGGGTCACAATGGAGATTAATTATTGTCTAACACTAGAAGAAGAATGGTGAGTGACCTCAAATAACATACGAAGGGTCTTTTTGGGGGGTGCTTATAGGAAATGCTCTTAAAACACACAGAGATGACTTTTAAGGAAACAGTCGGAGAAACGAGGCTGGCTCACCCCCAGGCCTCCTGGGTGCCAGGCAGGTGCAACCGAGGTCGCTCGCAACTTGTGGAAGTGAGCCCCCGCAACCCCACAACTGGGACCACCTGGCTTGGGGGCCCCAGGGCAACCCAGCCCGTCCCCGGGGACTTTATCTTGTGATGGTAACCTCAGCGCTACAGGCTGCCACACAAACCGTCGGAACCTGGGCACGGTCCCCCCACGCACACATGGCGACCCCTCCCCTGCTACCCGTTCCCGCCGCCGGGGACTCTGCAAGCCAAGAACCGTCATCCCGGTGCCGGTCTCCTCCACCGACCTGTGCACCGATCCACCTCACCTGTCCTCCGGCGCCGGCGACCTGCTGCAGTACGGCCGCCGGTCTACCTCCGGTGCCGGCGCGCCGTCCTACCTGCGTCCTGCCGAGCCCACGCTCGTGTCCCTCCGGGCGGCCGGACCCGTCCCTGCCTGTCAGTCACGGCGCCACGCCCGGCTCCGTGTCCCTCCGGGCGGCCGGACCCGTCCCTGCCTGTCAGTCGCTGCACGACGCCCTGTTCCGTGTCCCTCCGGGCGGCCGGACCCGTCCCTGCCTGTCAGTCACGGCGCCACGCCCGGCTCCGTGACCCTCTGGGCGGCCGGACCCTACCTTGTCTGTAAGTCACTGTGTCCAGGACGTTGCGCCACAATGACCCACACGAGACAGATCTCCAAGGCGCAGGGCACGCAAAAGTCGAGTCAGGATTCGCAGTCAGCCCTGGTGCCGGCGGCGCTGGCGGCGCACGTGCGCAAAGGTGCAGGGCGTGGCCGCCACCTCCGCTAGTCCCTTCCTCCCAGGCTCCCAAAGAGAAAACAGCAGGTGGTGCCCTGGACAGGTCATTTATAGCCTCTGGTATTCAAATGACGCGTTCTGGAACGCACGTTCTGATTGGATAAGAAAAACCTAAAAATTCAATCTGATGCGAATGTGTATGCCAAAGCACTACAGTTGGAAAGAGAAACCCCATAGCCCAGTTCTGATTGGGTAATGAAATGCCATCAGAATGTGCACCCAGAACACCTCATTTGAATACAGCAGGGTATAAATGGGCCTGCCAAGGCCTGCACCTGCCATTTTCTCACGAGAAACGCGGGCAGAGCGGGGCTGGCGAAGACCTGGCCCACGTAGCGCACATCTTGCGTGTGTGCGTCCTGGAGATCTGTGTTGCTCAGGTCATGGTTGCCGGTGCCGCCTCGGACACGGAGCTGAGCGTGGTGGAGCGAGTGGCAGGTGGGGAAGGGTCCGGCTGGCAAGCGGGAGGGACCCGGCCTTTGGCAAGAGAAGGCCTTGGACCCCAGGAACAGCCACCTGGCTGGGGAGGGGTCACTGCATGCGAGTGGCACCGGGGCTAGGTTCTGCTGCTGCTTGTCTCGGTATCAGTCTGTGTGGTGCGGAGCTTCAGGACTACAGGCCAAGGGTGAGGCTGTCTCCGGGAGCTAAGCTGGGAGTGGTGTCCCCAGTCCCTACCTTAGGTGGGCTCCAGTTCTTAGCCAGTTTCTGCCACAGTGAGAGGGTGGGCTTTCCAGAGTTACTGTGAGTGCATCAGGTGAAGCCTGTTGTCTGCATCCCTGTAGCCAGTGTGAAGTGACAGAGACCCTCTAGCACCACCATTTTTCCAGTCTTCTCTTGTGCTTTGGGAGTTTAGGGGTTTGGTCCCACAGGTGCATGTCCCACGCCGGGTGGAGGTGAGCGGGCAGATATCCCAAGGGTGTGGGGCCACTGTTGGTCAAGGTCAGGTGGAACCTGGAGGGTCTCCTAGGAGGGGCTGCGGGGCTGTTGGGGGAAGGGAGGGAGTGTGGGTTTCATCTTGCATAGGCACCATGGTCCCCAAAGTATCCATGTCCCTAGCCAAGCCAAGCACAGCACTCTGGCTGCCACTAGCTCCACACATGTGCTGCCAGGCTCCAGGAAGCTGGACAAAGTGGGTGGCCTGGCAGGCAGCCTCATGTGGCCCATGCAGTTGGGACAGTAAGCTCCCAGTCTGGGCTACGGGGACATACACACCCCATCCCCAACCTGGCAGCCCCTCACAGGGGAGGCTGTGCCCAGTGGACAAGGAGGCACTGGGGAGGGCGAGCTGTTGAGTCTGGGTGTCCCTCCCTCACTATCACAGATCTCACCCACAGAGATGTGGGTCAGGGCCAACATCTGCCAGGAGCAGCTCACCCAGCGTGTGCTGTGTCTTTCAGTGTGTGTGTGAGGGGTAAGTGCCTTCTGGGCCACGCCAGCCTGGGTGGAGGAGGCTGGAACTACTGAGTTCTTTGACAGCGGACATGGCTCAGGAGCAGCCAGGGCATCTCAGTAGGTGTGGCTCCTGCATCCCTACCCTGAAAGTGTTATTGGTGGGAAGTATGGGAACCCAGGAGGGGCTGCGTGAAGGAAGTGCCCCAGACCTGCCTGTTAGGGGCACCTGATGTGCTCCTGGGGCAGGTCAGAGACTGAACCCTGAGAGTAAAAGATATTGTCCTCAGCTGAGATGCAGTAGTCACCCAGACGTGGGCTGTCAGGGGGCCAATGCCGCTCCTACCTTCTCTTGCATTGCAGGTGCTCCATCCTCGGGATATGACAAAGATGGGAAGACAAGGCTGGAAACAGGTGAGGCCAGATTCTAGGCACAAAGGCAGGCCCAGTGTGGGCCCTCCTTCCCACCCACCAAAACCCCTTCCCACCCACTAAGCCCTGCTGTCAACAGACAGGTGAGGGACCGAGGTGGTGTGAAGACCACCCTGGGTTCACACTGTGGGTCAGTGTCCTCTTAGAATGGAGGAAGCGCTGGGGCATCAAGATGCCTGGCCCTGGGCTGTGGGTGACAGAGAGACACCCATGATGCAGATGGAGAGACTGAATTACAGGGCTCTGGGATTTCCAGGAGTAGTGAGGAGGCCATGGTTGGCCTGTGGGGACTTTGGTGTTGGCTGTGGATGAGGTGAGACACTCACAGTTGTGAGTACAGTAGGGCACGGGGTCTCAGGTGGCTGCCGTGGATGGGCCTTGAGTTCAAGGGCACCAGCTGGTGACTGCACCAGCCCAGTGGTAGGGGAGCAGGCTGTGGGGAGCTATAAAGGAGGTGCTGGCAGCATTTCCCAGCACGTGAACTGTGGGTATGACAGAGCAGTTGGGGGACAGTGCCTGAGGGCTGTGGCCTGGGATGGTGGCAGGTGAACTTCCTTAGCCATGGAGGGGCCAGTGAGAGACATGGGGCATCTGGTTTTGAAGGAGCCCAGAGGAGTGCATGTGCAGATGAGGGTCATCATGGGATGGACGTGGGGAAGGGCAGGTCCAGCTTGGGGACTGATGGTGTGTGGGCTGAGCCCCTGGCTCTCTGGGCTGGAGCAGGCAAGGAGGTGACGAGGGGACCAGCCAGGGAGATAGAGCTGGGGGAAAACCGGGGACCCTGCCCCCGACCACAGCCTCCCAGTTCCTTCAGTCTGGGTGCCTGCTTGCCCCTGCTTTCCGGCCACCCCAGACAGGTGTTCCCTGTTTCCACCGTCTGTGGGCTCCGGCTGTGAGGGTCCCTGGAGGGCTGCTTTTCAGAAGGCACCATGTGGCAGTGGGCAGCATTGAGTCCTTGTGGTCTCCCAGTCCTGGGAAGCAGCCCATGGCACAGGCTGTGGGGCTCTCTCCATCACTGTCCCCCTGGGGGTCTCCACTGACCACACCAGGAGGCCTGGGAGGGCAGCTTAGAGCTCTAGGAGTCGTCTCTCTGCAATTTCTGTCCTCACTGCTTTCCACCTGAGCCTCAGTGTCCTCCTCCAAGAGATGAGCATGTGCCTGTGTGTGGCTGGCAGGGAGGTCACAGTGGGGAAGGGCCTGCCTCCCTCCTCTGCCCTGGGCCCCTGGTGCCTCCCTCCTGTCGGGTGGCTGTGCAACCACCCCAAAAGCCCCATCAGGAAGGCAGCCCACTCTGTAGCCCCCAGGAAGGAAAAAAAACAGTCGGGCTGTGAGGGAGGGGGTGGCTGCAGCTCTGGGCACCAGTATGAGGAGGAGGTGGCCCCCAGGATGCCATCCTCACCGGGTGCCCGCCAGGCCATAGAGCACTGCAGTGTTGTGGATGGTCTCAGGTTATAGCAGGCCCATGCCACTGGACTGCCTCTGAGGCCCGTGGATCAGCTGGTGGCTAGATTCCCCCTTCTGGTAAACTCTTCCCAAGGCCTGTCCTGGCTTGTCCAGCCAGCTGGGCTGCCTGCTGGGTCCTGGGCCTTCCTCTTGGGGGGCCTAACCCCAGTGTGCCTCCCTGGGTGGGTGGAGACTCCCTTGGGAGATGCCCTTATGCCCTGAAGGCTCCCATGCCAGGGTGGAACACCCTGGACCTCTCAGCAGGAGCAGCTGCTTGGGAAAAGCAGACGAGGAGGGGAGGGGACGCATGGCACAGCTGTAAGAATTCCCAGGATGTGGGGCACATGGTGTCCAGGCTCTTGAGAGCCTTGTCTTGCCCAGGCAGAGATCCTTAAAAGGCCAACACTGTCCCTACACAGCAGGGGAAGCTCAGGCTGGGGGTGGACAGGGGCAGGTGTAGAAGTGGGGGGGTCAGGTCAGATGGGCCTTGGCTCCCAGCTTGGTTGTGACTTTCACCAGCAGAGGCCCCTCATTGGATCAGGCCCAGTGGATGGACAAGAAGGTGCTGGTCCTATTGGCTACCCACATTGTCTGCTTCCCCCGCCTCCAGAAACCCCTCCCTGCATCTCCTGGCTGAAGAACTGGAAGGCGTTCCATGGAGGGCATCACGTCAGGGCGCCGAGGTGTGGCCTGTCTCCGGTCACCCTTCTTTCTACCCGGAGCTGTGGAGCCTGGTTGTGAGAACGTGGTGCCCTGGGACAGCCGTCACTGCGCCTGTGTGGTGGAGAACAAGTTGGGCAGCATCCGGCCCACGTACGATGCTTCACATTTTGGGTAAGGGCTGTGTGCAGCCCTTGAAACCCTGTCTGTCTCCTGACCATCTTGGTGGGGCTGTTGGCCAACCAGCAGAAGTGAGGCGGGGTCCACGCCAGGGGTACAGCGACTTAGCACGTGGAGGTGCTCGGCAGCAAGGTGGGTGCCGCCGCTGGCCAGGTGCAGGAGGGTGGATGGCTTGGGCTCCACCGCACTGAAATATCCCAGGGTTGTAGAAGGACAAAATGATGGTGGCACCAGCCAGGAGGTGAAATCCTCTGTGGTGAACAGTTCTCCTGGCTGTGAACTTGCTGTTGGTTCACATAGCAGCTAGGACGGGAAGCTCAAAAGTAGATGCAGTTTCTCCTGAAATAAGAGTATAGGTGTCAATCCGTGTAGTCCCCGCTGTGACTGATGTCCCTCTTCATCTGTACAAAAACATTTGCTGCTTCCTCTGCAGCTTTGTGCTGTCTGAAGTCCTGCACTGAGTAAAGAACAACTTAGTAAGCTTCTCAGCAATCCCACATGTTTACCAAATGTGAAGTAAGGTCGAGTACCAAATTATGGGAAAAAGTCTATTTGAATTAGAGTAGATGAGAAATGGAAAAATTAGGATGAGCTATTCTGAAAAATACAGAATCAGCTATTCTTTATTTACGAGTTTTCTATTATCCTATATTCCTTAGAATGAAAATAATGCTAAAATGCGTTTTGTTTTATTCTGTCAAGTTTAAGCTGGGATACAATTGATAAGAAAGAGTATAAATGAATAGCGAGGCCTATTCATTCAGTTTTTCTTTCATTTCTTTGAACATTTTTTTTTGCTGGTGTAAAACGCTTGCACTAGTCTTGGTAAGTTTACTTGTAAATACTTACTTTTTTATACTATTATGAATGGAATTGTTTTCTTAATTTCAGTTTCATATTGCCCGTCGCTAGTCTAAAAGTGCAATTGAATTTTGGGTATTGATCTTGTATCTTGTGACCTTGCTGAACTTATTCATTGGTTCAACTGGGTTTCAGTGAATTCCCTACAAACGTTTATATTGAAGTTGATGTCATCTGCACTAAAAGACAATTCCAACCTCTTCTTTTCCAGTGTGGAGGATTTTGTTTACTTTTCTTCTGCAGTTTTTCTGGGTGATACCTCCATTGCATGATGAATGGAGTAATAGTGTCTTGTTCTGAAATGTCAAGATGGTTTCAACATATGGCAGTGTTGGCTGCAGGTTTTTCGCTGAGTCCTTTTAGCAGATCTAGGAATTTCCCTTGCATTTCTAATTCCCCAGGAGCTTAATCGTAAGAGTGTTGGATCTGTCAAATGCTCTTCTGTGTCTATAAAAAGAATCTTTTTGTTGTTATTTATTATTTTTCTATGTTACATATTTTTTTAAATCAGCATTGCGTTTTCAAAGTAATTCCGTTTGGTCGTGGTATTCAATCATTTTTAAAGGATCTTGGATTCAGTTCCCTAGTAATTTTCTGAGGATTACCATGTGTGTATTCTTCAGCTATATTCATCCATGGTCTTCTTTGCTTGTGACACTTTTGTCTGGCTTTAGTATCAGGATAATGCTGGCCTGATAGAGTAAGTTTGGAATTGTTCTCAACAGTGTTCTTCTGCTTTCTGGAAGGGTTTGTAAAAGGTTGGTGGTGTTTACTAAGTGAGTAGTAGAGTTTTACCAGTTAAGACATGCAGTTGTGGGCTTGTGTTATTGGGGAGATTTTTAATTAGCTGAATCTCTTTATGGTTATTTGTGTCCTCATGTATTATGTATCTTGTTGGGTTTACTTTGATAGTTTGTGCCCATCAGGATATTTGTTTTTTATTTATATTAACAGATTAGAACTTGTCATCCTTTGTGCTGTCTGTATTTTCTTGTGTAAAAAAACTGATATGACAGGAGGGCATGTTGGTGTTTCAGCCAGCACTGGCCCTCCCTTCTTTTGTCACCTTGGAAATATTTGTGCAATTATTTGAGCATCAGTCTTTCATTAAATGTAAAATGTATTTCATCATTAGAGGTTGAAAAATATTTCCAAAGAGGCAAGAAGTGAATTTCAAAAACAACTTAAATAGTTGGCTTTAAATTCCATTTGTTGAAAATTTTTATTTGCTTTTTTCCTTCCCCTGAGCATGTGTGGTAAGTTTCTGAGGTCTGTCCTTTTTTTTTGGGGGGGGGTGGTTTAAAGTGCAATTCCATGGCTTTTTCTCAAGAATGCTACCAGGAAAAAGAAATAGGAAAATCTCTTGCATTATGGCTATAGAAAATAAATACATTTTCACAAAGAACGCGTAGTAGATAAATTGGTAAACTTCAAAGCTTTACCAAAACATCAGTTTCTCTCCTTTGCATGGTGGAGAATTTGTGACAGTGGATAAATCTGTTCTGTTACCTGTTACCTGAACTTGGCAGATTAATGCTTTGTTCTGTGGGATAATTGTGACAACACCTAGAAATACTCAAATATGATTGTATGTGTACTAAGTGACTTGTTATCAAGAAATAATAACTAAATGTCATTTTTGTTGTCTGGAAGAGATACATATGTGCATCTTTTCATAAGAGAACTAATTCCAGCCATAGAGCTCCCTCATGATCTCATCTAATCCTAAGTACCTCCCAGTGATGCCCCCTCATAATACCATCACATTGGGGTTATCGCAACATAGGAGTTTCAGGGTTACAAAAATATTCATACTCCTTAACACTGTTCTGTTCAACATCTTGGCTATTCTTAGACATTTTCCTGCTCTTTCAGTGTGGAGAAGTAGTTTTTCTTTAATACACAAACAAACAAAACAAACCTGGCTGTGAATTCCAAGGAACTTAAACACTACATGTATTTGGGAGAATTTATACTATTGTGGTGTTCAGTCTTTTTTTTTTAAGGACGTAGGCTGTCTTTCCATTTATTTCATTAGACACTGGTCGTTCAGTGCATCCTTTTAGAAATCATTTTATATCATTTATTACACGTTTCAAAGCTGAAGAGGAATTAGTTGTAATAGGCTATGTGATCATCTAAAAATTTACTTTAAACAACCTGTTGGTAACTATTGTAAATGCACTGAGATTTGTGCATTGAGTTTGCATTCTGGAAACTTACTACAAATGTTGCATACGCAGAAAATACAGAAAACTGCACAGTCAGCTGAAACACTTTAACGGGAGCGTCTGCGTAGTCACAACCAGGTGAAAACTTGAGAGAAGCCTCCACCCCACACCTCCCTTGAAATGATTCCTACAGTCCAAGTCATCCTGTTTGTCTACAGATGGAGCCAGTATTGTGAATTAGAAGGTGATTTTTTCTCTTTTCTTCATAGTTTTATGTGTATCCATGTCTATATTGATATACTTTTTTCATGTTTTATGGGAATGGTATCATTCATTCTGCATGTAACATTACTTCTTTTTTTGCACAGTTTAAATCTTCAGGGAATGCCGATTAAATTGCTTTTTTATTTGAGACTATTTTCGATGTAGTTTAGGTTTACTGAAGAACTGAGTAGATGTTTAAAAAGTTCCCATAAATGGGCAGTGCCGGCCTCACCATCTGGCTGCTCGCCCGCTGCAGCTTGTCACCCCAGCGGTCCCAGCCTTCATGGTCTGTGGGCACGGCAGGATGGGGAGCTGGACCCTGAGCAAGGATGATGTGAACTACAAGATGTGTTCCCGGATGATCAGCGAGCAGCAAGTGGAGGACATCGCCATTGACTACTTGTACCAGCTGCACAAGATCACCCTGCTCAACTTCACCATCGTCAGCCTCAAGTACTTCGCCTTCACCAGGGATGACTCTGCTCCAGAAGACAACAGCTGGGGAGGCATCCTGCCTGCTCTTTTCTTCTTTCTTACCAGCAGTGTGTTAGCTATCCTACATGGTCCACCCACTCTGCCTCATCTAACTTGTGGCAGATGGTTTTTGGACTCAGTGTGCTCTACTTCCTGTTGCTGATATTCCTGCTGTTCCTGAATTTAAAGCAGGTTAAATCCCTTATGTGCTGACTAGATCCAAATTTTCAACATACCACAAGGCAAGAAGATAACATGGAGTATGCTGTGAACTGACATGTTATTAATATCACCTGGGAGAATATTATCAGCCACTTTGACACATTTGTGTTTGGACATTCGTAGGGATGGGCCATAAAGGCCTTGTTAATCCATAGTTATGGTCTCTGCTGGACAATTAGTATTACCTGGGAGCTAAGTGAGCTTGTACTCATGCATCTTCTGCCCCATTTTGGCAAGTGTTGGTGGGATCAAGTCATTCTGGACATCCTGTTGTGGAATGGCGGTGGCATTTGGCTGGGTGTGGTCCTTTGCCAGTTTCTAGAGATGAGGACTTACCACTGGGCAAGCATCAAGGACATTCATACAACCACCAAGAAGATCAAGAGAGCTGTGCTACAGTTCACTCCTGCCAGCTGGAACTACGTTCGATGGTTTGACCCCAAATCTCTTTTTAGAGAGTGCGTGGAGTATTCCTTTTAATGATTATCTGGCAGTTGACCAAGTTGAATACCTTATTCTTGAAGCATATCTTTATGTTCCAAGCCAGCCATTAAGTTGGTGTAGAATTCTCTTCATGGGTGGTATCACAGCTCCCACAGTGAGACAGTACTCTGCTTACCTCACCGACACACAGTGAAAATGCATAGGAACGACAGTGCTGGGTCCTTGGGGTCATTGGTTTCCTGGAATTCATTTTTTGCATAAAATTTGGACAAGATATATTGTCTAAGACCCAAACACTCTGTTGTGCTTTGGCTTCTTTGCATGGCTTTCCCCACCTTCCTGTGTGTGTACAGAATGGTCTGTATGCAGAACACTATGGTCACCAAGAAAAGACCTATTCTGAGTGTGAAGATGGCACCTACAAGCTAGATACCTACTGGCATCACAGGAAAGGTACAAATGTTCTGAAGACAGCCCACCCAAGCATCCAGGCAACAACCAAAGCCATTCTTCCAGAAGAGGGAATGGACATTCCAAGTCAAAAGTCACCAATGGAGTTGGAAAGAAATGAAAAATGGTGGTTAATCAGAAATGTTCCAGAGAGTGCCTAGAACTGAAAGGGAAACAGAACTCATTTGGACTCCCTGTTAGGAGGTCAAAATGTACAGAGCAAACAGGAAGAGGAGAGGGAACTTTTGGGGTCATTATTGAGAGTGTAAGTCTTGTGTCCCACAGAACAGGCCACATCAGGTAGCTGATGGCTGGGGTCCTTTGCCAATTTGGGGCCTCTTCTAACTTGGCATGTGGTTACCAGTAGCAGTACAGTGTGTTGGAAGGAAAAGGTTCTCACAGCTCTGTGTTGGTGTGTATTGTGGATGCAACATAAGCATCTTCATGCAGATGAGGCCTTAACCAGACGGTTAGTGGACTGGTGACCAGTTTTCATTTTTATGAATCTGCCTTTCCGTTTGATTGATATGTTTAAGTTCAGGCACTCTTCTGTCTTTTGTTTTGATGCTGTCATTTGTTTTAAGTTAGGATGCTTAGAGACCTTCAAAAGCCAGTGCTGAATTGAAATTGGGGGACGGTCCCCGCCTTCTAGAGGGAGGAAGGGGGGGCTGCGTGTTCCTGTTTGGTCAGCGCAGTCCCCTTTTTGAGACCTTCACCACATGGCAGGTGTAACCAGCCTGAGGAAAGGGAGGGGCCTGCATAGGAACCTCGCTCCACATTGGGACCGACCTTGTTCCCTTCCAAATGTCGTTTGCCCAGACTTTCCCACAGTGCACAAAAGGGAATCTGTCACAGAGGCAGTGAACGCCATGGCTTCTCCCCCAGCCAGGTGCCTTTGTACATTTGATTTGTTTTCCTTCCGTGTGTTGTGCCAACATTGTCCTTTAGTCCCATGTGAAGTGCTGGTGAGTGTCACCTTTCACCCGCACCATGCTCTAGAACATGTACCCTGATAGTTCACCACCTCTGATGGATGTGTTTTAAATATTTAATAAAATTATTCATGTCTAAGCCACCCCCCGAAAAATTTCCCATATATTCTTTCTCCCCAATTTATAGTTTCCTATACTTTTAACTACTTGTATTTGTTACAATTGATGAACCAATATATTACATTTGATGTGGTGACAAGAATTGAAGAAGCAATACACTCTTATTTACTGAAATTTGTACTTTCCATTAGGCTGCACTCTGTGTGTTGTGCAGTTCTGTGGGTGTCGACGCATGCATGTGTCATGTGTCCCCCATCACAGTGTCGTACAGAAGAGTTTTCCTGCCCTGAACATCTGCTGTGCTCCACCTGTGCGTCACTCCTCCCCCTGCCCTATTCCCTCTTTTCCTCCTAAATCCCTGGCAGCCACTGATCTTTTTACTGTCTCCATAGTTTTGCCTTTTCCAGAATGTTATTTACTGGGAATCATATTACATATCATATTACAGACTGGCTTCTTTCACTTAGTAATATTCATTTAAAGTCTCTCCATGTCTTTTCAAAGCTTGGTAGCTCATTTTTTGGATAATATCCCATTGTATGGATAGACCACAGTTTATCCATCCACCTATTGAAAGGCACATCTTAGTTGACTCTAGTTTTTGGCAGTTTTGATTAAGGCTGCTCTAAATGTTCATGTGAAGACTTTTGTGTAACACATGAACACCAGTTTTTAAGTAATTTGGGTAAATACCCAGGATTGCAATTCCTGAATCATATGGTAAGACCTTGTTTATCTTTGTAAGAGTATGCAAGACTCTTTCAAAGTGGCTGTTCCATTTTCCTTCATGCCAACAACTAATGAGATTTCCAGTTGCTTCCTATTTTTGTCACCATTTTGGGGTGTTGGGGTTTTCTATTTTAGCCACTGTACTATGTATATGGTGATACCTCAGTGTTTTAATTTACAATTTCCTAAAGACATACGATGTTGAGCATCTTGTCATATGCTTATTTCTTGAGTATCTTGGGTGAGGTGTCTTTCTAGATCTTTTGTCCATTTTTAATTGGTTTTTGTCTTACTTAGTTTTAAGGGTTCTTTGTGTATTTTTAATTCCAGTTCTTTATTAGATATGTGTTTTGTAAATACATCATCCCAGTATGTGGCTTGTCTTTTTATTCTCTTAACAGTGTCTTTCACAGACAAAATTACTTTCAATAAAGTCCAATTTATCAATTTTCTCATTCATGTGTCATGCTTATGTGTTCCATCTGAAACCTCATTGCTGAACCTAAGGATGTCTAGAGTTTCTCCTGTGTTATCGTCCAGAAGTTCTAAATTTTGCTATTTTACAGTTAGGTTTATGATCCATTTTGAGTTAATTTTGTGAAAGCTTCTTTTTCATATGGATGTCCAGGTGTTCCAGCAACATTTATTGAGAAGAATATACTTTCTATATTGAATTTCCTTTGCTCTTTTGTCAAAAATCTGTTGACTATAATTGTGTAGGTTTGTTTCTTGGATTCTGTACTATTATGGTGTTTTATTTCTCTACTCTTTTCCAGAAAGCACACTATCTTGATTACCGTAGCTTTATCTAAAGTCTTAATGTCAGGTGGTGTCAATACCGTGAATTAATTCTTCATTACGGTTTTGACCATCCTGGATCTTTTGCCCTTCCATAAAACCTTTAGAATCAGTTTTCTGTTACTGACACCATAACTTGTTAGGATTTCATTAGGGTTTGTGTTGAATATCTAACTCAAATTGAGGAGAACTAACATATTAATAATATTGAGTCTTCCTGTTCATGGAATCAATCTCCATTGATTTAGATTTTCTTTGATTCTTTCATTAGAAGTAAGTATGGCAAATATCTATATGAAAAAGCTGAGAAAAAGTGACAGAGATTTTCTTGAAAGCCAGGAGATGGAAGAGTAAAAGAAGAAATGAACAAAGAACACCCTCACCTCTTCCAGTTTTTGTGGGTGGCTCTCTGGTGGGGCATATCTTTAACTTCCTGCTGAACTGAGCCTAGAGATCAGCCAGTGCTGAGAATGAGGGTTTCTCCTGGGCATGCACAGGGCTTTCTTCATTCCCCAGTGTATCTGGGTGCTCTTGAATATCCTAATTTCTGAAACAAGATTTCACTACCGCTTTTCCCCCCAGGTTTCATCTCACGTATTGTGTATGTCAACCATAATCAATTGTTCCAGAAAGCTGCAAGTATTTTATTTAGTTAACATTTTCAAGCAGTTTCTGCCAATTTTCGACACTGATTGGCTTCTAACTTAGATAAAGCAGAGGAGAGCCTGGTTTCAGACCTTTGTGTGGCCCCCAGACAGATTGTCTCATAAAATGCAATAACTTTCAAGTAAGATCTCCTCTGATCCCCCCAGAATCAGTGACCAGGGTCCCACACTGGAAACTCAGGCTGTTGTCTTCAAGACTGGCACCAAGTGGATGGATGATGGCTTATGGTGAGGTTTGTGTAAAAGCACTGTGTGTATTTGTGTGTGTTTGAGCCCAGTGATTTATCAAGTATTAATCTCCTGCTGTGTAACATACCTTCTGGTAGCATCCTGAAGTGACTAAGACAGACTAAGCCAGTCCACTTGAAGCTGACATTCTAGGAAACAAGAATAAATAAAGCACATAATGTATCAGATGGTGGTTTTTGCTAAGGAGGCTGGGACAGGAGATGAAGAGAGCAGAGGCCTAGGCTGAATGTGTCTCTCTGAGCATCCGTTGGTGTCTTTGGGCTGATATATCTGACAGTGAACTTGTGTGCCTGTGGGTGTACCTACCTGTATGTACAGTGACAAAGTCTATGTGATTTTCTGTCTATGGCTGGGTGCTAAGTGCCTATGTGCTTCAAAATCTGTAATACTTTTATTTCATTTTCTTGCCTACCTTCCTTGGAGAAGTACCTTTCTTACTCAGAATGTGGAATAGAAATGTCAGGGACAGACATTTATTTGTCTTGTTTCTTTTTATTTTTATTTTTTATTTCAGAATATTACAGGGGTACAAACATTTAGTTTACATATATTGCCTTTACACCACCCGAGTCAGAGCTACAAGCATGCCCCACCCCCAGATAGTATGCACCCCACCCCTTACATGTGAATATACCCATTCCCTCCTCCCCCCACCTGCCTGACACCTGATGAATGTTACTTCCATATATGGACATAAGTATTGATCAATTGTTTTTCCATTCTTGTGTTACTTCACCTAGGAGATAGGATCCAGCTCCATCCAGGATAATACAAGAGGTATTAGTTCGCTATTGTTTTTTATTGCTGAGTAATACTCCATGGTATACACATACCACATTTTATGAATCCACTTATGTATTTATGGGCACTTGGGTTGTTTCCACATCTTTGCAATTGTGAATTATACTGTTATAAACATTTGAGTGCAGATGTCTTTATTATAAAATGTCTTTTTTTCCTTTGGGTAGATGCCCAGTAGTGGGATCGCTGGATCAAATGGTAGTTCTACTTTTAGTTCTTTGAGGTATCTCCATATTACTTTCCATAAAGGTTGTACTAATTTCCAGTCCCACCAGCAGTGTATGAGTGTTCCTATCTGTCTGCATCCCCACCAACATTTGTTGTTTTGGGACTTTTTGATAAAAGCCATTCTCAGTGGAGTTAAGTGATACCTCAGTGTGGTTTCGATTTGCATTTCCCTCATGATTAGAGATGTTGAGCATTTTTCCACATGTTTCTTGGCCATTAGTCTATATTCTTTTGAAAAGTTTCTGTTCACGTCCTTTGCCCACTTTTTAATGGGGTTCTTTGATTTTTTTCTTGCTGATTTTCCTGAGTTATATATAGATTCTAGTTATCAACCCTTTATCAGATTTATAGCATGCAAATATTTTCTCCCATTCTGTGGGTTGTCTCTTCGCTCTAGCCGCGGTTTCTTTGGCTATGCGGAAGCTTTCTAATATGATCAGGTCCCATTGTTTATTTTTGTTGATGCTGTGATTGCTTTTCGGGTCTTCTTCCTAAGTTATTTGCCTAGGCTGATGTTTATAAGAATTTTTATACCGTTTTCTTCAAGAATTCTTATGGTTTCATGCCTTAGGTTTAAGTCTGTTATCCATCGTGAGTTGAATTTTGTGAGAGGTGAGGGGTGCAGATCCTGTTTCAGCCTTCTACATATGGCTATCCAATTTTCCCAGCATTATTTATTGAATAGGAATTCTTTTACCCAGTGTGTGTTTTTGTCTGCTTTGTCAAAAATAAGATTGCTATATATGAAGATGGTTTTATAACTGGGTTCTCTGTCCTGTTCCATCGGTCCATGTCTCTGTTCCTGTGCCAGTACTGTGCTGTTTTGGTTTCTACAGGCTTGTAGTATAGCTTTAAATCTGGTAAATTGAGGCCTCCTCATTTGTTCTTTTTGCTTACGGTTGCTTTAGCTATACAGGGTCTTCTCTACTTCCATACAAAGCATAGAATTATTTTTTCTAGATCTGTGAAAAATGTTGTTATTTTAACAGGGATTGCATTGAATCTGTAGATCACTTTGGGTAGTATAGACATTTTAACGATGTTGATTCTGTGCATCCATGAGCATGGTATGGTTTTCCATCTGTTTACATCCTCTGCTATTTCCTTCCTTAGTGTTACATAGTTGTCCTTTCACCTCCTTGGTTAAATGTATCCCCAGGTATTTTATTTTCTTTGTTGCTATTGTAAAAGGTATTGAGTTGATTTGATTTGGTTCTCAGTTTAACTGTTGTTGGCGTATATGAATGCTACTGATTTGCATACATTCATTTTGTAACCTGAGGCTTTGCTGAACTTATTTATCAATTCCAGTAGTCCCTTGGAAGAATCTTTGGGGTTTTCAAGATATAAGATCATACCGTCATGAAAGGGTGATAGTTTGACCTCTTCTGCCCCCATTTGATTTCCCTTAATTTCCTTCTCTTGTCTGGTTGCTCTGGCTAGGACTTTCAGCACTATGTTGAATAGAAGTTGTGATAGTGGGCAACCTTGTCTGGTTTCAGTTCTAAGTGGAAATGTTTTCAATTTTTCACTGTTCAGGATGGTGTTGGCTGTGGGTTTGTTGTATATGGCTTTTTTCATTTTTTGAGGTAAGTCCCATCTATGCCTATTTTGTTAAGTTTTCTTACCATAAAAGGTGCTGAATTTTGTCTAACGCTTTTTTTGAGTCTATTGAGAGGATCGTATGGTCTTTGTTTTTACTTCTGTTTGTGTGGTGAATTACATTTATAGATTTGCATATGTTGAACCATCCCTGCCTCTCTAGGATGAAGCCCATTTGGTCATGATGGATTAATTTTGTTTTTGATGAATATAAATCCACCCCAATTATCAATTCTTTCAATAAATGTGAATAGTTTGAACTGCCCACTGAAGAGACATAGCCTAGCCCAGTGGATAAATATACACAAGCCAAGTATCTGCTGTATTCAGGAAACACATCTAACCCACAAGGACTCATTCAGACTCAAGGTGAAGGGATGGAAAACAATATTTGTCTTGTTTCTGATCTGAAGGAGAATGCGTTCAGTCTTTTAGCATCAAATGTGACATCAGCTGTGGCATTTTCATAGATGCCTAGGGTATCTTGAGGAAGATCTCTTCTATTTTTATTGAATTTTTTTTATCATGAAAGGGTGTTGGAGTTTGTCAAGTGCTTTTTCTTTACACATTCCCAATATTTATACCTGGCCGGATATATTATTGGCAAGTATGTTTTACAGTTCTGTGGGTTGTCTTTTCCCTCTATTAACAGTGTCCTCTTGGGGTGGGGCCATCCCTCCAGTGGGCTTGGACCTTTCTGGGTGGGCTGCAGACCCGGTGACAGAGCCCAGCTAGGACAGATCTGTCCCCCAGAATGGGAAGAGAAGGCTGGAGTGGTGTGGGAGGTGACAAGGGCGTGTGTGGTTTAGAAGAGCACCTCTCAGGATTATAGCCTGTGTCAGAAAGAGGCCTCTGCCTCCAGAAGCCTCCATCTCCTGTGGGCACTCTGAGTGCAGCTGACCCCACTGAGGGCTTGTTATCAGTCAGATAACAGTTACTGCTCCTGGCAGTGAGCAGGACCCTGGAGTAAGCAATAGGTGTACAAATGCTCTCAAAGGAGTGTTACAGCTGCTTTAAAAAGACATTATCTCACAGTGTGAAAACGTGGCTAATGATAAAAAACATAGTATAAATACCAAATATTTTGCTGTATGGCGTGAGTTCTGAAAAGAGAGAGAAACTTGCCTGAGGTGGGGATAGTTTTACCTCTCTCTCCCTCTCTGTCCGTCTGTCTCTCTCATGCTTTTTAAGGCACCAACGCAAATCTTTTAACTCCTCTGCACTGACAAGAAATCCTGAGTTCACTGATTCCTGCCTCCAGTCCATCCCAAGGAAAAGGATAACATTTGTTGACTATTTCCTATTTGTGTGTGCTGTGATTATCATGGTGAATGCATCTCTGTGGGCCACATATGATGCCAGTGTTTCAGATGAAAGAAGATCAGTGTGATTACATGATTTGTCCTAAGTGGCAGCTTCAGTTAAGGAGTGCAGTTGACCCAGGTATCTTGTGTACCAAGCCCGTGCACTTTAATCAAACAGCAGAGGTCCACACTGTGAGATGGTGGGTGGCAGTTTAACAGGAAGTGTCCGTTGGATTCAGCTGGAGGTCGTCCAGTGTTACCTCCTTCTTACTACGTAGAAAGTGGGCCCCCGCTGACCATTGACTAAGGGTCTCAGTAAAACCACAGTCGTGTGTTGGAGTGGCCTGCACTGATGTCCAGACAGGAGTGTCTATCTGGACATGGCAGAAATTAGTCTTTTTTATATAGTAGAGGAGGCAAAGAATCTTCTCAAGGAGACTTCACATTCTAATGAATCAGCTTTCGATGTTGTCCTTTAAGCACTGCCTCTTTTTTCTCCTTAAAATTTTCTTTTCTGTGTAATCTGTGTATCAACCACGTTATTACAGAGTGAGGAAGACACCCCTGTCAGTTCTCTGTGTAACAGTTACGGTACAAGGTTTGATGCAGAAGAACTTTTCAACGGTTTGCCAGTGTCAGTTGTGAGGATTACCAGAATTTCAGTGAATTTATTTGATGTCTTCCTCTTATTAAAGGTTGGCTTTAATTTTTAAGTATTGTTAGGAATGAACAATCTTTTATTACTCTTATTAATAATATTACTGCCTAAGCAGAATCAAGATCAGGAGTAGAAGACTTAAAGCTAGAGCTCCATGAGTGTGATCTCTTGGTCTCTGCTTTACAGCACTAACAGATGTGTAGTGTCATCTGTTAGCACGTGGAGTTCCAGTGTTTCCTCTCGGTCTTTGTTTCTTAAATAGTTTACTGGGTGTAATCGTTCAGGAAAATTACTGGGGAATTACACACGTCCCGTTTCCTCTGCTTTTAAAGACCATTGACTGAGGACATTTTTCATTAATTGAAACAAAATCACTGGTATATATTTTATTCAAATATAAAGTTGACATAAAGTAGTTCTTGTTTGGACTATAAATTTTTATTTTTACCTGTTATTTTTATATGTGCTTTAGAACCTAAGCATATTTAGAATAAAAATAGTTCCTTGTCACCCTGAAGAATTAATGAAATATTGTTTTCCACAATGTACCCAGATAAAACTCTGATTTTCCTGCTCATCAAAAAAACTGGAGACCAAAGAGTTTTAAAAAGACTTCTTATTTTCATTACCAGGAAGGTACTTGGACTCAACCTCAACACCCAGTGAATATTATGGTGAGTGGGATCTGCCTCCTCAGCACCCAGTGTTTAACTCTCACTAATGTATTTACCAAAAGTGCCTTGAAAGACTGTGCATTAACGTAGTATTATGTTTGTATCTTAGAAATCTTGCCTTTACTTAGATTTTTCAAATTATCTTTTATATTTGTGTTCAGAAGCTTTTTTTTAAAATGACAGTGCTGAAGAATAGCAAAAATGTGTGCAAACAGAGGAGGTAGTGTAAACTTTGCAGTACTTGTCACGTGAACTGTTTCCGTGTAAAATCTTGCAGGACATACTGTACACAAAATCAGCATGTTTCCATGCAACATGAAAGAAGTTTTCTCATGTGCCTTGTGGGATTATGCCCCTTTCTGAGTCTTTGAGTGCTAGTAATCTGCTAAATCCTTATGCTTTCTAACTTTTAAATGTCATAAAACTTTCTACCCTGCCTTTTAAAAATTGAGTTTATAAAAACAAGTAGCACATGGATTTATTCTCGTTGTTTAGAGTTTTATAATACAAAAGTATGATTACAAGTGAACACTCCTCTTTGTAGACCCCCAACACCCTCACCCCTGGTTCCTTATCAGAGGATACCTACTTTTGAGTTTGGTGAGTTTTCTCCAGAACTTTTTCATGCATTTACAGACATGTATGTTTTCATATTTCACACTGTGTTTTCCATGGTGCATGACCCTTCCTGCCAATTTCTGATCAACTACAGCATATGAGAAAGAGTTACTTGCATGCCAGGGTGCGATAATTTTAATGCCTTCCTTTTCCATCCTAACATTAGAAGTCGTCTTGTGGATGGACAAGATGGACAAGAGATGGCTCCTCTTTACTGTTGGGTGGAAGAGGCACTCCTGCCATTTGCGTGCTTGCCAAGTTTGGCTTACCGTTATTCTTCACTTCTTCCAACTGCCAGAGCTACAGCAAACATTCATGTTTAAAGCGATGCTGCGTAAATAGCCCATGTCCGCCCTGTCTTTTCTCTCCCGATTGCAACAGTGTCCACCTCACAAAGAAGCAACTTTCTTTCTGTATTTGTGTGTGGTCTTTTCAGATGGGACGAGGGCTAGAAGAGGAACAGAAGGAAGAAAAGGAATCCTGGGCAGGACTGGCCGCATTGCTGTGACCCCCCGCGTCAGTGCTGAGTGTGCTTAGCAGTGCGTGCCGTGGTGGAGCCCTGAATAGTGCAGAGAGGGAGGCATCTAGAAGCATTTGTCTCTCACGTATGCACTTGAAGATTCCGTGATGTGGGGAAGGAACTTCTAAATTTACATATAAACCCAGAAATGAGTGTTTAAGGGGAGAAAATCGATTTTGTGTTCAGTTTCATTTGTATGTATATTAATATATAATACGTTCACACACAGGTATGCAAATATATATATATAATATATGTATGTGTGCACCTGTGTAATATATGTGTGTATACGAATATAGACATCTTTATTGTAGCTTATCCTGCATGGACATTTCTGTTATTCTATCTCTCTTCTTTTTAAATTGTGTAATATTACTCTAGAAAACATTATATCTGTCAGGAATTGAATACACATCAATCAGTTCATCTGCCGTATGCCTTTTTAAATTTTAAAAAGACAAAAATACTTTGTTCTGTTTTGTAAATAATAGAGGCATTCGCCCAAGCTCTGGGAGATAAGGGGGGAAGGGTCAAACCATCAGAACTCAGGAGTTTTGAGCATTAACCCTCATATTGGCAGTTTTTTAAACAGCAGAGTGATCTGTGACTTTTTAACAGTCAGCTATTCGGCACATTCAATGTAGATTGGTGCCACTGTTTACAATACTGTGATTCACAAATCTGTTAACCCTCAGCTCTTTTCCAAATGTGTCAAGAAAGCACAGAGCCATTTTCTGATCCAGTAAATGCTGTTTTGTCAAATAAAAGATAAAAGCACCCATACCACAAGAAAAGAAAAGAAAAAAAAAAGAAGCCCTCAGACATGGAGCATCTTCAGACAATGTGTCATTGTAGATAAGTGACCACCAGTGACCTGGAGTTTAGCCCTTCAGAGTGTCTCAGTGCAGGTGGCTCCTTCCACGCCCAGCGGGAATGACCTGGGGCATCCTGAGCTACTGAGGCACAGGTGGCTGGGTCATGTCCCCGTTTCCTTCCTCATGACTCAGCTGCCTGCTGCTTGCCTTCCTGATTCTGCTTTTACCACCACTGCTGCCTAAACTATCACCATTCGTCTTCCCAGCCAAGTCCCCCTCTCTCCTGCCCCCTTCCTTTAGTTTTCCCTGTTCTTCTGGCCAGACAGCGTCACAGAGAAAAGTCAAGCTCCTGTTGACAGAGCAACAGTTCCAGAAAGCTGGACGCAATGTTTGAGTCTTTACTTTTCCTTGGTTGCTCCCCTCTTGACAATCATAGGCTCATTCTTTAGAACAGAGTTTTCTTTATTCTTCTCATCTTAGCTTTGTTCTGGATCCCAGGGGATCCTAAGAAACAACCAAACAACAAAAAAACTAGTGTCCTCTGAATGACAAAATTTTTTAATCTGTTGTTTTTGTTCACCAAGCTTGCAGTGTCGTATGCGTGGAATCATTTCCAAATCCAATGTCATGAAACTTTTGCCCTATATTTTCTTCTAATAGTTGCTTAATTTTAGATCTTACTTTTTAGGTTTTTGATCTATTTTGATTTCATTTTTGTATGGGATGTAAGGTACAGATGCAACTTCATACTTCCGTATGTGAATATCCAGTTTTTCAAACATTTTTTCCCAAGACCTCCTTTTGCCGCTGAATGATCCTGGCACATTGTTGTTGAAATCATATAAAAATATATGTGAGTGTATTTTTCTGGGCTCTATGCTTTTTCATTGGTGTCTATGTTTGTCTTTATGCCAGTACCACACTGTTTTGAGTACTGTAAATTTGAGTAACTTTTGAAATCAGGAAAAGTGAAACTTTCAAGTTTTTTCTTCGTCAATTATTTTGGCTATTTGGTTCCTTAAGATTCCTTATGAATTTTAGGATAGTACTTTCTATGTCTCTTTAAAAAAAAAAAGAGGGGGTTGGGGGGAAGGTAATTTGGCTTTTGATGGGGATTGCATTGAATTTGTCAAATCATCCGGGGAGGAATTGCGTATGAAGCCTTAACACCCGTAAACACAACATGTCTTCCCGTTTCTTAGTACTTTCTTTAATTTCTTTCAGCAACATTTTGTAGTTTTTAAGTGTGCAAATCTTTTGTCATCTTCATTAATTTCTGAGTATTTTCTTTTTGTTCAATGCTATTGTTTATGGTATTTTCTTATTTTTCTCTTCAGATTATTCGTTGTTAGTGTGTATCAATGCAATTGATTTTTGTATGCTGATTTTCTGTCCTTCAACGTTGATGAATTTGTTTATTAGTTCTAAGTGTTTGGGGTTTTTTTTGCTATGTGTGTAATTATTGGGATCGTCTACACATGATCACTGTGAACACATAAATTTTGCTGTCTTTTTTCCTTACAGTTTCTATGCCTTTCTTTATCTTTTATTATTTATTAATTTATTCATTTTTGCTTAATTTCTCAGGCTAAGATTTCATATGCTGTGTTGAGTGGAAGTAGTGAAAGCAAGTATCTATCTAGTGCCTGATCTTAGGGGAAAATCTTTCTGTATTTCATCCTTGATCATCATGTTCCTGTGGGATTTTTATGTGTGACCTTTATTATATGAAGGAAGTTTTCTTTTTTCTAGTTCTAGTAGGTTGTGTGTTTTTATCATGAATCAGCCTCATATTTTGTAAAATGCTTTCTCTGTTTCAGTTGAGATGGCTGAAGTGTCTAGTCATTTTGCTAATATGATGTATTATATTGGTTGACTTTTATACGTTGAACCACCTTGCAGTTGAAGGACAAATCTTAATTGGTCATGGTGTATAGTCTTTTTTTATGCTGTCAAATATGTTTTGCTAGTATTTATTTTGAGATGTCATTTTTTACAATGACAATTTGCCTGTAGTTTTCTTTCTTGGTTTTTTTTTCCCCCCTGTTTTTGGTGTCATTGTAATTTTGGCCTACCTCATGGAATGAGTTTGGAAGTGTTCCTGCATCTTTAGTTTTTTGCAAGAGTTTGAGGAGGATTGATATTAATTTTCCTTTAAATATTTGGCAGATTTCAGCAGTGTAGCTTATTTGGTCCTGGGATTTATTTGTTGGGGGGGGGGGTGTTGATCACTGCATCAATGTTTTACAACTGTAGGTCTGTCCAGATTTTCTATTTCTTCATGATTCAGTCCTTGGTACATTGCATATTTCTACACATCCGTCTACCTCATCAATGTTACCCAATTTGCTGGCATTCCCTTAGAAACATCTTAAATAAAGTCCGAGGCATACAGTCCTTCTAGTTGTGTTCTGACGCTATTATGTAGGTATTCTGCTGCTGTTGACGGGGTGGCAATGTGTGGGGTGAGGGGAAACATTCTATTGACCTAGGATTTGGCCTCATTTTTAGGAAGCCTGTGTCTCCCTGGGTTATGACTTCCATATGTACTTCTCAGTTTTTACCTTCCTTAAATGAGTCAGGAATGTGAGAGATAGACGGAACTGAGTATTTTTATTAACCAGGAGTTTCTGCTCTGGTGAAATCTCAGTCGGTTACACTACTGAGAAATAGTTTCTATTGAAGTCAGGACTGTTAAGAAGAACACAATTCTCTGAGTATATGTGGAAATGGCTGCTTTCCCCTTCCTCCTGCTGCAAGCAGGAAGTGTGGGGTTTTTTGTTTGTTTGTTTTCCCTATGATCTTCACTGAGAGCCTGGTAATGTTTCTGGAGGTAAAACTTGTAAATTTGTGGGGAACCCTGACACTGAGCACCCTAGAGATTTTAGTTCTCAAACTTCAGCAATTCACTAATTACAGTTTAGGTTTTTCTACACAAATACTGCTTCCCACAGTGGTTTCTTATGGTTTCATTTTTTTCTTCTTTCTTTCTTTTTAAAAATTATATCAGAATATTGTGTGGGTACAAACACTTTGGTCACATAAATTGCCTTTGCACCACCCAGTCAAAGCTATAAGCATGCCCATCCCCCAGGCAGGGCACATTGCACCTGTTAGGAGTGAATTTACCCATCCCCGCCTCCCCTCTCCCACCTGCCCGATCCCCAGTGAATGTTACTTCCATATGTGCACGTAAGTGGTGATCGAGTAGTTCCAATTTAACAGTGAGTACATGTGGTGTTTGTTTTTCCCTTCTTGTGATACTTCACTTAGAAGAATGGGCTCCAGTTCCATCCAGGTTAATACAAGAGGTGTTAGTTCACCATTTTTTGTGGCTGAGTAGTACTCCATGGTATACATATCCTACATTTTATTAATCCACTCATGTTGTGAGGGACACCTGGGTTGTTGGGTTGTTTCCACATCTTTGCAATTCTGAATTATGTAGCTATAAACATTCAAGTGCAGATATCTTTTTTATAGAATGTATTTTTTTCCTTTGGGTAAATACCCAGTATGGGGATTGCTGGATCAAATGGTAGTTCTACTTTTAGTTCTTTGAGGTATCTCCATATTACTTTCCATAGAGTTTGTAGTAGTTTGCAGTGTGTGAATGCTCTTATCTCTCTGCATCCATACCAACATTTGATGTTTTGGGACTTTTTGATAAAAGCCATTCTCACTGGAGTTAAGTCATATCTCATTGTGGTTTTGATTTGCATTTCCCCAATGATTAGAGATGTTGAGCATTTTTTCATATGTTTCTTGGCCATAAATCTATCTTCTTTTGAAAAGTTTCTGTTCATGTCCTTTGCCCACTTTTTAACGGGGTTGTTTGATTTTTTCTTGCTGATTTGCCTGAGTTCTGTATAGATTCTAGTTATCAGCCCTTATCAGAGGTGTAGCATGCAAATGTTTTCTCCCAGTCTGTAGGTTGTCTGCTCACTCTAATGATTGTTTCCTTGGCTGTGCAGAAGCTTTTTAATTTGATCAGGTCCCATGTATTTATTTTTGTTGTTGCTGTGATTGCTTTTGGGGTCTTCTTCATAAATTCCTATGGTTTTCTGATCAAGTAAGTTCTGATTCTCTGGATGTGACTCTCCATCTCTCCAATTCAAGATAGTGCTTTCCTGGTGAGCTTCGTTCTCTGATGGATCTAAGAAGAGTTGGTGACTTAAGTTTGTTTGCTTTTTGTTTATGTGGATGTGAATATCACTTTCTCTGTTCTCATAGGGGAGACTGTAAGCCAGAAGTGTGCCTCCAATTTTTGTTGATTTCTGTCAACTTTTAATCCTAAACCCTCTTTTTTCCACTTGTAGCCTCATGTCAAGAAAAAATGAAAAGAAACCTGGGTGGTGCCTGTTTTGTCACCAGGGGCAGACCCAAATAATGCAAACCCCTGTCTATGGGAGTGAATTCTCATGCTAGCTTCCCAATAGAATACCCAGTGTAGGCTCCTCGTCTTGCTCACTCGGGTGATGCCAGACCACCTGGGAGGACTGGCCTCCTCTCCCCACAGAGGCCAGTTAGCAATAATTTCCTACCCTCCCAAAGCCATATCTCTGCAGGTGACATTACAATTGGTGCCGTGACTGGGACGTCCAGACATTATGGACCATCCTGTGGTCTGTGTCCCGTTGTTCCAACTTGCTGAGCTGCTCTGCTGCCTGGTGTCTGCCCTGCGCTTGGTCCTGCTTCCTGCTGAGGAGCTTGTGCTCTGTGCTGTGCCGCTCTTCCATGTTACAGGGCAAAGAAAGACACAGATTGTGCTCTTTTCTAAACTTAACTAATTATGTTTTATCATAAAATATTATCAGAAAAGAATGAACAAAAAGCTTGTCATAAGCTTTAGTGATAATATCGAAACATTTTTGGAATCATCATCAAAAGTCACCACTGGGCTTTGAGCGGTTGTGAGTTTCCTGATCGTCATCTCCCAGACTCATCTCCATCCTGCCTCTTAGGTGAGGACTGTCCTGTTTCTTCGGCTACTTTTCGTATCTTTACCATTTGTTATTTTTTGTTATGCAGTGTTGTTTTAGTTTTGCCTCCTTTGAACTTCTGAGTGAGTATTAAGGGAATTAAAGTGAAAAGGTTTGTCAGTGGTTTTCTGTCCTCAGCATGTTTCCCACATGCCCGTGTCTGAGGCAGGGTCTGTCCAGTTCACTCATCCATCCCAGTGCTTATGGTGTTGTGGTTTTTTCAAGTTTATTTTTGCTCTTGGGAAAAAAAATACTGCTATCATTTTATGTGAGTCTCAAAGTACAAATGCACAATGATTTCTCTGGATGTTAGATAAAAATTACTGGGTTGTAGTTAACACTAAAGTTCCAACTCCAGAAAATAACAAGGGAGTGTATCAATTGACTCCTCCTTCTTTCATGTATAACTGGATTTGTTTACTGTAATCAGAACCACTTAGAATTCTCCAATTGACTGCTTTTTTTCTAGTCACTATAAAATGTCATTTAGTTGACATTTAGGTATTTCCTCATTACCAAATGGGTCCTTTATTATATATAGTCTTTCATCTCCTGTTATATATGCTTTGCTTATTTTCCCATTTTTATTACATGTTAATCATTTACTCTGCACACTAATTCTATACTGCATATATTATATATTTTTCTTAAAGTGCTTTGTTTTTAATTTTATTAATTTTAATATATTTGAATTTGTCACTCTTCATTGCTTGATATTTTTCTTATATAAAAAATTATGCCTATTTTTACATCAAAAAAAATTTTGCCTGAAACTTCTTGACAGTATGCTAGTGTTATCTTTCACATTTGAATCTGCAAAAAAATATGGGACACAGGGGAATGCAGTGCCTTTTTCCAACTAGATACCCTTTGATTTGCCTCCTGTTTTAACCGACTTGTGATTTTCTTTTTTCCTCTATTGTACAATGCCTGTTCTATCATGAGTCAACTTCCCATAAAAATCCCAGCTCACTAAAGGTTCTTTTTCTATTCTTTTGACTATTTTCCTTTTTGCTATTATGATGCTGTCCTGAATATTATAGTTTGAAAATACTTGATACATATTAGATAAACTACCACTCTTTTGTTTAGAAGACTTTGACTGAATTGAATGAATTGTTAGAAATTCATTTTTTTTGGTTTGTAAAAATGCTCTTTTTTGACTACTAAAATGTCTGTCTGGAAGACTTAAGGATATTTTATAAGGATACCTATTGGAAGAGGTGACATCTTGGTGATATGGAGTTCTTTCTAAGAACACCTGCCATTTGACCATTTATTTTATTCTCCTTTGCATTTCCCAATAGAAATTTAATATTATCATCTTTGGATCATTAAATATTGATTATTAGTCTTATTTACCTCTTGATTAAACTTGGTCTGGAGTAAACCACTTGCAGGCTTCCAAATACTGTTGCTTGGTTAAAGCACATGGATGGGTTCAGTCTTCCAATTATCAACGTGTGACAACACTTGGAAAATGTTTTCTACCAGGGAAGCTCATTAGAGACCCAGTGATTTGAGTTCTTTTTCAGGGCTGATTCCCTAGGCGCCATTGCAGGAATGGAACAAAATAATAGGTATTCAGAAGGAAAACAGGAGTTCAGCAAGTACCGTATTGTTCGGATATGCCTGCATAGTGAGCTACCTTTATTGATTAGGTTGGTGGAATCCCTCCCAAAATCTAAGTTGCCTTAAACTAGCAGAGGTCAACATTGTGAGCAGCCATTTCTAAAGATAAGTAGTCTGTGGACTTACAATGACAACTTTCTTGTGAGTAGCAGGTGAGTAGGACTTTGTTATGAGGGACACTAAAGGTCCACTCTATGAAGAGAGATGATGGGTGATGTAGCAGCATATTTTACTCTCTGGACCCACCAAGATCATCATTCCTGCTCTGCTGTTGCCTTTCGGGATAGTTCAATTTTAGCATCAGGACCACTGTGTGAGAAAAAGTACCTGTGGACAGGATGTAAGAGTTCTGATAACCCAAGTCGTGAAATAAATGTTGGGAATCCAGAACATCTGGTGAATGTCTTATAACTTGCATATTGATTCCCAGTTGAGTCGGTCTCAATAATGCTCCTGTACGCATGTGGGATGTTTAGGGCTCAGTGGCCTTTGGGGGTGTGGCTGTGGTCTTCACCCAGGAGGAGCGGGCTTGGCTCCGTCCTCCTCACAAGAATCTCGACCGAGATATGACAACCCTTCGGGAAGCTGGCTTCCATAGGTAAGAATGACAGTATGTTTTTAGCTAATCAATTAGACAACAGGTGTTTTTGGTCATCAACACTGTTCCACAATTTAGAATGTGGAAAGGGAATACTTTGTTGAATAAATCAGGCATGGGTGCAGTATGCAATGAACCTAGAATCTAGTGATTTGTTTTTGTAATTGCTGATAATTTCCAAAAATTTGTATGGCCCTGCATTTAGGAAACATACGGGAAGGCCAGAACATGTGCATTCACAAGAGTAAGTAATATCCCTGCAGGGAATCTTAGTGTGTAATGATTTTTTAAAAAAACAAGCACACAAGCACAACTGTAAATCGATTTGGACATTTATTTAAAATTAATTGTCGAGTACAGCCGCTGTCCCTTCGGAGTCCCAGAGCGCGCAGCCCCCGCGGCCGATGGGGCTCGCCGGGAGAGGGGTGGCCCCGCGCCCTGGGCCGTCCCCTGCTGCCGGTCACTCCCGAGGAGCGACTCCGGCGGAGGCCGCAGGACAGCTCCCGGGGGCCCGCGGCCACCCTTGCGCTGCGGGCGGGCTGCGGGGCACCTGCCCGAGCCCCGAGGAGGAAGCAGGGTCCGCAGCGGCCCGGGCGGGAGGCCCGCAGCGCGGCAGCAGGAGTCGCGGGCCCGGGCAGGAGCAGCGCGGGCGCCCCGTCTGCGGCCGCGGCCTCGGGTCCCCCCGCGGGCCAAGGGGGAGGCCCGGGCATCGCCCGCTGCCTGCGGCTCCAGGGCCCGGAACGGAGCAGGGATGATAAGAAGTACTTCAAGAAAAGAAGAGAGCAAGAAAAATGCATTTCTACTTACTTGAATTCATTAGAGTTTGTCACAAATATGGCTTTAAAATATTGTAAATAAACTACTTTGACCTTCCTTGTGGAAAAAGTGTCTTGCTGATAATTTCACAGCCTTTCTGGCAAGTGTTAGTGCTGGGTATAATTGTGGGCATTTTATACATTACACCTGATGGCTGCTGAGACGACATCTAGAACCCATCTAGGGGCACAGGATGGCATCTGAATCCTTGTACAAGAAAAACAAGAAAGAAGAACGCACTAAAATGATAACAGAGATGAATTATTGGGAGAATTTGCTAATACTTTCCATGGGCCTAGAATGTCAGTTCTGTTATTTTCACAATCAGGGATTATACTAAAAACTCACAGATGTTAATTCCCCCACACCATCATGGAAAGGTTAAAATGATAAATTTTATGGGATGTGTATTTGACCACATTTTAAACATGTTTTTATTGTGATAAAAAAAATCTAATAAAATTTCCCATCTTAGTGTCCAGATGAGCATATTTATGCTGCTCTCCAACCAGCCTTCTGAATGCTTTTCATCTTGCAAAACTAAGACTCTACAACCACTGAATGAACACGTCCCCATTTCCGCCTCTCTGCAGCCCCTGGCACCCACCATTCTACTTTCTGTTTCCCAAACTGTCCGACTCTGAGAGGCATCAATGTCCACGCCACAGAACTGAAAGGGAGGAGGAGCCGTGTCTGTACCCCGCTCTGTCTCCTGACAGCTGGGCTGTGGCTGCGCCCGGGCCTGTCCCAGGGGCTGTGGGGGGGGGCTGTGTTGCTGTCATTATGTGCAGTCATGGGCATGGCATGGGGTGGAGGGTGAGCAGTCAGCAGCTTACAGAGCAATCTGGGAAGGTCTTATCTCAGGAGGAAACCCAAGAAAGCAAACCCCAAGAAGGGACCTCACTTCTTTGATAACAGACCCCAAGAGAACCTGGAACCCTCGTAACCAGGCACCCACATTCCAGAGACAGCCCCTCGGCAGCACACTTGGCACGAGACACTAAAGAGCTGCGTGGCCTTGTGCTCTCTCCTGCCTGCCCAAGGTCCTGGACTTGGGAACCCCCAGAGTGAGGGTCTTTCCTGACTTTGCAGATATTTGCTCATTTCTAACCCCTGACACCTCAGGCGTTTTGCCAGGAAGGACCCTAAGGTAACACAGGATGCTCCAGGGCAGACCAGGGTACACAAGGCCACCACTCTGATCCCACTTAGACAGCCACACTCCACCCTCCTTGTGTTTGTGTTTTGGCTGTGTCAGAAAGGGTGGCTCATCCCAGACAGGACCAGGTTGTTGGGGTGGTAGAAGCCTGGTGGGTCCGTCATGTTCACATGCCAGGTCATGGCTGGCAGGTGGGGAGAGGGGTGCTGGGTTGTGTCATCTGCTCCAGTTTCATCCAGAGCCCTTGAGCTGTCATCCTGTTTCACCCTGGGCTGGCAGTCTTTGTAGACACAGGTCTGTGCCTGACTCTGGGGAACAAAATGTCTTGTGCAGCAAAAGCAGTGATCATGGCCAAGCAGGGCTTGACGCCTGATGCTGGTCACTCTCTTTCCAGAGCTCCACCCAGGAGATGGGTGAGAAGCTGATCCAGGGGGTCACCTGCTTCATCTCACTGGGTGACAGCAAGTGTCCCATGCACCAGAAAGGGCCAGCTCTCACTTGGCATGAGTGCAGACATGGAGGGGTCACCACAGTCAGGGCCCTGAGATGTCCAGGGAAGGCCTCTTGCTCAAATGCCACCCAGGTGTCTCCCCAGGTCTCCTCCCAGGGCTTTTCCTCTGGAGCAACACATGGTGCCAGTCCCAGGAGTCCGGCCTCCTCCTTTTGTCTACCCCGTAGTCTAGCCCCAGCCTTGGTCAGGCACAAAGTCAGTTTTCACAGATCTATAGGATTATGCAAGAAAATTCTATATTCTATTTTCACTTCATATTTTGATGAGGAGTGTTTTTTTTTCATTTTGCTGGGGTTCATATCATACTAACCATCCCTTCATTTTTTTGCCCAATATAAAAAGTATCTTTCAAAATTTTAAAACCATGTTTCTTTCAACCCAGAAATTCTACTCCCAAGTAGGCACAACTAAAGAATTATCTAGGCATATACAGAAAGAATCATATACAGGGAGGTTTAATGCTTATAATAGTGAAAATTGGAAAACCAGAAATGTTCATAGGAAAATGGTTAAGTAGATGATGGAGCATTATGTAAAAGTTTACTAGAAAGAAGGAGTTAGAGTTATACGTGGCAATATGACCGTTCTCTATGAAATTATTGAGTGAAAAAGCAAGTGTTGGTTTAATCCTGTCTCTGTGTGTATGTTTCTGTGTGTATACCATTATATGCAGTATGGTCTCATTTATTTTAGAAACTGAGAAAGCAAAACTGTAACTTTTTGTTCTCATTTATGTACGTGAATGAGTAGAAAAAGGTTGGAAGGATAACATCAAACCCGCAAAGGCCACCTCTTGGTGGGTCCCTCTGTGGAACGTGATTGGGTGGAGGTGGCAGAGAGAGACTGTCACGTGTATTCTGTTTTTTGAGAGTGAATTTATGGAAAAGATCCTCCCTGAGAGAAGGTGTTATCCATTCTGTATTATATATGCAACCAAAATTAAACTCCAAAGAAAACAAAAATACTCTGTGAGACACTTTAGGGCCACCCGTTCTACTGCTTTGCTCACAATGTTTCCACACCTGTGTCTCTCTCCACCTGTTACATTGTTGCACTTATGCATTCCAAGATGTGTCTCCACCCATCAAATTGTCCTAATGTGAGAGGATTATAATACAGCATTTAACATACTGAGATTGGAATATAGCACAAGAAGCTGAGTAAAATGCATTTTAGAAAAAGGTGAAATTGAGCACAGTGATAAATGTATTTGAACCGTGAATCAAAATAGAGATTTCCCTCCTGCATAGATGATATGCAATTTGTAAAAATAAAACTTTAGCCTATCACAAAATAAATACTCGTATATTAGAGAGGTCTTCTCCCCAATATGTCATTTCTAGAATGGATCCTCCATTGTTCTTTCATTTTTAAATGGATTCTAATTATTAAAGCACAGTCTAAAGGAATTATCATATATGCATTTTTTAGTGACTTAAACTGAGGCTTACAAACTCAGGTGTATTTTGCTATATATTTTATCTCAGACTTTAAGAAAACTAAATTTACATGTAAATATATCTTTAATAAAAGTGCTCTAAATACATTTTAAAATTGTGTAAATACAGTTAAGTATGAAAACAACAAAATTTGCTTGTCCTATCCTACCATATATTATACCATGTTCCTCAATAAATCAGTAGAATATTGTGAAATTGCAAGCAACTACATACATGCCTGCTGCTTTACCTGGGACAGCCGATCACGTTGGGGGTGTGTTACAGCTGATTTCATTATAATGTCTGGGGACCAACATCAGTTGTAGAGACCACAAAACAGATCACAACCCTTTCCAGCTAGGATTTATAAGTTAGATCTGCTTCTGTTGTGAAACTTATTCTCTGAAAATTGGTGGCTGAAACTGTATCCAGGTTGTTAAATTCTTACAAGCAGTACACAGAAGCCTGTAGTAAACCTACAGTGCGAGTGCAGTGCCACAGACAAGATTCCAGCTCTGCAAAGGCAAGTTACGCACCAAAAGAGAACTGAGGACATTGGGTAACCTGATCAAATGGTAACAGGTATCCCCCTGGTGCCCAGATATGTAAACCTGCATTCCTCTCAGCTTTAGGTTGTGCCACCACCTGGTTTGTATCGCATATTTTAGAAGATAACACATTTGAAAAGTCGAGGGTTGATTAGACTTGGAGAGAATAGCTTCAGCATATATTTTAACCACTACTGGGCCACATGAAAGGAAGATGCTTAGGCGGGGCACTGCCCCAGCACTGGCCAGCCACCTTTAGAAGAAAAAAGGGCAAATGATGCTGTATCTTTGGGTTTGGGACAATCTAAGTTCACTCTTTAAAAAGGAGGAAAGATCAAGGCTGAGGCCGCAGGGCAGGCAGCAAGAGCACAGGCGGCTTCAGGCTTAGGGAATCATCTAGGCTGCCAGAAGCTTTGAGCTTCCAGTTGCACCTAAACTGAAGCCTTGGCTACTCTTATATTTTGGGTAATGGTGGGTAGCAAAGCATTGTCTGTAGGGAAATCTGACAGCCCTTCTTTCTCCTTTGCACTGTGCCCCGGCTCGAGGTTCTTCCCAGTTCCGTCTCCTTTGCTGCCTGCAGATCCCTGGATCTGGGAGCACCTTCTCTTCCACACATGGGTCACCGTGGGTTGGGCAGCTAGGCTCACCTGGTGCCATCCTTGCCTTTACCCATCCCTATACCCGGCAGGGAGTGCAGCCACACCAGCACTTGCCCTGGGAGGAGAATGTGTGCCTAGCCTGGACTGAGACAACCAGGACCTCAGAAGCCCAGTGACACCGAAAAAGAGGCTCCCAGGGCGCAAGCGTCTCCTCCACCGAGACACTCCAGAGCTCTAGTCACAAACCTGAACTCTACCTAACTTTGCTCCAGCTAATGACTAGGAAAATACAGGTCATGTCATATTGGCCTCTCCCGCCTGAAATTTCTGGCACTCAGAGCAGCTAAGACAGGGGATTTGCACCGCAGCCCCTCAGCTCCCAGAGCCCAAGCTGGGGCCAAGCGCTCCCTGCGGCTTTTCCAATTTCCCCCCAAGCGCGAAGGAAACAGCCCCACCTGCCGGGCTGCCGTGAGGCCGGTGGATCTGGGAGCTGCGCGGCCTGGGGAGGACAGGGGTGGGGGTGGCGTGGTGAGCCCAGACCACGAGGCTGGGGTGGGAGGGCTCCCCCTACCTTTGCCCCACTCCTTCTGAGGTCTGGTGGGGACGCTCGGGGTGGTGGCCAAGGCTGGCCCAAGGGTCTGAGAGGATCCTGGAAGCCCAGCTGGCCGCATCTCCTTTGCCTTGAAATTATTCACAGGCCTTGAGTGGCTTTTTAAGACTCTGTCTTAAAGAAGAAGAAGAAGAAAAGCTATCCATGTAACAAAAACATTTGTACCTCTTAAAATATGAAATAAAAAATATAATAATGGTAGTACCAAAGATTGTTGCATAACCTACCCTTCACAAACCCTTCCAGAAAATAGACAGACACTATTCAGAACACTTCCCATTTCAGGAAAGTGAAAGGTCAGCTTTACCCTGATACCAAAGCCAGACAAAAGTGTCACAAGTAAAGAAGATTATGGATGAATATCCCTCATGAACACACACACAGCAATCCACAGAAAATTACTAGGGAACTGAATCCAAAAACATTTAAAAGTGATTGAACACCACGACCAAATGGGATTACTCCACAAATGCAATGTCAATTTATCATCCAAAAAAAAATCAATGCAAGACACAAAAATAATAAAGAACAACAACAAAAAGATCCTTTGTATAGAAATGGAAGAGCATTTGACCAATCCAACACCCTCATGATTCAGCTCCCAGGAACTAGGATTACAAGGGAAATTACTAGACCTGCTGAAGGGAATGAGTGAAAAACCTACATTTAAACTTCCATGTGGTAAAAATATCTTGACATTTGAGAACAAAGCACTATCACTCTATTCATCAGAGAACTGGCGGTATCATCCAGAAAAACTGCATAACAAAACTAAACAAAATCCTCCACACTAGGAAAAAAAAAGAGGTTAGAATCAATTTTTAGTGCAGATAGCATAAACTTGAATATAAAACTTTGGAAGGAATTCACTGATACCCACTTGAACCAATAAATGAATTCAGTAAGGTCACAAGATACAAGATCAATATTCAGAATTCAATTGTACTTTTATACTAGCAATGAGCAATACGAAAATGAAATTAAGAGACCAATTCCATTCATAATAGTATCAAAAAGAGAAATAATTACAAGTAAATGTAACAAATTGAGTGAAAGCCTTTTATACTGAAAAAAAAACTGTGTTCAAAGAAATGAAAAACTTAATAGACATGATATGCATTTAGTTTATATTCTTTATAAAGTGTATCAGTTTAAACTTGAAAGAATGAAAGAAAACATATTTTAGCACTATTGTCAGTACTAATGAATATAGGATAATAGAAAACTCATAAATGCAAAAATTACTAATGCTACATTTCCCAGAATAGTGCATCCTAATTTTTCCATTTCACATCTACTATAATTCAAATAGACTTTTTCCCATAATTTTGGTGGATCTTAATATCATATTTGAAAAATATGTCAGATCGGTTATCAGCGCACCAAGAGTTCTTCACCCAGTGTGGGAATTCAGAGAGCACAAAGCTGCAGAGGAAGCAGCAAATGTTTTCGTACAGATGACAAAGGACAACCGTCACAGGAATGATCTACACTTCTGTGGATTCTTACTTTAGGAGAAACTGAATCTAATTTTGAGCTTTGGTTCTCAACTGCTATATGAACCAACAGCAAGTTCACAGCCAGGAGGACTGCTCACCATGGAGCATTTTATCTTCTGGGTGCTGCCACAATTTTGTCCTTCACAGGGCTCTGCAATAATTCTACAACACTGGTGGATTTCAGTGCAGTGGAGCCCAAGCCATCCACCCTCCTGCACCTGGCCAGCGGCGGCACCCACCGTGAGCACAGTGAGGCAGGGCGAGCTGCCCACCTTGCTGCCATCACCTCAATGTGCTAAGTCGCTGTACACCTGGCAGTGGACTCTGCCTCACTGCATCTGGTGGGCTGGCATCCCCACCAGCATGGGCTGGTGAGGAGAGAGCTTTGGGGGACATATGGGGGGTTGGGGTCCCAGTGTCGCACATGTACCAGATGTTGCCAAACTTGTTTTCCACCACACAGGCGCAGTGACGGCTGTCCCAGGGCACCACGTTCTCACGACCAGGCTCCACAGCTCCGGGTAGAAAGAAGGGTGACCGGAGACAGGCCACACCTTGGCGCCCTGACGTGATGCCCTCCATGGAACGCCTTCCAGTTCTTCAGCCAGGAGATGCAGGGAGGGGTTTCTGGAGGCGGGGGAAGCAGACAATGTGGGTAGCCAATAGGACCAGCATCTTCTTGTCCATCCACTGGGCCTGATCCAATGAGGGGCCTCTGCTGGTGAAAGTCACAACCAAGGTGGGAGCCAAGGCCCATCTGACCTGACCCCCCTTCTATAGATGCCCCTGTCCACCCCCACCCTGAGCTTCCCCTGCTGTGTAGGAGAGTGTTGGCATTTTAAGGGCCCCTGCCTGGGAGGGACAAAGTTCCCAAGAACCTGGACACTATGTACCCGCTATCCTGGGCATTCCTACAGCGGAAGCATGTGTCCCCTCCCCTCCTCGTCTGCTTTTCCCAAGCAGCTGCTCCTGCTGAGAGGTCCAGGGTGTTCCACCCTGGCTTGGGAGCCTTCAGGGCATAAGGACATCTCCCAAGGGTGCCCCCAGCCACCCAGTGAGGCACACTGGGCTTAGGCCAAACAGGGGGGAGGCCCAGGACCCAGCAGGCAACCAAGCTGGGTAGATGACCCAGGACAGGCCTTGGGAGCACTTTACCAGAAGGGAGAATCTAGCCACCTGCTGATCCAGGGACCTCGGAGGCAGCCCAGAGGCACGGGCCCGCTAGAACCTGACACCCTCTACCACCCTGCAGAGCTCCAGGGCCTGGAAGGTACCCAGTGAGGATGGTGTCATGGGGGCCACCTCCTCCTCGTACTGGTGTCCAGGGCTGCTGCCACCCCCTCCCTCAAAGCCCAACTGTTTTTTCTCCTTCCTGGGGGCTACAGTAGGAGCTGCCTTCCTGCTGGGGCTTTTGGGAGGCTGCATAGCCGTCCTTCAGGAGGGAGGCAGCCCCTTCTCCACTGTGGCCTCCATGCCAGCCATCCAGGCGGACATGCTCATCTCTTGAAAGAGGATATTGATGCACAGGCGGGAAGCAGTGAGGACAGAAATTGCAAAGAGACACCTCTCAGAGCTCTAAGCTGGCCTCCCAGGCCTCCCAGGGTGGTGGGTGACAGTGATGGAGACAGCCCAGCAGGCTGTGGCACAGCTGATTCCCAGGACTGGGAGATCACAAGGACTCAACACTGCCCACTGCTACTTGGTGCCTTCTTAAAATAAGCCCTCCAGTGACCCTCACAGCCCAAGCCAACAGAGGGTGAAAACAGGGAACACTTGTCTGGAGTGGCCAAGAGGGAAGGGGCAAGCAGACACCCAGGCCAAGTGCCCTGGAAGGCTGTGGTCGGGGGCAGGGGCCATGGGCAGTTTCACTGCAAAAGTTCCATATTCTCCTAGAATCTGTTCCTGTCCTGTGATCTGCTCCTTTGGTTTTCCCCCAGTTCTATCTCCCTGGCTGGTCCATCCTCACCTGCTCCACCCCAGAAAGCCAGTGGCTCAGCCTGCACACCACCAGACCCAGAACAGTAACTTCCTCCCCCCACCACATCCATCCCGTGATGACCCTCATCTGCACGTGCACACCTCTGGGCCCCATGTCCGGGACTGGCCCCTCCATGGCTAAAGGAAGTTCATCTGCCACCATCCCAGGCCAAAACCCCCAGGCACTGTCCCTCGACTGCTCTCTCATACCCAGAGCTTATCGGCAAGGAAATGCTACTGGCACCCACGTTACAGTCCCCCACAGCCCCCCTCTGGGCCGGGGCAGTCACCCACTGGTGCCCTTAAACCCTCGGCCCATCCATGGCTGCCACCGGAGCCCCTGTGCCCTACTGCATTCACACCAGTGGTGACCCACCTCATCCAGAGCCAACACCAAAGTCCCCACAGGCCAGCCCTGGCCTGGCCTCCTCACTGCTCTTGGAAGTCCCAGAGCCCTGTACATCAGCCTCTCCATCTGCAGCGTGGGTTCCCCCGCCACTCCCAGACTGCCACCCAGAGCCCGGGGCCAGGCACTCAGAGCCACCGTGAGGGCCCAGCCCCTCCTCCATCCTCAGAGAACATCAGCCCTTAGTGTGACCCCAAGGTCTTCGCCTAGGCCTCGGTCCCTCACCTGTGTGTTGACAGCAGGGCTTGGTGGGTGGGAAGCAGGGCCCACCCTGGGCCTGCCGTTGTGCTTGGAAGCTGGCCTCACCTCTGTCTCCAGCCTGTCTTCCCATCTTTCTCATATCCCATGGATGGAGCACCTGCAACGCAAGAGGGGATGTGAGTGGCAGTGTGCCCATGACAACACATGTCTGGGTGACTGCTGCTTCTCAGCTTAGAGCAGCGTCTTTCCCTCCCGGGGATCTGTCTCTGACCTGCCCCAGGAGGACCTCAGATGCCCCTCATAGGCAGATCTGGGGCCCCTCATTCTTGCAGCCCCTTCTAGGGTCCCCTACTCTCTACTAATGACACCCTTGGGGTAGGGGTGCTGCAGCCACAACTCCAGAGATGCTCTGGCCACTTCTGGGCCATGCCGCTGCTCAAAGAACTTAGTTTGTACTTCCGGCCACCTCCACCCAGGCTGGTGTGGCCCAGCAAGGTTACCTGTCCCACACACAGTAAAAGGGCACAGCACATGCTGGGTGAGCTGCTGCAGGCAGGTGTTGGCCTTAGCCAACAGCTCTGCAGGTTGGATGAGTGATAGTGAGGGAGGCACACCTGGACTCAACAGCTTGCCCTCCCCAGAGCCTCCTCCCATACTGGGAGACAGCCCCCCTGTGAGGAGCTGCCAGGTTGGGGATGGGGTGCGTGCCCCCATCACCCGAGCTGGCAGCTTACTGTCCCCAGGGGATGGGCTACTTGAGGCTGCCTGCCAGGCCACCCCTCCTTGCCAGGCTACCCCCCTTTGCCCGGCTGCCTGGGGCCTGGCAGCAAGTGTGTGGAGCTAGTGGCAGCCAAAGCACTGACCCTGGCTTGGCTGGGGACCATGGGCACCTTGGGGCCCACGGTGCCTACACAGGATAACACCAGTGCACCCTCCCTTCCCCCAACAGCCCTGCAACCCCTCGCAGAAGACCCTCCAGGTCCTGCCTGACCTTGACCGACAGCAGACCCACACCCCTGGATGTCTGTCAACTGTCCTCCACCTAGTGTGGGGCACACATCTGTGGGGCCAAATCCTTAAGCCCTGAGGACACGAGAGCTGGGTGGAAGAAGCCGTGTTACTAGCGGATGTCACTTCACGCTGGTCGCCGAGCGTGGTCACATCCACTCTGGAAACCCCACCCTCTCGCTTTGGCAGAAACCGGCTAAGAACTGGGGCTCACCCAAAGCTGAAGACTGGGGACACCACGCTCAGTTCGGCTCCTGGCTACAGCCCCATGTTTGGCTGGTAGCCCTAGAGCTGCAGGCACCACGCAATCTGCTACGGAGACGAGCAACAGCAGAACATGGGCCCAGTGCCACTTGCATGCAGCAACTTCTCCCCAACCAGGTGGCCATTCTTGGTCCCCAAGGCCTCAGCATGCCAAAGGCCAGGTGCCTTCCGCCCACGGCTGGGTTCTTCCTTACCTGCCACTCACTGCACAACGCTTAGCTCTGTGTCCAGAAGTTCTGAGGTGGCACCGGCAGAGATGATCTCAACAACGCAGATCTCCAGGACACACAGATCTCCAGGACACAGAACAGGAAAGACATGCAACCCGGGGGGCGCGGGGGTTGGCTCGCGGGACCGGGTCATTGTCAGGCTACCTCTCCTCAGGCGACCTCCCCTGAGGCTTCCAGGTTCTGCCTGACCTTGACCGACAGCAAGAGACTATAGGAGGGACAAGCTTCGGCAGGCAAGTTAAAGCCTTGTATTCAAATGAGGTATTCTGGAATACACGTTCCGATTGGGTTTCATTACCCAATGAGAATTGCGCTATTTATGAGGTTTCACTTGTCCAATCAGAACGTGCATTCCAGAACACCTCATTTGAATACCAGAATCTATAAATCGCTTGCTCAGGGCTGCGCCTGCCGTTTTCTCTCCAGGAACCTGCTGGGAAGGAGGCTGGGGGAGTTACGGCCGCCTGGTCACCGCTTTTCTCCACCTCGGCTCTGCGCCGGCCGCCAGGGACTCCGGTTCCCCGCTCGGAGCGCGGCCTGCTTTGGGCCCTGAAGACCTGCGTTGGGGGTGTGCACGTGGCGGCAACCTCCCGGGCACACGTGGAGCCGAGTCTCCTGCGGGGACTTAAAGGCCGGGAAGGAGCAGCCAGCTCACGGAGGTGAGCGTTGGGCAGTGTCAGGTGAGGAAAGACCCAGCTCACTCGCTGGGCGGACCCGCTGTTGGCTTGCGGAGTCCTCGGGGATGGGAACGGGTGCTTGGGGGAGGAGGGTCGCCGTGTGTGTGGCACTGCGCCTGGGTTCTGCTACTGCTCCTTTCTGTAGCAGTTTGTGTGGCGACTGGAAGCCCAGGGTTGCCACCCAAGTAGGAATTTGCCACAGGGGACTGGGGTTGATGTCCTGAGTCCCCAATGCTGGGTGGTCCCCAGTTCTTGGCTGGCTTTGGTGGAAGCGAGTGGGTGGTCTTTCCAGAGTGGGGACGTGTCAGGCGAAGCCTGATTTTTGCACCCTGGGCGGGGGCGTGAAGTGACATTCTAGCACAACCACTCTCTCCCGTGCTGCTCTTATGCCCAGGGGGCTTAGGGGTCAGCCCCCACCCTTGAGGTGGGTCCCAAAATGACAGGTGGTGGTAAGTGACAGATGTTCAGGGATGTGCAGCCGCTGTAGGTCGCAGTCCCCACCCAAGCCCTGTGCAGCACTCCCCGTGCTGCCTTCCCGGCACACAACGTTGGGGAATGATGGAGACGACATCTCTGTTTTAAACACATTTCCCTTAACCCACCCCCCCAAAAAAACTTCATATGCTATTTGAGGTCACTCACCATTCTCCTGGTGTTAGGCAATCATTCATCTGCATTCTGATTCTAGGCACTCAGCTTTTCTGGATGTGTCTTATATTTGGAAGCAAACTGTGTGGTCGTTTTCCTCTGGTGGTTTTCCTACTATGGCAAGTGGAGGAAATGTCTATGGAAATTATTACCTAATTATTAAAACTGTGATTTTCTTGTTTTCATTGCAGTTTGATAAAACTGGTACTTTTCAGTTTAGAGTATGTATTTTTAAAAAAAATTAATCCCCATATTTTCATGGTTTTTTCTATTTTTAACCAAAATACTGTTTCTTAATTATGTTTTTAGTATGTTCATAGCTAGTATACAGAAATACAATTGTCATCTGTGCCTTGATCTCACAGTCTGCAAAATTGCTTATTTATTACTTGGAGCAGGCTTTAGTGATATCTTCAGGATGTCTTTTACACATGACATTGTGTGTTGAGTATCAAACAGCAATTTTACTCTTCCCTTAGTAATATGGAGTCATTTTCTTCATATTTTGTTTAGTATTTTTCTTACCAAAATCATCTGGTATGGTGTTGACTAGGAGTGCTAAAAGTTAATGTTTGTGTCTTGTTCCCAAAATATTCTTTCCACTTAATATGATGTTTGATGAAGGTTTTCTGTAGATGCCCTTTATCAGGTTGTGGAAGTTCTCTTCTGTTCCTAGTTTAGGATTTTAATCATAGGAAGGATTTAGTCAAATGCTGTTTCTGTGTTGGGTCAGATTATCACATCTTGGTCTTCCTTGGTTTTAGATAAGGTATATTTTTTAACGGCTTTGAGGTCTAATTGATATACAAAAAAACTACATGTTTTCTGTATTCAATTTGATGCAATTGGATATACACCTGTGATTCACCACCACAATAAAGATAATACATGTGTCCATCTATGCATGTTAAGTGCTTTTACAGTGTACACACATGTGTGAGAAAATGAGGAAACTTTTGCAAGTGTAGGTGTGAATGGATATGTAAGTTTTCTAGATGTTACACATCTAGATTGTAGTACAATCTCACTTGATAAGGTATATAATTGTTTTTATATGTTGTTAGATTTCATTTGTTAGTGTTACGTAAAAGATTTCTTCGTCCTTATTCTAGAGGACTATTCTGTAGTTTTTTGTTTTCCTGTTGTCCTTCTGGGAGTTTGTTTTGTATTATACTAATTATGGCCTAGATTGGATTAGGAAGTGTTCCCTTCTCTTTTTTTGACAGTTTGTGAAGGATTGGTATTGATTCTTCACTAAAAATTGGCAGAAAGCATCAGTGACACCATCTGGGTCTAGGATGTTCTTTGCATGATGATTTTTAATTAAGCTGTTTATTATGGGGCTATTAACATATACAGTATCTTTTTTAGTTTTGATAATTTTTGTTTTAATAGGAATTTGTTTATAATTGGTAGTGTTCCATATTTCTAAATTGTCAGGGCAGTTGATATTTTAGAATAATGTGAACAAATGAGACTTTGAGGCAATTTATGAATATCCTGTCTCAGGGTCATCTTACATAGGAAGAAGAAAAAGACTAATTGCTGTACCTACTACTCAGACTTGTGTAAGGCAAATGAAGTCTTGTGTCTAAAGTAAATTAAGAGATTGTGCCCTTTGAATTTGATGAGATGAAGGCGAACTGAGCCTCCCCCTATTTTGTGTCAATATTTATATAACTCAGAAAATGAAACTTAGTGATAAAAATACAAAATAACATTGTAAGTGAAAATGGTATCAGTGGTTAATCATTTAGTGAATCAATAGTTAATATTAATATAGCACATACAGTATATTATATATTTTCCCAAGGTATTTTATACATGTCTTTAATAGTTTTAAATATACAGCACAAAAATTCATTGAAAAGAAGGGTGAGTTGGCACATTTACAACAATATGTAATATAAAAACTATCAAAATCAATTGGATATGGAAGAAACACATTGACACAACAAGTGCTAACACTAACTTTATTAGCAAGATGGATTAGTTAGTTAGGCATATAGACACATGAACAGCAATTTTTGTAGTAACCAGACTGTACACATTATTTTCAATTACTAGAAAAAAATTCTCGAGAATTGCATGGATTTAGCCTCTGAACCTGTGAATGTCATGAAAGTAGAAATCTGACAGGTTATATTTCCTGTCACCTGTGAAATAATGAAACCACCAAAGTGTAACCAAAAAGTATGATCTGCCCACACGCAAATGTAACTTTAGATCATTTAAAATAACATCTGGATGAAATAGAAAATTCCAAGTAAGTTTTAAGGAGTCAGGGTGTGCGAAGAAGAAAGCATGATGGTAGCAACCTACACCTGAACTCAGGTAACTAATACAACAAACTGTCCTAAATTATCTTACGAAAATACTAATTCTGACCACATTTAGTATTCTTCACTAAAGGGGAAGATTATACCTTTAGAAACTGGTGCAGCACATAAAAATTATTTAGCTGTTAAACAATTATCATGCTCTACAAATCATTTCTGTATAGTATATTGCTGGAGTCAGAGGATATTCTGAAATAAACTTGCGATTCCTCACGAGACACTATTGTCTGCTACAGAAAATCCATGAAATACTTCACGTGTGTACGCATTTTGCATCTGTGTGCTTTTGGAAAATACATTACATAACCCCAAATCCCTTCTAACACAACAACTAAAAATACTCAGGAAGTTACAATAATCCTTAAAATGACCCTATTGAGTTGAAAGAAGGATACAGAAGCTTCCCAGGAACAAAAGCAAATCTAGACAAGGATCTGGGAGAAGAGTCAATCTGAGAGGCAAGTGCTGCCCTCGGGACCCTGGATAATCCCTTGAGCCTCAAACCTGTGTTCATAATAGTCCACCTTGCCTCAGGGCAGTTGGAGTAAAGAAAAGAAACATACAGCCAAAAGATTTTGTGAGAATTAAGTTATCCCAAATGTGAAACTCAAATTGGAATTTATGAAGCACACGAAGAATAAGGCAACAGAATAAAGGTTCAGAGATAATTAGATAACCACAGAATTTCAGATATTGGAATGATGTTTAAAATGCTGAAATAAATACAAAGGGAAAAATGGGAAATTGAAATAATCTGTAAAGAGGAAGAAACCAGAAACTCTATAAGCAATATTTGGAAAAGAAGTAAACAAAATTTAAACACTTGAAAAATATAGTAAGTTGATATGCAATGCACAGGCAAAGTGTTAAATTAAGCTTAGTTGATGAGAGGATTAGCAAACTGGAAGCTCGAGGTGCCAAAATGTACTACAGAATGTATAATGGAATAGAAGATACAAATGTAGAGATATGACACATAGAATGGGGAGGGGAAAAAAACATGTATTTCCATCACTAGAGATCTGTAAGTAGAGGAAAGCCTTTTCTCTACCCCAAACTGAGGAAGGAGGGAAGATAAGCTTCCTGTCTGTCTCCCAGCCTGTGCCTTCTGCTCCTCTTTCCCAGATACAAGGATGACCGTGACAACTGCACAGCTGACAGGGTGTGAGGTATGGGGGAGGCGAATGAATAGAGCCAGGAAAGGTGGAACTTCACAGACACAGGTGTAATCTGCCACGGGTGTCTTGTTGTGCAGATGTAGGTGGCAGGCAGGATGAAATGTTGGTATTGCACCCACTGGGCACAGAATGCAATGCAGCACTTCAGACAGCTTTCTCCCCTCAGCCTGCAGTTGAGGTAGTGGAAACATGAATATCAAGGAACTTGTGAACTCTGCTTTGGGTTCAAAATGTAGCAGGTATCACCTGAGTTGGGAATTCCTCACACCATCTCCTCCCCAGTCCAGCTCTCACGACTGTTTATCCTTGTAGGATTCTAGTTACTTTTGGGTCCTTTTCCTCATGGTGTGCTAAGCCTGGAAAGGAAATTCCTGGTCATACAGCCCAGCTCTCACATTTTACAGATGGAAAATCAAAACCTCAAAGAGGTGGAATACATTGCTCAGGTTCCAAATAAGAGAAATGATTTGCCCAAAGTTGGGCTCAGAGCCAGGAGTTGGGGTGCTCCCCTAGGGCAGAGAATTCAAGGGCACAGAGGCATGAGCTTGCTGTGTAACCTCAGGCAGATCACTCAGTTTCTTGAGGCCTCCATTTCCTCATCTGTCAACAGGGGATAAATAAATGACGTGTATCTCCTCAGTGTTGTAAAGGGTAAACAAGAAGTACACCTAAAGCATTTGAGACACTCTGGTACATAGTGAGTTGGCATTGGATGCTCCTAGGACGATGACGATGGCAGTGATCATGGTGGTGGTGGTCGTGGTGATGATGGTGACGACCAAGACATTGGTATGTAATCAACGGCATGCAGTTGAGAGTGGCTGGAACCTTGGATCAGGTGGGAAATGGGGCCAGGTACAGGGAAGGAGGTAGGAGATAGGACCCTTGCTTTCCCTGTGAGCCTGCCCAGCTCGTAGCCCAAACTGTGGTCACGCTTGTGGTCTCCTTTCTCCAACTCTCTGCGGGATGCTGGGAGCTGCTGCAGAAGGTCACAGACCCTTGCTGAGTGGGCGTCTGCCAGTTCATACTCTAACTTCACGTAGGTCTTCACTGCTGCTTACGAGGCCTTTTACTCATCTCTGGTCAGCTGTGTGATTGCCAAAAATCTGCACCTTTTGACATACTCATACTCCTTATCAATTGCTTTTCTGTGATTATGGAAACCGTGTGATTTTTGTTCCCTCACTTTGCTCTTTTCCATCTCAAAACGCGACTAGTCCACCCTCTCCTTTACTTCAGAATTGCTCCTCTCCTCCCCGTTCTTCTTTTTTCCTTCTCACTTTTCTGGAAGAGGAGGATCTTTTCTCTTCCAGGGAAACACCTTCACTGGTGTTCTCGATGCCATCCCTTCCCACCTTCTCGCGTGTCTTCTTCCGTCTCCTCCATTTTGTACCTTTCAGCCACTCTCTCTTTCCCCTTCCCCTGTCCTTGGAGTCTTTCTGTAGGACATGATTTCTGAAATTGAAAAAGAAAAATGATCCATGGTGCATGGGACGAGCAGTTCACAGTAATGTTTTTAATACGCAGGAAATTTTAAAACAACCAAAATATCCAAGTGAGATTCAATAAATGGTTATAGATTCATTCACTGATATGTCATGTAGCCATTAAAAATAATAATAATGTGTTAAGAGGAAAGTCCATATAAAAGTTATGAGTGTGAAGAAAAATATGTAAAAGTTTATGTACTGTACCTGTACACATATATGCAGTATGGGCAAAGAGCAAGGACTCTGTACTCAGATTACCTGGGTTCAAATCCATTGATTAGTTGCATAATCCATCTTCTAGGATAGTTAGATTTGAATAAGAGAATAAGAATTTTTTTGTGGTAAAATATACGTAAGATAAAATTTACCATTTGAGCCATTTGGAAGTGCACAACTCAGTGGCATTAAGCGTATATCCACACCATGTGCAACCATCACCACTATCTATTTCCAGAACTTTTGCATCATTCCAACAGAAACTCTGCACCCATTAAGCAACAACTCCCCATTCTGTCCTTCCCCAGCCCCTGGCAACCTGTAGTCTACTTTCTATCTCTATGAATTTGGCTATTCTAGGTACCTCATGTAAATGGAATCAAAATATTTGTCTTTTTTGTGTCTGGTTTACTTCATTTAACAGTGTTTTCAAGGGTTATGCACGTTGTATCAAATGTCAGGATTTTCTTCTTTTTTTAAGGATGCATAATGTTTCATTGTAAGACTATATCACATTTTATTTATTCATCTATTCATTTATTGAGACAATGCTTTTAAAGTATTTAGAAAATGTTTATTATGTAACATGAGCTTGCTAAATAGTATGTAGTAATTATTATTGTTATGAAAAAAATACTAAAAGAAAATGCACCTGAATTGTAACAATATGTATATTAGAGTGGAGGGAATTGTGTTTTCTTTTTTTTTCCTATATTCTTTGTGTTTTTTGTTAATGTGGTTTGATAACTGAAAATAATTTTAAGCACACACACATACCTTTCAGCTACTCTCCTGTACCTCTTTATCTTTTTACCCATTTTACAAAGGAGTATACATGGTGCCTAAACAACCCTTTTTAATGATTTTTTTTAATTACAGAGAATTGCAAATACATTTTAAAGAAGAGAGAGCAGAATAATGAAACTCCTCGTACCCATTAGTTGGCTTCAACAATTATCAGTCTATGGTAATTGTTTCATCTTGTCCAGTCTTGTTTCATCTGTTCCCCATCCACTCCCAGCCCTGCCCCTAAATTATTCTGATGCAAATCCCAGACATCATGTAGTTTACTCTGTAAACATTTCATGGCAATACTTGAGAAAGATCAAACAGTTTTCAATATCATTGATTATTCAGTCGTTGTTCACGTTTCCCTAATTGCCTTATAAATTTTAAGTTAGCTTGTTTCAATTAGGATCCAAAGAAAATCCACTCACTGGAAGTGGTTGATGTATTTCTAGGTCTTTCCCCCTTTGTCTTTTTGGTTATTGTTTCACAGTTCTTTGAAGAAGTGTCATTTGTCCTCTGGAGTTTCCCACTGTCTGGGGTGTGCTTATTGCACCCTACAGGGTCATTTTCTGTGTTCCTTTGTTCCCTGTATTTCCTGTAAACTGGTGGTTGGAGATGGAGGCTGCACTAATTTTGGGATCAGTTGTGTTGGCAAGAAGAAGGTGTAGGTGGTGCTCTGTGCTCCTGTCAGAAGACACAGAATATCCAGATGTCTGTTTTGTTTTTTGTGATGTTAGCCACCTTTGATAATCGTTGCCCAGATCTATTAACTCACTGAGGATTGGGAAATGGTGACATTCCCTCTTCATGTGTTAGCTTGGCACATTTTTGTAAAGAAAACTTTTTCTTTATCAACTTTTTGGTTATCAAGGTAACAGTTCATACAGGAAGGGCAGGGTGAATACTTGATCACTTTCCTTTACTTACCGATTTTCAAAATACAGTGTCAGTTTCCTGTCAGTGATGTTTGTTTATTTGTCTTAATATCATTTTGAACTCATGCATTTGGAGATATTTAATGTGTTTCAATGTGTGGTAGTTACTGTGGTAGGCAGAATAATGCTCCCCCCAGAGATATGTATGTCCCAATCCCAGGAGCCTGTGAGTATGTTACGTTACAAGTCAAAGAAGAATTAAGGTTGCAGATGGAATTAAGGTTGTTTACCAGCTGACCTTAAAATAGGGAGAGTATCCTGAGTTATCCAGCTGGGCCCAGTGTAATCACAGGATCCTTAAAGGTACCAGAGGGAGGCAAAAGAAGAGGGAGGTCACATTGGTGCAGTATGAGGACTCTGCCACTGCTGGCTTTGAAGATGGAAGGAGGTGGCCATGAGCCAAGGAATGCAGGCAGCCTCTAGAAACTGGAAAAGCAATGAAACAGATTCTCCCTAGAGCCCTCCAAAAAGAAATGCAGTCCTGCTGACATTTTGATGTTGAGATAGAAAAAAAAATAATAAAACTCACTGAAAACTTTTTACTTTGAAAGGAGAGGCTATAGCCCTGTTTATGTTAGATTGCTTAATCTGCTTCTGCAAGACTGCTTGCTACCCTCCTAGTCTCAGGAATGCTTGAAGGCCACAGCTGTTGCCAGAAAGATAATTAGTGACCCAGCTTATGTTCCTGCACCAGCCCCCTCCCTGCAACTGTCTTATCTGTATGCACCGCTCTGTACCCTTCCCCCTTGTTTTAAATTATAAAAGACAAGTTCCCCTGATGGGGGGGCTCAGACTTTGGTGGAAGACCCCTCTGAGCCCGCTGGTGTTAATAGTTAATAAACCTGACCTCTCTGCATCCTCATATACCTCTCGGTGTTTCCTTGGACAGCGTGACTCCGGTTTTTGCCGTTACATTCTGGTGCGTTGGCCGGGTACCCCGACTGCGTTGGACCTTTGCTGCCTCTGGTGTGAGGCGGGGCACTGGCCGGCCGACCCTCCCGACCGCGGAAGTCAGGCGCGCCAGGACCGAGTTCGGACCAACCACCTTCAGTGCTCGGCGGGGCTCTGCCGGCCACTGACCCGGGACCCGGCCGGACACAGTGAGGACGCAGATGGACAGTTAGGAATTGTCTGAAGACCTCAGACGCGGTAAGGTCCCGGGACCCCTCCCAGTCAGGCCCGTCCCAATGGACGGAAGAGGAGACTGATCACCTCCTACAGGCAGAGGCTTCCCTGGGCGGGAATGTTTAGCCTCTCTGGCTCTGTGTGTGTGTGTGTGTGGTGAGTGACTGTTAATGGTCCCACAGCTCCGGCTACGGGATCTGACTGAGTCCTAATCTGCGGTTCCGTGACAGCGACGTACTGCATAACGGTGACTTGCTTTCCCGAAAAGGGGGGGTGATCTGGCCGGGGACTTATACGGGTGCACCTTAGCCAAGTCGTGTCCTAAGTCCCCGCGAGGGGAACGGCCAGACGGATGCCTGAAAGTTTACCCCATCCCTTGTGCGGCACTGTACAATCTCACACAATGGGAGGGTCTGAGTCCAAGCCAACAGTGTTAGGATGTATGCTGAAGAATTTTAAAAAGGGTTTCTCAGGTGACTATGGGGTACGGATGACCCCGAGTCACCTGCGCACCTTATGTGAGATAGAGTGGCCGTCCTTTGAAGTAGGCTGGCCAGACACAGGCACCCTAGATGTCCAACTTGTCAGAGCAGTCTGGAATGTTATTACAGGGACCCCAGGCCATCCAGACCAGTTCCCCTGTATTGATTCTTGACTTGAGATACCCCAGAGTTTGCCCCCATGGGTCCGGTTCTGTCCAGGAAAGGGAAAGAGTAGGATTTTTCTGGCCCGCAAGCCCACGAAACCGAGACCCAAGGAGTCACCAGCCCCTATCCACCAAGAGCCACAGGAGGAAGAACTGCCGCCGCTGCTGCCGCCACCCTATAATCCAGCCATCCCGAGCTCCGATCCATCGGCTGCAGACATGCCATCCTCATCCGCCTCACCACCCCAGCAATCCCCAGAACCTGATCCGGGGACCCCAGTGGCTCACCATCTCTGCTCGACACAAACCCAGGAACCGACCCTACTGATGCCCATCCGTGAGGCCTGAAGCCAGCCCTATGCTGCAGAAGACGGCACCATGCATCCTGGGCAGCCAGTCCCGTATTATCAACCCTTCTCAACTACAGACCTCTTGAATTGGAAGCAACATACCCCTTCCTATTCTGAAAAACCTCAAACCATGATTGACCTCCTTGAGAGTATTTTTCAGACCCACCAGCCAACTTGGGAGGACTGCCGCCACCTCCTCCTGACAATCTTCAATACAGAGGAGCGGCACAGGATCCTGTCAGGACCCTGCCGCTGGGCCCAAGAACACGCTCCCAGAGGGATCCTGGATGCTGAGCAATGGGCCCAGCGAGCCGTTCCCGACAGCACACCAGCCTGGGACTTTAACGCTCCTGGAGGTCGTGACTTACTGATCCGGTACCGAGAGGCCCTCCTGAGTGGCGTCCGAGAGGGTGCCAAAAAGCCTACCAACACGAACAAGGTTGCCCAGACTGTTCAGAGGGCTGATGAGGCGCCGAGCAACTTCTACGAGCGCCTCTGTGAAGCATACCGGATCTACACACCCTTTGACCCTGAAGCCCCAGAGAACCAACACATGGTGAATGCAGCCTTTGTAGGGCAAGCCTGTCCTGAGATACAACGGAAATTGGAGAAGCTCGAAGGCTTTGCGGGCATGAACATCTCCCAACTGATGGAAGTGGCACAGAAGGTGTACAGAAACCTGGGACTGGGTTGCTCAGCGGGAAGGAGAACAGAAAATGAAGCAGAAGGCGGCACTCCTGGCAGCAGCACTAGGGAACCCCGCTCCACCCCCGCGACCCAAAAATCACCCTGACGGAGGCCGACGGGGGCGACGGTTCCTGCAACCAGACCAGTGCACGTACTGTAAGGGGACCGGGCATTGGAAGAATTAATGCCCATATCGAAAGCCGGGCAGCGGGAAAAGGACTCCACCCCAGAGATACCAGCTAGAGCTGGAAACCCAGGACTTTATAGGCCTAGCTGGGGCCAGTACCGACTAGGCCCGACGGGTTCCTTTGACCTCGGCCCCCAGGAACCTATGGTCGTCATGGAAGTATGGGGCCAACCAGTGACTTTTATGGTAGACACAAGAGCCAAGCATTCAGTGGTCACACCACCAGTAGCCCCCTTGACTCACCGGGAGACCACCATCATAGGGGCAACTGGCCTTTGAATGGGAAGAACCCCAAACTGGGAGGAAGATGCAACTCACCTGGATGTGGTTACCCCAAGGATTCAAGAACTCACCAACACTACTTGGGAAAGACTAGCCTCAAATCTTACAATTTACTCACAAGACCGCTACACTCTCCTCCAGTATGTAGATGACTTACTCCTGGCAGCACCCGCTCAGGGAGACTGTCTCTCAGGCACTCGAGCCCTACTCCAACTACTCACAGATTCTGGGTACAAAGTGTCCTGGAGGAAGGCCCAAATTTGCAAACAATGTGTCAGATACTTGGGCTTCCACATATCCCGAGGGCACCGGGCACTGGGCCATGAACGGAAACATGCTATTTGCACAATACCACGACCTGAGGGTAAGAGACAACTCAGAGGATTCCTGGGAGCAGTAGGGTTCTGCCGGATCTGGATCCCAGGATTCTCGTTGATAGCCAAACCTTTGTGTAAAGCCTTGTGGGGACCTGTGGGGCAGTCAATTGAGTGGACAGACCAGCGAGAAGAGACATTCAAAGCCATAAAGGAGCTACTACGGAAGGCCCCTACACTGGGACTGCCAGACCTGACCAAAGACTTCAATCTCTTTATACATGAAAGACAACATGTTGCAGTGGGGGTCCTAACCCAGACTGTGGGACCCTGGCAGATGCCTGTGGCCTATCTGTCTAAGCAACTGGACCCGGTAGCCTCTGGATGGCCCCCCTGCCTACGAGCACTGGCAGCCACAGTCCTACTAGTCAAAGAGGCAGATAAACTCACATATGGCCAAAAGCTCTCTGTACACGTACCACATGCAGTTCTTCACCTCCTTAATAGTGTGGGACATCGGTGGCTCCCTAAGAGTTGGCTGGCTCAGTACCAGGGGTTGTTGTGTGAGAACCCCCAAGTAACTCTAGAGACTGTGTGGACCTGAATCCTGCTACCCTCCTACCTGTTGAGCTGGGGCCACCGGATCATGAATATATAGAGGTGCTGAAAGAGGTCTACGCCAGTAAACCAGACCTGACAGACACACCTCTGACGGCCCCGGACCTGGAACTGTTCACGGATGGCAGCAGTTACGTTCAGAATGGGAAACGGTTCGCAGGTTATGCAGTTACCACAGCCAATGAAGTCGTCCTAGCAGGACCTTTGCCTCACGGGTGGTCTGCACAGAGAGCTGAACTTTGGGCCTTAATCCAAGCCCTCAGAATAGCTAAGGACAAGAAAGTAAATATCTACACTGATTCCAAATACACTTTTGCCACCATACATGTTCACGGGGCCATTTACAAGGAAAGAGGATGGCTGACTGCAGCGGGTAAAGGAATAAAGAACCAGGAAGAAATTCTTCAGTTGTTAGAAGTTGTGTGAGAACCCGGAAAAGTGGCATTCATTCATTGCCGAGGACACCAGAAAGGAACAACTACAGTAACTACAGGAAATCGTCTGGCAGACCAAGCAGCTAAACAAGCAGCAGCCTAGGAACAAGAGACTAAGGGTGAGGTGTTAGTCCCTAGTAAAATCCTCCTAGCCCCAGAGTGGCCGGACAGGCCGTGTTATACAGCTGAAGAGGACCAGTGGGCGAGACAAGAGCAGGCCAGAAAGACTGACGATGGGTGGTGACATCTACAAGATAACAGGACCTTCATCCCAGGAAACATAGCCTATTCGGTTGTTGCCCAACACCATGACTTAGGCCACATGGGGAAAACTGCACTCACCCACCTACTTGCCAAGGTCTATTACATAGCCAAACTACCAACTCTGGCTGCAACGGTGTGTGCCCGATGTGACACGTGTGCCCGAAATAATGCCACAACACGGCCGAAGCCTGTACCCGCTGTTCATTACTCAGGGGCCACACCCTTTGAAGATGTTGAAATAGATTTCACAGAAGTGAAGCCCTGTCGGGGATACAAGTATTTGTTAGTAATGATCTGCGCTTACTCAGGGTGGGTAGAGGCTGTTCCCACCAGAACAGAGAAGACTTGAGAGGTAGTAAAGGCTGTCCTAAGAGAAATAATTCCTCGGTATGGCCTACTCCTCTCATTTGGAAGTGACAATAGACCTAGTTTCATAGCAGAAATAATTCAAACTATAACTAAGACACTTGGAATAAAATGGAAACTCCATACTACATACAGGCCACAAAGTTCAGGGAAAATAGAACGTATGGACCGGACCCTTAAGAACACCCTAGCTTAGCTAGGGTGACAAGCTAGGAAACAAACCTACCATGGATAGACATACTCAGCCTAGCACTACTTAAGGCCAGATACACACCAGGGCCGACAGGGTACTCTCCCTTCGAGATCTTATATGGGAGACCCCCCCATCACCAGAGGCCTTAAAGGGGACGTTAGGCAGGTAGGAGAAATGAACTTACAAGGTCAACTTATACAGCTATCAAAAATACTACAGCAGATTAGCCAGACTATATTGGAACGGGCCCCCTTGGCCCTGGGAGTCCCAGTACACCCCCACAAGCCAGGGGACTTAGTGTGGGTAAAAAATTAGAGAAAAACCCCCTTAAAACCCTCCTGGACAGAGCCCTTTACTATAGTATTAGTCACACCCACTACTGTCAAAATTACAGAAATCACCCCGTAGATTCATCATACCTGAGCAAAGAGGGCAAGTCCAGAGAGCCAGCAGGACTCATGGGTAACACGACTGGACCGGGACAACCCACTCAAACTACGCCTACGTTGGAGATCCGCAGTAACACAGAACAGAGAGAGTCTCCAGACTACTGAGAATAAATGAGTCAGCCTGAGTCGGACATTAACATCAAACAGTTTAAACTCGGACTTATTGGGTTACTGAGTCTGACCTTGGGTATAAGGCTTGGGGCTATGACACCAAAAAAATAGACATAGATCCAGAGAACAGGAATAGTTCTACTCTTCTGGGACATGGTAACCATACTGTACTGTTTGTTACTTATGTATTAATAATGTCAATTTGGGTCACCTGTGGAACAGGGAGTAGTACCATGGGGCCCTGGGAATTCCAAGTGAGACGTACTTGGGGAGATAAAGAGGTCATTAATTCCACCAGCTGGAATAGACAATCCCCTTCAGCTATTATCCAGTTTGATGTATATGGAGTCATAAATCCCAATTCTAGAACCAACTGCGGAGGGTTAAATTGGGAAAGAGAATATACTACCAATCATAAATATCTCTGTCTAAAACCACCCGATAACTTACATCTTGAAGATGAAGACGATGATGACTATAATAGTACAACTAATTCTTACTGTCATCACTGGAGATGCACCAATAGGTACACTGGTAACTCAGGAAGCCCTTTAGAAAAACTGTGGGCCCCTAAGAACTGCAGGCTGGGAACCTATAATCCCGTTACATTCAGGATCAATAACCCCAACAAGTGGACAGATAGGATAGCTGACATCAGGGTAGAAAGCAGAGGCAAGGATCCTGGAGCAGTCATAAGGTTGGATGACCACGACTGTAGCTCTGACCCGGGCAGTGCATGGGCAATATATATAGCCAAAGTGTTGTACTCCCATACAACACTTTTTTTTAAATTCTGAAATTAAAAAAAAAGAGAAAACAAACAAAAAAAATAAATAAATCTCCATTCCTATACTCACCAGTTGTGTGAAAGTGGATGAATTATTTAACCTTCCTGAGCTCTAATTGTATAATCTGTAGAACACTAATAATACCTATTTCACAGGGCTGTTAGAAAAACTAAATGAAATAATGCATGTAAAACAGTAGTAGTATATACAAAATGTGTATTTAAATTCATGCTAAATTTTCAAGAAAGACATAAGGCAAATACAATACTAAAAGGCCAAATCAGGCTAACATGGAACTGCTTATTTTTGTAAAGTGCTGTGCTGAATGATTCTGAGAGAGGGAAGAGCACGTTCTGGTGAATGATCATTTAAACACAAAGTGTCAGAGGTCTGGACTCCATCAGGAAAAACGTTTAACCTAAGAAACGAGTTGGCTTTTCAGTCAAAAGCAGGGAACTGACTGTGAAGAGAGAGACATATTCACAAAGTCTTCCAGAATCTCTTAAGAAGCAATGACAACTACTAATCAATGAATAGGATATTTATACCCTAGCTCAATGTTAAGACCCAAACAAATATCCAGAATTTACTGAACAGGATTAAATAAATTATGCAAAGTCATGAAATTCTTCTGACTCTCCCTTCAGGTAACATAAACACTCAATTTGAACCCTGTGTAAGGCCCTTATTAGACATGCCAATTGCAGGGTCTGTCAGGCCCACCACCTGCTTCCTAGAGAAAGTACCACTCTGGGGGCCCTCCCTTAATTGAAGTGGGCCCTGGGTTGTTTTTGGAGTCAAGAGAAGGTCAGTAATTAGGACAGAGGCGGCACCTGCCAACCTGTGGCATGGCTTGGTTTACAAAGCTCTACCCATCAAGGAGAGTTAATGCAGTCAGTTGGATTTTCTGTACAGGTAGTTGAGTGCTGGAAGGCTTGACAATAACAGGTGTAGCGAAGATATCAAAAAGAAGCAAAGCCTGAAAGAGGAGTCATTAATGGTAGCAAATTAGATTGAATATTCAACTGCTGAAGGGGCAAATGTTTTCATCTTGTCTCAAGCTGCCTTGGACGGTGAATGGAGCTATTCTTAGAGGACTCTGATTCCACCTTTAAACATTACAACATGTTTTTTCCAGTAAACCCCCATTTCTTGAGGGAGTCTGAGATCTCTGGTTCATGCAGTCAAATAGGAGTAATTAACAGCAGTGTGGGGAATAAAAATGAAAAGAAGTAGTCTTTGCCAATACAGAGCTAAAATTATAGTTGGGAAGATCATGTGTATTAATTCATGGGATATTTATTAGTTTTCTACTGCCAAGTGGCATATTAAGTGTTAGGGAAACAAAGATAAATAGAACAGGATCCTGTTCTCCAGGGGCTCAGAGACTAAGGCGGGGAGTGGACAGTGTGAAGGGGATGCCCAGCAGGCAGTGGAGGTGGGGGAGAGGGCACAGGATTGAAGATGCTTCTAATATCCATGGTTACTGCTTCCTGCTATTAGAAAATAACCCTGCCCAAAGTGTCCCTCCATGTGGAGGAAGCTCAGTTAGTATAACTCATGGCCTCTCTTCACTCCCTGACCCCTTCCTCCATAAATTTAGGAAAAATTAAGATCGGTGTGTGTGGACCAAATCTTCTCTCCTTCCTTTTGGGAGCTGGCATCCCAAGAAAGCAGACGTCCTTCCTCTGTCCGTCATTGCCTGCAAGTGGGTGCTTAAGTCTGTCTAACTCTGGGGTTCAGTGAGTGGGCTTACTTGGCTCTTGTCCTAAGCTTTCCAACTTCATCTTCATCAGTAAATTTGGTGGCATTTACTTTCCCATCTTCTTGGTTTTATTTTCCATTTTGTTCAGAATACATAGGGGGAAGAGAGATCATTATTTGGACCCCTTGGAGGTACCAACATGCACATGCAGGTTTTTAACACCATATGAGCTCCTCCAACCACTGTTGTGTAGACCATTGATGGAACTGGATGAAAGGCAAAACACAGGCTGGTCAGCAATATATGACTTACGGTCTGGGCTTTAAAAATGGTATGGGCCAATTACATTTTGCACTGAAACCAGAAAAAGAATTTTCCAGTTGGTAGCAGGGCAGAAAGATTTGTGGATTGTGGCTGAGTCCCAATTATGGTGCTGCCCTAGAGTTACGATCCCCAAACTCCTGCCATCATGTAGCTCCTGACTGTGTGGCCCAGCCTCACTCTTGGATTTTCATAGTATTCTTTGGATTGGGCATGTTGGAAGGCAGTTCTCCATGAGCCTCTCATGTGTCCAGTTGTCTTGTGAACACAGGTACTGGTCTGGAGAATGGAGCCTTTGTTCTGGATGATTTTTTCCAGAATGTTTGTATAATGAACAGGCTTGGAAGATAGAGATAGTGTTTCCCTCATCTAGAGCAAAGGGAACGTTTGTTTACTGTCCAGGAAAATAAAAATAATGTCTCCCAAGTGGGCAAAGGTCAGGCAGGCTTAGACCCGTTACAAAAGATTCAGGTTCCCTATGTCCTGGGCTCCTCCTCTAACGTTACTCACTGCGTATGCCGGTATTATCTGGCCTTCTTTGTGTCATCCTGTGGGACTTGGGAGGTGGGGAACTGACACAGAAATTCTGATACTCTGGATTCTGCTGTTGTAGCAATTAATAAATTATCCTTTACTTCTGACCAAGAGTTGTGTGTCTTTTGCCTGCATTGGTGAAACTGTGGCAGGCTAACTTGGTAGCTTCCAAGGAGGGTAAAATCTCAAACTCTTGATAGTATATATCAAGTATATAATTTAAAAAACCCAAGCCTTCAAAACTTCCCTTTATTTGAGATATTTTGACAAAATATATTTTCTTTGCTAGGACCTCTGACTGGAACATATTTAAAACAAATTATTCTGGTAGATAATACATCATTTTTCTGGCTGCTTTCAAGCTTTTCTTTGTAGGATCCAAAAAAGTTTGCTATGACATGTTTTGGCATAGGTTTATTCAATTTGGGATTTACTCAGCTTCTTGAATTTGTAGGTTTCTTTTGTCAAATTTGGGAGATGTTTTCAACCATTATTTATTCAAATACCTTTTCAGTCCCACACTTTTCCCATGCTCCTTCTAGAATTCTGAAGGGGGGGATATTAGCTCTTTTGCTATAGTCTTACAGGTCCTTGGGGCTCTGTTCATTTTTTTTCCATTTTATTTTCTCTAGATTATTCAAATTGGGCAAGTTCTATTGTTCTTTTTTCAAGTTCACTGATTGTTTCCTCTATCCTATTCTATTAATCCCATTCAGTGAGTTTTTTATTTCACTTATTAAAATTTTCAGTTCTACAATTGCCATTTGGTTCTTCTTTATATCTTCTATTTCTTTACTGAGAATTTCTATTTTTTTCATTTATTTCAAGCATTTTTATTGCTTGATAAAATAGATTGGACAAAAAGAAAACCCAGGGAACTTGCTGCTGTGCTGCTCTACAGGTCCTCAGATCCCTAGCCAGTTTTTCTTTTTCTCTCTACCTTTCAGAGTCACAATACCTAGGATGTTTAGCTGTACTTATACTTTTCCCTATTCCTCCCACTGAGTACTAATACATCTACTTCAACTTTTCTGAAAGGCATGTTTGGCCTAAAATATTTGAATTTTAAATCAGATTTTAGTGAATTAGAGAACTTCAGGGTAGTAGATTGGGTAAAGTTGTAATGTATCCAAGAAACAAGTGTTACTCATTGATAAAAATTACAGGTTCCCTATGTCTAATCATGCCTAAGTGGATTTAATGATGTGGTAGGGAAGTATTTCTGAAGGTGGAGCTCATAGATCCATTAAACATTGACATTTGCTTCTTTTTACCCCCTGAAGATATAGTTGATGTGGGAGAGGACAGGAAGGGGATTATATAAAATAGGGAAAGTATTTTAAAGTTAGATGTCAAAGGATTCATCAGTGGATTTAAAAAAAAAAAAGGACAGCTTTCCTTTGGGGTACTGCTTTTTTTCTGTGACTGTGGAGTGATTGGTTAGACCCTAATTCACTCTGCCCTCAACTTCAGGAATTTGTTAGGCTAAAGGAAGGTAAATTTAGAGTTCCCCCAAATAATTTAGGTTTATTCTAGTACATGCCTCAATCTAGAACTTTTGAACTAAATTCAAGTTGTTTCTTGTGTAGACCTGATCTACTGGATTTTCCTGTGGAACCAGCCCAGCTCTGCTGACGTCGTGTGGAGAAGAGGCCAGGTGAAACCGAAACTCAGCTCACGCGGCTCATTAGGTTGGAACAGGTGCTCCAGGTCAGGGTCTCCCTCTGCTGCCGTTCAGAGAGCACAGCACAGTGTTCTGCACACGAATTGGCTTTTGCAAGTGCAAGAATCGGGGCTCTCAGTGCCCAAAACACTGTGAAAAATTAAGAGAATTATGGCATCTTACAAGTTGATACGGTTTGAAAAGCGTCCATCCTCCTGTTACGCTTTAAAATGGAATGGATGAGACAAGACTGACGGTTCTGCTTCCGGCTCAGACTCGGTGGAAGGGGCTGGGCCAGGGCTGTGCTGTCTCAGTCTCTCTGGCTGTGATGGTGTGAAGTTAATCTGGCCCAGAGTGTTCCAGGCAGACCGGGGACTTCGCTGCACGCACCCCCAGTGTTGGTCCAGGGCATGGATGGAGCCGGGCCAGCCTCAGCCCCTCTCTTGTCAGGGCCACGGAGCGCTGCAAATCCGTCACTCTGACTCCCTGTGCCCAGGCTTGGAAGTTGCACAGCCATGCTCTGTCCATGTTGGAGAAGAGCTGGGGAGGCTGTGTCCCTGCAAGCAACCCAGCCCCAGGACTGTCAGGTGCGTGGTGCCTGCACCCACCACTGCGGCAGGTGCAGCAGGGACACCACCTCCCACGCGGCCCTCTCCTCCACGGCCCCCAGGCCCTCCACACCCAGGCGGCACACATGCCACCTGGCAGAGGATGGCCAGCGGGCTCAGGACAGCTTCGTGTTGTGGATTATTGTCATTCACGGATGTATCTGCAGAGTTCACCTGGGAGGCGTGAACTCTGGCAGCTCCTGCATTCTACACAGAAACACCTGTACAGGGACACGATGTTGGAAAGCTGTAACGACCTGGCATCAGTGGGGTATCATGGCGCCAAACCTGATTTAATCTTCAAGTTGGAGCAAGGGGAAGAGCCGTGGATAGTAAACGTAAAATTTTCACTCAGAGCTGTCCCGGTGGGCTGGGAAGAATCATACCAGAAGAGTCAAGATAAGCTTGAAAGTGTTGAGAGAAGCTATGCTTGTGATGTGTTTGGAAAACTTCATCTGAGCGAAACCCCTGCTGCTTCAAGACAAAGACTCCATAAGTATAACACACATGGAAGAAGTTTGACACAAAACTCAGGTTCAAGCAGAAGCTATGTAAGAAAGAATTTGATAAATTCCATGGTTATGAAGAACCGTATTTTCTTAAGCATCAAAGAGCTCATAGCATAGAATAAAACTCTGTGTGTAGTGAATGTGGGAAACCTTTTCATTGTAAATCACAGCTCATTGTCCACCTGAGAATTCTTACCGGGGAAAGACCTTATGAATGCACTAAATGTGTAAGAGCCTTCAGTGCCACATCAAAACTTAATGCTCATCAGAGAGTTCATACAGAAGAAAAACCCTGCTCAGGTAGTGAATGTAAGAAAGTCTTCCCTTTCAGGTCACAGCTCATTGTCCATCAGGAAATTCACACAGGAGGGAAGCCCTATGATTGCAGTGCATGTGAGAAAGCGTACAGCTGGCAATCACAGCTTTTTTTATACCAGATGAGTCATACAGGAGCCAAACCCCATAAATGCAGGGAATGTGGGAAAGCCCCTTTAGGATTAAGTCCCACCTCCTCGGTCACATCAGAATGCATACAGGAGAGAGACCCCGTCAATGCAGTGACTGTGGGAAAGCCTTCGATATGGAGACACAGCTGATTGTACATCAGGGAGTTCACACAGGAAATGGTCCTTTTCAGTGCAGTGAACACGGGCAAGCCTTTGGTAGGACGGAACAGCTCACGCACGTGCGAGAGCTCGCACAGGAGAGAAAACCTGTGGGTGCGGTGAATGTGGAAGGCTAAGCAGCAAGTCACACCTTGTTACACATAGGAGCACACACACACGAGAGAGACCCTATGAATGTAGTTTGTGCGGGAGAGCTTTTTGTGGGAAATCACAGCTAATTATGCATCAGAGAGCTCACCGGGCAGAGAAGCCCTGTGAGTGCAATGAACGTGGAAGGCATCGCTTCAGATACGCCAGAACCCTCCTTCGGGAGAGAGGCCTTTCCCAGGCAGTGAGCGTGGGGAGCCCTCACTCAGAAGCCCTCTCTCAGTGAGCACCAGGGCGTGCACACGGGAGGGAGACCATGCAGACGCTCTGAATGTGGGGCTCCTTTCGTTGGAGTTCAAGGCTTCGTACACACCAGGAAAGTCAAAGGAGGGCTCAGAATGACGAAGTGAGCGTGAGAAGCTTTCTACAGAGGCCGATGCTCAGGAGACTTCAGATACTGCAGGCAGTGTTTATAGGCAGGATGCCCTAAAACGCCTTCGTGTAGAACTCACATGGGAGAGAGACCCATCGTATTTGGAATGAGTATGCAAAAGCTTTCAGAAGTAAGTCACAAATCTTTGTAGACAAGAGAATAATTGAAGGAACAAGGAGCAGTAAATGTAGCAAATGTGGCAGCGCCGTTATGAAGATTCAGAGAGTTCGTGCTGAGAACACCTTATAAATTTAACAAAGAAGGAAAGCATTTCCCCATAGAAGGTGTTACATGGACAGTTGCATTTCATATTTGAAGCTGTGATTTGTAAATAGAGTAAAGGAAATTTCAACTATAAATAGTAGGCTTTTTCCTGGTGAAGTATCAAGTTTTTTGTTTTGTTTTAATATGTAAATAAAATAATGGTCAGGAAAACTGCAAGGAACATATTCTGAAAGTTAAGGGATATTTAGTGTGACTGAGTTAACACTGAATAGCATTTTTTAAAATTTTGGTATTTTATTTTTTAACAGTTTTTTTTTTATGTGTGTGTGTGTGTATAATTGTATATATTTGATAGCTTGTGGAATAACATCCCTCAGTATTCCCAATATTAAATGCTAAATATCAAAAGACAAGACTGATGGAGGAAAAGCCACTCCTGCACGGGGTGGGGGGAGTGCGTTAGGCGTGGTCACGGAGGCCCGATGTGGAGTTCGGAGCTTCCAGAGCCGTGGGGAATAGCTCCCTCTTCCCCATAGCACACCTGGGAGCACAGCTGTCGTAATTCCACTAATTCTGTTTTTGTAAGTCCAGGTTAAACATCTACAGACGACTCTTTTTTAGTCCCGGTTGGTTTCCCCCCAGGTCTGTACTCTCCAGCATCTCAATAGCCCTCCTGAGGGTTACTGGGGACCCTGGATGGAGACAGCACTCGGGGTGGCTGGCAGGGGCGTTGGGTTCCTCTGGTCCACAGACACCACTCTAAAGGCAAACCCGAATGAGTCCTGTGTCCTGCAGAGCTCTCGTCCTGCTGCCGGGCCTCATCTGAACGATTCTCCCACTTTGCTTGTGGAAGGAAGATTAACCCACATTGCTCTTCCCTGTAAGGTTTTTTCTTGGACCGCCTCATACTACAAGGAAATGAATTTTTTATGTCGTTACCCTGTACAGCAAAAACTTCCACTCTCCATTCTTGGATTTATTGAAACTCTTCCAGGAAAGCAGTGACTCTTCTTCAGATCTTCCCTGTCCCAGGCGCTGCTTAATCACAGGCCGTGGGGACAGCATGGCCTCTGCTTCATAGCTTTAAACTGCTGTACTGCTCTCCAGATGAGATCTCCTTTCCTTTGAGGCTTATGCAGCCCTCTTTCTTTCCTGGTTGGTGTCTTCTGTGGATCGGTGATCACTGGCCGTTTGGACATTGACTTGTCAGCTCCACCCTACTTCCCACCATCATCCTGGGAAACCTCAAACTCCAAGAAGAAAGCCAATCCCAAACCTTGGCCTGTGAATTCCTTGGTTTCAAGTCCATGCACTGTTGTCTCCTCTCCACCAACCCACTCCTACTGCCATTTTCTGGAATTTATCACCAGAAATGCTTTCCTTCCAAAATCTTAACCTAGCCTGGAGTCATTAGTTTGCTCACTTATTCATTATTTCACACATACTTTAATTTATTCATCCTTCCAGAAAATATTTATTGAGTGCCTTCTATGTTCCAGGTGCTGGAGAGACAGTCAACAAGACAGATATGGTTCTCACCAGCTCACATGGAGCTTACCAGACAATATATTGTGTTATTATTCATTATTTCACACATACTTTAATTTATTCATCCTTCCAGAAAATATTTATTGAGTGCCTTCTATGTTCCAGGTGCTGGAGAGACAGTCAACAAGACAGATATGGTTCTCACCAGCTCACATGGAGCTTACCAGACAATATATTGTGCAAGAAAACACAAGGGAAAAGAAGTTCAGATTGTGACTAAAGCCATAATGAAGTAGACCAGGTGCTGAGATAGAATACAATGGGCAACTTCAGTGGTTATTAGTTACAGATTTGATTCTGTACTTTCTGATGAGCAAGGTAAAGACAAAAACCTAACCAGTTACATAATTCATGAGGCTCCTAAGATGCAAACAAATCAGATCTTTAGATGTAAAATATAAATAATTACATGTGACCAGTGGCAGTCTTACTGTACAGCACAGCCTTAGGACGTTTACTTAATTCCCTTGTTCGCTTCTCACTGCTTTCTTTATTGTTGTTATTGCACCCAGAGCGATAATACTAAATTGCATCTGCTATAGAGACATAGGTTTATTCATTTCATGTAGATCTTAACAGATCTTCTAGAACTCAGAAGGCGTTGGTATCCTATCCATTGCTTGTGCCCGTGTTGCTGAATTTTATCCTTGTAACCATCTCCATGCTGTGGCTTATATGTATATATCTGTTGTTGTTGTTACTCTTAGCAAAAGTGCTGAAAGGATTGAGGGAATTGTTAGTGAGAGCTCCGCAGAGAGTCAGGGAGATCAAGAACCCACCTGATCATTGTCAGGAAGCAAATGCAGATTTGCCATCAGAATATTGACAAATTCAGAAGCTGGTGAAATATTTAAAGGTAATGAAGACCTATTTTGCTGTGTTTGCAATATGTGATTTTCAATGTTCATTTTAAATATTTTCCCAAAAACTGTATAATCTGCTTCCAAGTTTACTATGTTTCTTTCATACAAAAGTAGCAAGCATTCCTGTTGTTTTCTAAGTGTGCACAGGGGGAAGGTCTTTCAGTGAGCATGCAAGATTAATCCTCATACAGCAGCCAGGCTGCCTGGTACCAGCCGTCTATCCTGGCTGGGAAGTGGACATGGGCATGGGCACAACAGACACCAGATACTGTGAATTGCCACCATTTTATGATCTGCAGTATGGTGTGGTGTAGCATGGATTTAGTATTTTTTTTATTTCAGAATATTACTGGGGTGCAAACGTTTTGGTTACATAAGTTGCTTTTGTACCATTTGAGTCAAAGTTATAACTGTGCCCATCTGCCAGATAGTGTGCATTGCACCCATTAGGAGTGAATTTACCCATCCCTTCCTGCCCCCCACATGCTTGATTTCCAGTGAATGCTATTTCCATATGTTCACATAAGTGTTGATCGATTAGTTCCAATTTAATGGTGAGTACAAGTGATGTTTGTTTTTCCATTCTTGTGACACTGAGCGTGGATTCTTGAAGCTCGGCTTAGGTTAAATTCTAGGCAGTATCTCTAACTAGCAGTGTAGCTGTTGAAAAGTTATGGTTTTGAGCCTTAATTTTCTGAATCCGTGGAGTGAAATTAATGATACCTGTTCTGTAGGATTATTTTAAGGTTTGGGAAAATACGTTAAAAACATGTAGCATGGTATCTGATAGGTTATAGGTGCTTATACTATGTATTGGTCCATTTTCATTTCCCTCGTAAGTCAGATAACATGCAAGACAATATTTTGCATGGTAACTAGCCCATATAATATATTTAAATACTTGAATTGGGGGTAGGGCAAGGAAAATGGCTTGCCAAATCCCAGATTAATACTCACTTCTGATATCAGCAGATATTGATTATAAATAGGCCTTGTTGAAAGCTGAAATCCAGAAGTACTTGTGATAAAAGCACTTTGGCTTGCTTCGAGTTTTCCTCCTGCTTTTCCATGTCTTCATTCAAATCAACCAAGGGCATTTTCCAGTGGCTTTGCATATGTAAAGGTATTTATGTGACTCCTAGATTGCTTAAAGGTACTCTTCATACCCTTCCATGCTTTTGAGGTGACCTCAAGGTAGCATGTAAAATAGGCTGAATGCACATTTTTGTGAATTAGAGACCCTCTGTACGGACACAGTCTAGGAGGCATAAAACACCTAAAGAAGGTTTTTCTGCAAGAAAAACATGCTCCCTTCCTCTAATGGCCATGGTCTCCATTCGAATTCCCCGCGTTTCTCAGGAAAAAAATTATGTTTTCCTGAATCCCAAGAAAAATGGGAAATAGGAAAAACTATTCTAATTCTCCTTTGAGAAATAAAAGTTAATAATCATCATGGAGACATTACTAGTTGAAAGGATTCCACTGGCATCATGGAAAACAAGAGCAGAAAAGGGTGATGGCAGAATCAAAGGTGAAGGTGGACATTTCCAGACACCAAGACTGGAGCAAGTAGGAGCAAAGTGGTCACAATCTAATCAGTCAAGCTTACTGGTAGCTCTTGCCATGCCATAAATGTGTGTCTGCTGCTAATGGTGAATCATCCTTTCAAAAATAAATATTAATATTAATAATAAGCTTATATGTGTAATATACTTTATACAAATCCTACTAGTGGTGATCCAAGAAATAGGAAATTTTGGAAGTATAGTAAGTCCTTAAATTTGAAATTTGGACCTGTGATTTATGTAGAATGACTATTACCAAAAGTTCAAGATAAGTGTTGGCAAGGGAGTGGAGAAAAGGGAGCCCTGTGCACTGTTGTTGGGCATGTAAATTAATAGTCATTATGCAAAATAGTATGGGGGTTTCTCAGGAAATTAAAAATAAAACTACCATATGATCCAGCAATCCCATTTCTTGGTATATATCCAAAAGAATTGAAATCCATATGCCAAAGAGATACCTGACCTCCAGTGTTCACTGCAGCATTATTCACAGTAGCTAAGATATAGAAGCAAACCAGGTGTCCATCACTGGATGAATGGATAAAGCAAATGTGGTATTTATACAAAAAAGGAATACTATTCACCTTAAAAATGAAGGAAATTCTTTCATTTCATGACATGGATGAACTTGGAGGACATCATGTTAAATGATACAACCCAGGCACAGGCAGACAGTACTGCATGATATCACTACATGGGGAATCTAAAGAAGCTGCACTCATAGAAGTGGATTAGAATGCTGGCTACAGGGGCTGGGAGGGGGGTGGGTAGGGAAAGAAGAGATGGACAAGATCAAAGATACAAAATCAAAGGACACGAAATTTCAGTTAGACAAGAGGAAATAAGATTCAGTGATACATTGCACAGAATGGTGACTATAACAGTAATGCATTGTATATCTAATGCATTGTATATTTCAAAATTGCTAAAAGAGTTTTAAGTGTTTTCACCACAAAAAAATAGTATGTGAGGTGATGGATTTGTTAATTGGCTTGATTTAATCATTCCACAATGTAAACATATATCAAAACATTGCATTGTGCCCGATAAATATATAATATATACAATTACTCTTTGTCAATTAAAATTAAATAAGTAAATAAAATAAAATATTTTATATTTAAAAAAGGACATGAGCTTACATAAAGCAAACTGTAATGCTCAACTTGGTGATCCTTTTGGAAGGCTCTTAATGATTTGACTGACATCATGCAAAATGAACAGTATTGTTTTTAGTCTGGACTGTTTGTCATGAAACAAACAAAGACTATTGGATGGGACAGTTAATGTTTTGTGTGTTTTAAAATTTCATTTTAAGATTGATATTATAAATATTAAATATTTTTATATCATCATTCCATTTTTAAAATGGTTACTTGGCATTTATTTTGTGTTGGTGTTCCCCTCTTTTAGTGTTTTCTATTATAAAAAGTCTATCTCAGGTAGAGATAATTTTTACATGTTGTTGAAATATATAATTGTGTCATATATTTTGACTCATAATAAGAAACCATTTATTATATAGTTTTATAACAGAAAATCCCTGAAGTGTTTAGCATAACTCTACTACAAAAAATGATTCCCTGTTTATTAGAAATGATTCACTATTATTATTGTCACTCATTATTTAAAAATATGTAAATGAAATGTTAGGAAAAATACAGAATAACTTGTGATTTGGGGAATTCTGGAAAATTCCTAGGAATTCTGATTTCATATTCCTGAATCTTGAAGATTAATATCTGTTGGGAGTTTCAAAACACAAGCAAAGAACACAGGCTGGATTCAGGCTACATGCTCCTGCACAGTTCAATACATTGCCCCAGCCCAGCAGGCAAGGTGACGATATCCAGCCTTGGGACATTCAGGACACCTTCCCAACTGTGCCTCTGCTCCTTTATTGAACTACAGAGTCACCCAGGATCGCCTCTCCCCAACTCTAAAAAGCATGTCATCTGGGGGAAACACTGGCAGCAGAGAACTTTGCCACCTACTACTCTCTCTGAGGTGGGTAACTCGAGCTAGACTGGGCTGCCGGGGCTGACACATGGCCTTTTGGAAGAATCAGAAGAGCTATTGATGTTTTTCCAAAGAGTCCTGGTCCAGTATCTTCATTTTGTTAGTAAAAGGAAACAGAAGGTCAAAGAAGCAGGAACGTGAGATGGGGCCAGGAGGCAGAATAACGGAGTAGTTTGAAGCATGATCTGTGATGTCCGTGAGACTTCAGTTGAGTTGGAATTCTGCCAGTGACTCACTCGGTGGCCTTGGGTGAGTCAGCTACCCCCTCTAATCTTCAGTTTCTTCATTGGTGAAGATGGAACTATAAAAGTTCTCATATGTTAGGATTATTATGAATATTAAGTGAAATATAACACATGGAAAGGATTTAGCACAAAGCACTCAGTAACTGCTGGCAATAATTATTTCTATTGCATATTATTATTATAGAAAATGTATGGTGTGGAGTCTACTGTAAGACTTGCACAGGTGGCCCTAAACTTTCACTTTCAGTTGCCTAGCAACCAGTAAAAGGAGGGAAATACAATGAGTTAATACAGTGAGGGAAAGAGTCTCTCAGTCCTAAAATAAAAAGAAACGAGTTGCCTGGTGCTAAGAGCAGAAATAATTTTCCCCCTTAGGATTTCATGGGACAGACACAAAGTGAGGTGATGAACAGCCTCCCAGTGAACATGGCAAAGAGAGTTACTGATAAAAACCTAATTATTGGACGAAAACCTTCAGTTTTTCAGCTATTTAGGATAACTCTTTTATAGTACCAGGCCAAAAAGGGATGCACTATTTCTCTCCTGGAGCAGCTAAGGAAGACATTTATTGATGATCTGCTACTTAAGCTTGCACAAGTTATAAATCAATAATCATGTGCAAATGTGATACCTTTGGCCAAAGAGTACATTGCTTAGAATTCTTATAGTTCCCACAGGTAAATATTCTTAACATAGCCAATAAAAGAAAAGCATATCTACAAATGGTTTCAAGGTTTTGACACAGGTAAATTATTAATACAGAGACACAAAATGATATTAAAAGTCTATGAAATGCAAAATTGAATGTCTCTAGGTAATCTCAAAGTAAATACACCTCACATTTTAGTTTGTAAAATTATGGCTTAAAGGTAGACTTTAACTAGAAGAGAAATGTTAAGGTTGTCCTGCCCATCTATTTATTATTTTCCAAGTAGAGCAATGTCTGTGACTGTTGAAAGAAATATGATGAGCTCGTTAACACCCAACCAGGTAAGTGAATTGTAGAGTTTATCATTCATCCAGAGCTACGAGCTAAGATCTTGGCACATAAGTGAAACATAGTTTGTATTTAATTATTTAGCTTTGACATATGTTTATTTCAGCTTGTACATTTATATACGTGTATGTTCTTCTGGATTTTAGAACAATTTAATTTTTAAATTAATGAACATACTGTATTTTGACTCACCAGCCTTCAAACTGCTTTTGACTCCCACAGCTTATGACTCTGTAGCATAATTCTAAATGAATCAATAAACCCCTTTTTCAGCTAACTTACTGTTAAGTACTTACGTTCTGCCTTCTGCCATCCTGATGGTTCAGGTCGTCGGTCTTATTAGCTACTCCCTGAGTAGAGAGACCACATTAAATTCATTTCTGCATCTTGCAGGGAGTCTTGCTAAAGAGCACAAGCTCCACTTCTGCCCAAATGTTGCAGGACGAGTTTCTTGAGCATGAGGCTTTGCTGTTCTTCACTCTCAGCTGCTTCAGAGCAGTTCTTCCTGCCTCTGAGCCAGGCTTTCCTTGTGCTGTTGATTCTCTCCCACTTCCCTTGCAGCCCTCTCCCCTCCCTTACCTGCGTGCACTCTCCATGTAGAGATACTATTGTATTGGTGCCTTTGTAAGCTTTATATGGATGTCATTTTCTCCCCTGGCCAGGACTGCCTTAACTCTTGCAAGGAAAATGTTTTCCTTTTGATCAATTCCAACAATTGGAGGAGATGGTTTTTTAATGTCCATGCTCCACACTAGTCCTATGAGGCTGTCTAAAAATACAGTGAAGTTTCACTCATTTCTAAATAAGGTATATGAAGAACCCTTTGTCAGATAGGAGGAGAATTACAGGGTATTTTGTTTGTTTGGAAATATGGATTTATTAGTCACAGTATTATTAGTACAATATACATTAACACAAATGGGTACTCTTCAGTAAAGTGGGGTAAAATGTTGAAAGTTCATAATTATAAGTAGATTTGCATTTTATACATAATAGGTTAAGTGTCCTTAAACTGAAGAGTGGGTGTCTGAGCCCAGGGTTGACAGCATGTTGAAATCCATTTGTATGTGAGTGGAAGGCAGAATGAGTGTGGACTTTAATACTGTAGCATCAGTAAATCCAATAGAAACATTGAGGAGACCAGAGTAATACTAAGAACGTGGTTGGGCGCCTGGTAGGTAGTTTGAAAGGAGCTCAGGGTCTGGGTCCAGAATCGTGTTTTCTCTCCCCTTCAGGCACTTCCAGCCTAGGGCCGTCCCTGAGGCTAAGATGTGTGCACCATCCTGGCACCAGATCCAGGCTCAGCCAGGGCAATACTAACAAGCAAGTTTGGAGGCATCTACCCCTCCTCGGAAGTGCTTCATTCATCTGGCCTTACTCCTGAGTACTTGCTGCAAGGAGAGAGGAGTCTGGGGTTAATTCACAGGGCCATCTCCCCAGGAGATGATCCTCCCTGCAGGATGCCTGTTTCTGCCCCTGGGATTTGGATCAGAGTCCCGGTGGGAGAGTGCAGATCAGGATGATGAAAGCATTGATTTAGAAAAATAAGTCCAGCGGCAGGGGGTCTGCCACATGGATCTGAGCAGAGAGGGACAGGAGGCCAGTGACAAGGAGGCTGCATAGAGAGGATGGGCATCACCACACGTTTGTCCTCTTCCCCCACCCACAATGGGTTGGTGAGGGGTGGCCTAATTTGTTTATTCTGTGTGAACAAACTCCTCAAAACATGGTGTTGATTTCGCCTTTCCTATGAGCCGGGGAGTTTGCTACTCATTCTTCTGTTCTGTTCTTTATCCACAAATTCAGAATTTTCAGGCTATAAAAAGTGAAGATGCTGGTGGTTCCCCCAGTTTAGCAGCAGCCAGTGCTCTAGTCCAGAGTGACACCCGAAAGACGTTCACATCAGAAACTCCACTGGGCTGCAAGCTTCAGAAGAGATGCCAGGGCTCTCTCCATGGCGTGTTTCGGATTTCCCTTCTGGAGGGGTAATCGTGGCAGGGATGTGTTTCAGATTTGAACATTCTTGTTAAAGAACGCTGTCATGGGACTCAGTTCCTTAGTGATCTTACGTGAACTGATTAAACACACACCTTAGTTGGTCAAGAGCTCTTCTAAGTGTAATTGGGAGTTGCATGATTTCTTCATTGCGGGACTTTGATGTGCTTTGCAATCGGTTACAGTTAAATTCCTTTCCCATCACTCGGGTTTTGGGTATGGAGTGGCAGGTACTTTGATCCTTGTTTCATTGGTGGAAAAGCTGAGAAATACTTTGCTTCAGGCCACACAGAAGGCATCCACAGGCTGGGACTGAGCCCAGGCTTCTGTCTTTATTGCCCGCTGCCTGGCTGTTCTGTTCCGTGGTCAAGACATTCAGGGCCCGGGAGGCCTGCGGAGCTTGCTGTTGTACCTCTCATCTTCCCTCCTGTGTGGATTTCTTCATGTGAGCGAGAGACTATACAGGGAGCACTTCTTATAAAGGAAGTCAATATTCATGTTTGGAAGGCAGTATTAAAGTGTGCACTTTTGCTTGGTTTTTACTTAAAGAGATTAAGAAGAATATGATGGTGCAGTTATTCTGTTAAAAGGAGTCTTTCAAAAATGGAAAATGATGGTCACTGTTTACATCCAAATCAACCTCAGTAGTTAGAAAGGAAAATTAGGACAGCTTTCCTGAGAAAGCTTTAAGTTAATACATGTGTTGCTACACTGATGTGGGTTGATTTTATAAAAAGTCTCAGTGACAAAATGAGGAGGACTTTTGTGACTTAAAAAAAAACAATACCTCTCCAAAACCGTAAGATGTTGAAATTCCATCGACTAACAAAATTCCTACCCAGTGGTGTCTGCATTTATGTTTTCATAAATATTGTAGTGTAAGAAGTGGATGTGTTTTAAGTATTTGAATTATTTGAAATGTATGATACTTGTATGTTTACATTGCCCACAAAAGAAGAATCCACCCCTTTTATTTTTATTACAAAGGAGATGGTGGAAGTGGTGTAGAGGCGGCTCCTCACCTCTGAAGGGGACTCTGTACTCCACAAGTAACTTTTTTAGTTTTTGAGCTGTAGGCTCTCCTTTCCTTTTGGCTGTCATAAATAGTGTGGACAAAAAGCAGAATAAAGATGGTTAGATGAGCATAGCACAGTGCTACTGACTCGTAACAGTTTATACTATCACTAGCTAGCGTTATGCTAATGAGACGGGCGACTGGCAGGTGCTGCTTTGGGTGTGGCATTGCTGTGGGCATCGCTGCAGCTGTACCTAACTGAGTCAGGAAGTCTCAAGACAAAGTTTCCAGTTGCTCTGATCACAACAGGATGGAAGCAGGGCAAGTTCCAACCACTTAGAACCAAGATGGTGGAGGAGCACCGCCCCTTCCATGAATATCCTCCCTTTGTTTAGCCCATTACTTAAATAGAAAGGCAACGGGAACCAGGGGCTGGTTATCTTCTGCAGGGAGGCCAGCCTCTACTCTGTAGACTTCTACCATTTCTGAGTAAATCTCGCTTTCACTTTATACTGTGGGCTCCTTCCTGAATTCTTTCTTCCACAAAGCCAAGGACCCACTTGAACTTTAAGTGCCTCCCAGCATTGGGAGTCACTTTCCTGTGTCATCTTCCTGGCAACCCAGATGGGATGAAGGCAGAACCCCAGCCGGACTCCAAATTAAGACCACGACAGTATTCAGAACCTGAAGGACGGGTAGGGTAAGTCTCCCTTTGTCTAGTCTGGTTTCTTTCCGGTTTTCCTGTCTTCTAAAGTGTCATCTCTCTTTTTCTGACTCTGTACTTGAGGCTCTTTCTGAATGTAAGAACAGAAACTCACTCCATCTGTCTAACTACGGCTCCCCGGGTAACAGGGTGGCAGGAGTTTTCACCTCCGTGTTGTGCAGATTGAACTAGTTGATGGACACGGGGTGACTCAGCCTTGGGAGTGGGTGGGACTTGTTCCCACATTGAGCAGGAGTCCAACAATTCACTATCTCCTTTTGCCTTTCTTTTTTGATCTCTTCTGTGTTTTGGACTGTAACTCACTGACCTTTTTTTGTCTTAGTGCATAAGTGAAGGCCTGTCATTATTTCATAACTGCATTTATACTTTTTGCTTTACTTATTTGGTTGATTGTTTCCATTCTTTGTAAAGCAGGTCATTTTTCGTGTCTATTTTGAAATTCGTTTGTTAAATAGAAGTTGCTTATTGTGGTGACTCTGGGACGCCAGAGCCAGGTGGTTTCAGTGACCCAAGTAAAAGGGCTGAAATAGGCCCCTTGGGAACGTTTAGGTATTCCTGATTCGTTTTGTGTTTCTGAAAGCTGGGCCGCCTAGAGCCCTCTGCCAGAGCTCTATTTTTCCGCCTTACGACCCGTCTTTGCTTGCCCTAACGCTAAGACTTACCGTTTGCCCAGCAGTTGACTGACTGTTGCTCCATAGGTTGTTTGCTTCCAAGACTCTTAAGCTCCAGACTTATCTGTGGTACCTTAAGTGAGCTGGCTTTATAATTTCTCTAGGCTGCGTGTGATCACATAAACTTATTTTTCTGTCTGAGGCCTCTTGCTGGCATTTAGGCTGCTGCTCTTGCTGTTAACTTTTTTTCCTTTGCCCAAACCCTAAGTAGTTTCTTCAAGTCGGACTATAATGTTACATTTGTAATGTTACATTTGTTCTCCAGCCGAAGCTGTTCTGTACTTTGTGTGTTGCAACATTTGTTTTGCTGTGTCCTTTTCTCCTTAGCCTTTGCACTTTCTCAGCTGCACCCGCCTTGACTTTGCAAGGTTTGGCCGCTGTTGCCTTGTTGACTTTCTTAGAGGAAAAGGAAGGTGGGACTCTGAGAGACAAGATACTGAGTTCTTTGCGAGGTTCAGGGAAGCCCACGTGTCTAACAGAAATCCTGTTCGGAGATGGGGACCACAAGCAGCATCCCAAAGGATTCCCCACTAGGATGCCTCCTCACTAACTGGGATAAATTTAAGTTAGAAGATCTAAAAAAAGAGAGGCTCATTTTCTATTGCAATACTGTCTGGCCCCAATACCAACTTGGAGGCCAGGAAACTTGGCCTGAAAATGGTTCTTTAAACTATGACACAATTTTACGATTGGACTTATTCTGTAAAAAGGAAGAAAAATGGGTAGAAATCCCTTATGTACAGGTTTTTAGGGCCCTCTATCTTTTATGGCCCTCTATCCCAGGCACCAGGAATCTGCTGCAGACATCGAGGACCTACATGATCCCCTTTTAGCCCCCCACCAGGAGGCCTGCACCCCCGCTGGAGTCGCTTCAGTCCCTGACTCTGAGGGGGCTTCTGCCAGCTCTCTGGTACAGGATTTCAGACACCTTTTGCAGACTGGTGAATTTGGGTGTCTCATGGCTGAAATTCGGAGGTAGAAAAAATATTAGATACATTGGGTGTGTGTGTATGTATATATGTTTAAAGTGTTTGTGTATATGCACATGGTTTATGTTATATGTAAATTAAGTAAATAATTCTAAATTCTTTTCAAGTTCGCATAAAGTTAGTAAATTTTTGGTAAGGAAGACATATTGATGATTTTATAAAAACAGCTAAATCTTCTGAGTTATCAGCAAAAAGAAAAAATACCCGTGTGTTTAACTTTAAGGTTCTTACTAAGGTAAATATCTAACTTCAGAGGTTATAAACATGGTTAACAGAAAATAACTTAAAATAATAACTAAGACTTAAGTAAACTGCTAAAATGATCAATTGGAGAAATAAAAGTAAAATAGATGCTTATAACAGACATTCAAAATTTCCTGCTGCTTAGGTTTTTCAGTAAAATTTGAAGTTACTAAAATAGGAATTCTGGTCAATGCATGTGATTCTTATATATGAGGTGTAACAAGGAATAGGTTGTGTTGTGAAAGAGGCATAAAATGTGTTGACAAATTATATGTGTAAGTTTGTCTAATTCAGAGGTTGTTTGGAGATAGATTGATTCAAAGTATGGATTTGGAGGGAAAATAAAAGCAAGGTAGAAAGCCACTAGTAAGGTGGAGAAAGAGATGTAGAAAAGCTATGAGTATGCAAACGTATTTCTGGTATGATAGATTGACCAGACAGGGAATGGTTTTGTGTGGGAAAGGATCTTGTGTGGTGCCTTTTTGTCCTGACACGGAATGGCTGGTTATTTGGGAAAGAGGAAATGTAGGACAAAAAAAGAAAGTCCAGGCATGTAGTACATGGTCTGTGTAGGTTGTAATGGGGTTCATGGAGGGGAATTTATGAAATAATTTTGTGTATGGTTGAGTTGGCTATAATTAAAGGAGAAAAGTTTTGGTTAAAATCAGAAGGTTTTCTTGAAATATTGATTTGCTCTTAATGAAACTACAAAATTTTGATTCTAATTCTATAAGCTTCTTTTGAAACTTGTCAGATTTGTATCTCAAAAGTTCAACTTTTGCTATGTCTAGCTGCTTTTTGGCTTTTTCTGCCCTTGACAAGACTGGAATGGTAATCTCCACTTTAACCTTTATCGTCAGAGCCAGAGGGGTAAAAGTTATAGGAGCTAAGTGTGTTGTTACGGCCTGACAGTACAATGTTTTGTTTTAAAAGCAGTGTTTTCTTCTAGTATAACTTAATTCTATTCTCAGCTTCTCTTGATACGTCTGATTTGTTCAATGTGATTGGAACACTTTTCATGCTGTTACTAAGGGTCATTTGCTCCTCTCCTCAAGGTAGTAGTTTTTATTGTTCACATTCCTCTGCAGTATGCCGTGTGCTCAAGACCCTGGACACCTTCCTGTGTCAAGTCAGTGCCCTTTTTATCAAGTTTGATTTCAGAGTTGTCTGGATGGGTTTCCCACAGGAGAGGAAAATCAATCACACTACAGGGGCTTTTCTTTACCTTTTGGTAACCAGCCTGAGAAACAGATTTTGTGTTTTGTTGGGATGGTTCCTATGTTGGCCTGGTTAGGTTTTGATTGCTGAGAAAAAACTCAACTTTAACAGTTGGGGTTTTTGCATCCATGTGACTTTATGTGGTTCCTGTAAAGTCTATTTGATGATAATTCTTGGTTGGGTGAATTGCTATGATTTTACAGTAAAATGTAATTCTGTTTTGATTGGGTGTTCTGGGCCTTTTGACATTTTTGATGAATGTCCTCAAATCAGGTCAAGGCTGTGTCAAATATTGTTAATGACCCTTGTGCTGTTTAGTTACAGGGCCTTGACTCTTGGGTATCTAACACAAACTCAAGTTAACTGAAGTCCTCTTTTAAGACCCAGCAAAAGACAACAATCAAAATAAACTGCTTTCAAGAAACAAAGGACCAGGCCTGTATTTAGAGACATTAAGACTCATTTAAGAATTTTCTTTCTTTCTAGAATAGTACAAATTTTTTACTAGATAATTTAAGTGTTAAGCTACCTGTAAGCTTCCTTTTCCTTTCTTTATCAGAACTAACAGGTTGGGAACATTTGTCTTGGATGAAACCTATTTCTCACGAGCCCACACAGGTTGGCACAGGGGAGCTAGCAGACTCCTGCAAGCCCATACCAGACCTCAGGTACCTGTGCACAAGGCTGCCTCCCAAAGACAGACAGAAAGGTACGTACCACCCTTATTAAAATGACTAATATGGATGTGCTTGCTATGTGCCCAGTATCATTTGGTACCTTCCCTTCTAAAGGCCCTTATTAGCTATCTTCTTTCAGTGTTTGGACTATGTTTGTTTAACCCTGTGGTAAATTTGTATTTTCCAGGTTATAGTAATTGCAGTCCAAGGTGATGCTAATACAATGCTACCAACCCATCCCACCAGAGATCCAGAACATGGCAGCATCCTGCCACTGGGCCCCTTAGATGAGGTTTTCAGAGATATTTACTCCTCCAATGCCAGGTAGGGCCTACACCCGTAACATCAGCAGGAAGAAACTACAGAAGACAGACCTTCATCCTTCTACAACCCCTTGAGATTAATGGGGAGTATTATCTCTGGGGGGGAGTGAGGGAACTTGCAGGTACCACTTTGGGAGTGGCATTGCTTTGGGCATCACTTCAGCTGTACCTAACCAAGTTGGGAAGTCTCAAGACAAAGTTTCCAATTGCCCTGATGAAAGCAGGATGAAAACAGGGCAAGTTCCAACCAGTTTGGAACGAAGATGGTGGAGGAACACCGCCCCTTCCATGAATATTCCTCCTTTGTTTAGTCCGTTGGTTAAATAGAAAGGCAACAGGAACCAGAGGGTCGGTTCTCTTCTGCAGGGAGAACTTGCCTCTGTTTTGTCTGTGGAGTAGACTTTCTGTAGTTTCTGAATAAATCTCACTTTCACTATGTACTATAGGTTTGCTCCTGAATTCTTTGTTTCAAGAAGCCAAGGACCCATTTGGACTTAAAGTGGCTCCCAGGCATCCTTCTGCTGGAGGGCTGTGGCTCTTTGCCAGCTCTGGGTGGGTGTGGCTGTCTGGTTGTGGCCTGCTGGGTCTCTGATGTGCAGGGCACAGTGGAAGCCTATGTTGCTCTTCTAGTCTTTCCCTTACTCCCTTCTCTGTTTAAAATCTTAGAATACTGTACAAACAGTGCACTAATACATGATCATTGTAAAAATTCAAGCTATGCAGAAGAATTAAAAGTCCCATTCCAGATGTTTCTCAGCATATACACATATACATATAAAATTTGTATACATAAAGGAAATCATACTATTTCTTATTCTACATTTTCCTTTTTATATTTAATATTATGTCTTGATGTGATTGTTCATATCTGCCTCAGTCCTTCCAGTCAATACATCGTATTTCATTACAGGTGTATCTCCTTCATTTTTTAAACAATTCCATTATCGCTTTTTAGGTTGTCTCTCAATCGATTTTTGTTACTACAAACTACCACAGTAAATATTTTTGTGCATGGTTTGTATATGTGCACTATTCCTGTAGGATGGATTCTTTGATATGGAATTGCTGGGGTAAAAGAAATGCATGTTTAAGATTTTGATAGCTCTAGGGAGAGTTGTTATTCAATCGGTATAAAGTTTCATTTATGCAAGATGAATAATTTCTAGAGATCTGCTACACAACATAATGCCCATAGTTAACAATATGTGGTATGCATTTAAAACATTTAAGAGGTGGACTTCATTAAGTGTTCTGAGCACAAAAAAGGCAGGGGCAGAAGAAATTTTTATAGGTGGTGGATGTATTTATTACTGTGATGGTGGTAATGATTTCACAGGTGTATGCATATGTCCAAACTCATCAAATTGTACACATTAAATATGTGCAGTTTTTATGTATCAGTTATACCTCAGTAAAGATCTTTAAAACAAAGAGAGAAACAATATATGCGCAGTAGTTTGAGAAGCATTGCACTAATTTCTTTTTAATTTAAAGGGACATAATGAAGAGTAATACACCAAACAACTTAATTTTTATAAAAAATTTTTGATAGCTTCTTACAGAAAAAATGTCAATTTATTTTCAGTAATATATCAAAGTTTTTCAACCTTGGACACCAAGTAAAATCAGCCAGGGTTCTTGAAAACACAGTCATAGAAACAAATAAGCCAATTACCCTAATGCCCACAAACCATTTGTGGAAATTTTGAATGAATTGGTCTAGGATGGAGTCTAGGCATTGATAGTCTCTCCAGGGGATTAAAATTGTTCATCTAGGATTGAAATCCATTATTATAAATTCTCACCAATTTATAGTCTTTAATTTTTTTTTTCTATATTGACCAATTATGATAAAGGTAAAAATGTATCTTGTGTGAATTGGTATATTTCTGATTGCTAGTGAGGTTGATGCATTTTTTTCATATGTTAAATAACCATTGTATTGTATCCTTTGCTACTTTTTTGTGTGGTGGTTTGTCTTTTACTTCTTGGTGATACAGATAAAACCCTTGGTGGTTTTATTAATTACAGATATTTTCTCTTAGTTTTTCACGTCTTTTTATCTACTCTTTTATATATTAATAAATATAAACTATTCATGGCTAAAGGTGTTTGTGTCCTAAGAACTAGGAAGAATTTTCTGAAGCCATTCCCAGAGGACAAAAATGTTTTCTGTTTCTTTATGGTAAATTTATACATATGTGTGTGTGTGTGTGTGTGTGTGTATATATAATGTGTGTGTTTATATGTATGTGTATATGTAAATGTGTATATGTATTTGGCTACCCTAATCAAAAGGGCTGATCTTGGCCCCTTTGGGATTAAAGGGCCTTAGTGTGCACCTTGGCCATCATAAGCAAGTGGGCTGAAATTGGCCCCTTGGGGATGAAAGGGCCTTAATGGTCCCCTTAGCCCCCAAGGAAAAGGGCTGACATAGGCCCCTTGGGTATTAAAAGATGTTTATGTGCCCCTTGGCCACCCTAAGCTAAAGGCCTGAAATAGGCCCCTTGCAAATTATAGGGCTTCCATGGGCCCTTTGGCCACCCCAATCGAAAGGGCTGAAATGGCCCCCTTGGGGACTGAAGGGCCTCAGTGACTACCTGGCCATCCCAAGCTAAAGGGCTAAAATAGGCCCATTGGGCAATAAAGGCCTTTCATGGGCACCTTGACCACCCCAAGCAAATGGGCTGAACTTGACCTCTTGGGGATTAAAGGGCCTTCATGGGCCCCTTGGTCACTCCAGGAGAAAGGGCTGAACTTGTGCTCGGGCATTAAAGAGCCTTCCTGAGCCTCTTGGCCACCGCAGGCAAATGGGCTAAAATTGGCCCCTTGGGCATTGAATTTGCTCCTATTGCCTGGGTGGGCTTCGCCTGGAATCTGTGGGCCATGTGTGGTGGTGCAGGCAGGTTCACCTATTCCTGGCCTGGCAGTGATGATGCAGCTGCCCCACTGCGGCTGGGCAGGTGGGCGGTGGCCCCTGGAGTAGGAGCCTGAGCCAGAGCAGAAGCCAGAGCTGGAGAATGCTCGCGGTTGTCGTGGACACTGCCCGGCCTGCGTGGGGATCCCACTGTGGCAGGAGGAGGACACCAGGTGCCTCACCCAGTTCATCACTTTCTCAAGTAATACTTAAGCAATAGTTGTTTTAGGATAGTCTTAATTCCCTGAGGGTCTTCATGGTTTGAAATCATAGCATTGCTACAGCACTTTTCACAGATTCAGTATTTTCCTGAGGTAAAATCTCTAAGCAGATTCAAAGGGAGACACTCACCTATTTGGGAAATGAACATATTAACATGCGTCCATTTGAAGGAGTCTGAGACAGGCCAGGGTTTGGCTGAACATATGGGAGCTGAAGATGAAAGGAAAAAAATTCAGATTATTAATTAATAGCTTTGATTAACTTTTAAATTGATTTTCTTATAATTTTAAATTGAGAATATACAAATAAGTGTATTAAAACTCAAATATCATTCAACGTTCAATTATTTAAATCAAAACCTGAATTTATAATGCAATTGCATCATGGCTTTAAAAGAAGATAAATTATGAATATTTCAAGCATATTCTTCTAAGATTATCTAGTCTTCACATATGAGTACCGTCAAGGCTACTTTATTCTCATTACTTTTTCTTTGATGGACTTAAGTTTTTAAAAACGTACTTTCAGCTTACTATAGTGTTCTTTGCAGGACCTCACTTTGAATAAAGTTGTTAAAAACATAAATGAATAGTTACAGTTTCCAAATTTTTCCTTAGTTGTAGTAAGCAAATTTCATGAATCAGCTTTAGAAGATGGGAACACTATGGTGATTATTTCTTATTACAAACTATTGCATGCTGATTAAAACTATTTGAGAAGAAATAACTATGGAACTCAAATCACCAGGAAATACAAGAGCCACGCCAGTGACTGCTTTTTTCTAAAGCAGTTGCCCTAACTGAAAATAGTTCCTTCAATTAGAAATAGAAAATCTGTGCACATTTAGTGTAATCTCATAATATCTTTATTTCAAAGGTGAAATTGAAACATATCTAATCTCTTTCCTTTTAGTTATAGGCATTTTGTATATTGTCAGCATTTTTTTGTTGTTGACTGTTTGGATTAACCACTTCTGCTTGGTTCGTAATACCATGCTATGATGACTAATTGCATAAAAATTTATACTCTATTGGCAGCATGCTGCTTCTGATTTCAGCACACTGTATATCTAATATCCGTGGCTTCTCACAAGACATTTTTATTGAATATCCAGTCCATAACACTACATTTTCTGGATTATTCCCATGTGTTTTATTTTTTAGTTTCTTACGTAATATTTTAGCAAGACTTATATTACAAAGTATCTGTCCATTGATGGTTTTTATGGGTAATTACAACATGCTGCAGTATTCTTTACAAATTCATATTAATAGAGAGGGGAAAGACACATACAATCATGGGGCATTGAATTTAAATTATTTGTGAACATAGCCAATTGGTAGACATTGAAAAGAAATGGCCCTTTACACATGTTTTGTTAATTCTTTTCAATAAATTTAAGGTGCACAACATGATGTTTTGATATAAATATGCATAGTTAAATGATTATTACAGGAAAGTAATTTAACATCCACCCTCTCACATAGTTGCCTTTTCTCTTGTGAAAGGCATTAAAGCTCCTCTTTTAAAAAATTTCCAGTAACAGTACAATATTATGAACTATGGTCATCGTGCTGCACTGTAGATCTCTGAATTTATTCATTGCACATACCTACAAATTCTTGCCTCTTGACCTGTATCTCCCCATGACCCTCACACCCAGCCTCTAGGAATCACCATTCAGTTTTCTATTTCTATGTATTTGACTTTTTCCCTTTAAATTCTACATGTAAGAGACATCATATTATATATATTTTTTCTGTGCCTAGGTTTTTTCACTTAATATCCTCCAATACCTTTATGTTGTTGACCATGATAGAATAGCTTTATTTAAGGGTAAACAATATTCACATATACAGACACATTTTAGAAATTTTTATACAGTCAGCTGTCAAAGCTGTTTAGGTTATTACCATATTTTGGCTGTAGTGAGTAATGCTGCAATACCATGGGATTATAGATATTTTTACAAGGTGATAATTTCATTTCTTTTGGGTACATAACCAGAAGAGAGATTATGTTGGGTATACAACCAGAAGAGAGATTGCTGGGTCACATGGTAGTTATATTTGTAATTTCTTTCAGAACTGGCACACTGCTTTTCAGAATGGCTGCACCAGTCTACATGCCCACCGTAAGTAGGCAAGGCTTCGATTCCTGCTCACCCTCACAACATCTGTTGTCTCTTGTCTTTTTGATAATAGTCGTCTTAACAGGTGTGAGGTAGTGTCTCCTTGTGGTTTGGATTGGAATATTTTTCATGATTAGTGATGTCAAACACCTTTTCTTATACCTGTTGGCCAATTTTATGTCTTGTTTGTGGAAATGTCCATTTGGGGCCTTTTCCCATTATTTAATTATTTATTTATTTATTTTTTTGCTGCTGAGCAGTGTGAGTTCCTTGTATATTTTACATACTAGTTCTTCATCAGATACATGATTCCCAACCTTTTCTTTCAGCCTGTAGGATGTCTTTTATTTGGTTGATTGCTTCCCTTGCTATGCAGAAAGTTTTCAATTTAATGTTGTCCCACATGTTCATTTTTGCTTTTTTGCCTGAGCATTTAAGTGTCCGATCAAAAAAAATAAGAAAGGATTGCCAACCCCCGTTGTCAAGTATTTTCCACTTGGTTATTTTATAGAAGTTTTATGTTTTCAGGTTTGTATTTCTGTCTTTAACAGATTTTGAGTTGATTTTTCTGTATGGTGTGACATGTAAGGGTCAAATTTCATTCTTTTCCACATAGAAGCCCAATTTACTTAAAACTATTTCCTATTGTGTCTTTTTCTTCTGCATGATTCCATTCATTTGCATGGCTACAAAATACAAGTTAATCTATAGTGACAGAAAGTAGGTCAGTGGTTGTCTGGAACAGGTTGGGAGGGTGGGGCAAAAGAGAGGCTTTACAAAGGGGCACAAGCATATACATGCGCCAAAATGTACCAAGTTGGTAAATTTTATGTACGAACACAATAAAAAAGAAAACTATTTAATTGTACACCTTAAATACGTGAAATTTATTGTATGCTAATTACACCTAAATAAGTCTTTTTAAAATAGTGTTTTCAATTAAAATAATGCTGTAACCAACAGTTATGCCAAAATCTTTGTTCCCCAAATTATTGTTTTTTATCTCATATTTTAAGGGGATACAAATGTATTTGTTACATGGATAGCTTTTAAAATGTTTAAGGCAGCGTTTTTTGGGGTTTTTTCCCCATCACCAGAACAGTGTTCATTTCACCTGATGGGAAAGTTTTTATCCCTCTACTCCCAATTACCCTGACCACTTCTTGGTGTCCAATTCCTGTACATCTCTTTGTGCACTGTGTACTCACAGTTCAGCTCCTGCTTACTGGTGAGAATACGTGGTGCTTGGTTTAACTATTTCTGAGAAAGTTAATTTACGATAATGGTTTCCAGTTCTATGCAAGTTGCTTCAAAAGATATTATTTCACTCCTTTTCATGGATGAGCAGCACTCTACAGTATGTGTGTGTGTGTACATATATATGTGTATATGCACATCTGTGTATATTTATATTTACATCACATTTTCTTACTCATGAAATGATGGGCACATAGGTTGATCCCACATCTATGCAGTTGTGAATTATGCTGTGATAAGCATTCCTGCACAGATGTATATTGATCAAATGACTTCCTTTTTCTTCGGGTAGATACCCAGTAGTGTGATTGCTGGGTTGAATGGTAATTCTTCATTTATTTCTTTGAGGAAGGTCCGTACTGTTTTTCATAGATGTTATACTAATTTGCAGTCCCAGCAACAGTGTTTAAGGTTCCTTTCTTTCTGCATCCATGCCAGCATTTATAGGTTTATTCATCCTTTCATAATGGCCATTCGGACAGGGATATGGTGGTATCTCATTGTGGTATTAATTGCATTTCTCTGTGGATTAGTGATGTTGAGCACTTTTTAATGTGTTTATCGGTCCTTTGTCTATCTTCTTTGGAAACGCTTCTGCTCATGACTTTTCCCACATCTTAATGGGGTTGTTTTTCATTTTTGTTTTTTGTTTTTTATTTTATTCCTGATTTGTTTGCATTCTTTCTAGATTCTGGATATTAGCCCTTTGTCGGAGATACACTTTGCTAAATTTTTTTGTCCATTCTTTATGTAGGTTTTCTATTTACTCTGTTGATAATTTTCATTGCGGTGTAGAAACTTTTTAAATTAAGTCCCCCTTATTTATTTTTTGTTGCTGTATTCTCCTTTGGGGTCTTGTACAGAAACTCTTTGCCAAGGTTGCTATCTAGAAGAGTTTTTCCTGTGTTTTCTTCTGGGAATTTTATGGTTCCATGCCTCACATATAAGGCTTTCATCCATCTTGAATTACTTTTTTTTTAATATGGCTAGAGATAGGGGTCTTGCTTCATTCCTCGGCATGTGGCTATTGAATTTTCCCAGCACCATTTGTGGAATATGGCTTCCTTTCTGAAGTGCATGTTCTTGTCCACTTTGTCCAAGATCAGTTGGTTGGAGCTATATGGTTTTGTTTCTGTATTCTCTGTACTGTTACTATTACTATGGAAAGCACTTTGCCAGGGTGATATGGTATTGGAAGATGAGTAGGACATGATTCCTCTTCTCAAGAAGCCTGACTCCACAGGAGGATTTTGTTCACTGGGAGAATCTTACCCCTTACATAGGGATCTAATTTGCAGGGATCAAAAGCTTTATTTGGGTCACAGATTTATATTTTCTCCACCAGAAGTGTAAAGTCTTTACGTAATTAATTGGGTTTCCCGTACAGGCAGAATGTGCTTTGGATATCTAACTGATGTCTGAAATATACAACCCCCCTCCATATATAATAATACATAGAGATGTGTGTGTGTGTTTTTTACATAGATATCCCATAGTGCCAACTGAAAATAACTGGACTCAAAGCAGATTATATATTTTAATAGAAGGTCCCTTGGTAATTCTATAATTTGATTGTTTTCCCATTTGTCACGTTAAACTTCTAGAAACCAACCTCAGTTATAGTAAAATTAGTAAATCATTATATAGGCATCACTTATTATTACAAACAATTATCTTTACCCAATTTGAAAATTACATGTTTTTCTGCATTTTTATATTCTGAGGAGTAGTGTAAGAGAAAGAAATGGGTTTTGAATTAAAGCTTTATGTAAATTACAAAAATAAAAGTAATAGGCTTACCACAATCTAAATGCAAAAGGTATTGTTATTCGTATTTGCACCATCAGTACAAGTAGCAATAATTTAAAAAGGTAACTAGTTGTATTGCAACTTGACAAAACTACTGCATAAGATAGTTTACGTGGCTCTCCCGATGACAAGTGTACATTTCATAATTTAAAAATATTTTAAAATGTCATTTTTTTGCCATCTGTATGAATGTCCATCACTAAATATGAAGCTATATAATCAACCAAAATACTCTTAATGTTTTATTCCTGACATCATTGTGAAATATTAGAATAACTCTCTAAATTAGTGTATTTTCAAAATAAATAGCACTACTGCCTCAAAAGAGCCTGTGCTCAGGGTTGCTCTGTTCAGCAGCGTGGGTGCCAGATGAAAGCTCAGAGCCCCTGCACACCTGCCCCTCCCTGGGGTCTTCAGGCACCCTTTGAGTCTGTGGAGATGTCAGAAGGGGGAGGGTCCAGCAGAGGCTGTCTGGTCCAAGCACCTCCAGGACTGAGGCCGCTACCTTCAGGGACAGCCTGCAGTTCACCTCCAGGGTCACAGCCCACAGCCTGTGCCCTCCAAACACACATGCACATACTACACTAGCCAACGCCCCCCGACCTGCCCTCTGGTTACCAGAGCAGCAGACATGCATGACATTTAGGACTGTGGCCACAGAGAATAAACAGCGGCTACTGTCAGTAATTCCTGGGAAAGGGAAGTTGGACCTCTGACCTTGCCCAGCTGGTCCTTCTGTCCCAGACCCCAGCCCTGTCCTCCTACATACAATGGCATGTTTTTCCTGGCAAAAGCGATGGTGTCCTTTGCCAATTTGGACACTTCCCACTTGTCCCGAGCCACTCATAGATTGAACCATCGACACTGGGTGGCAGTCTGGGTGTGCAGGCAGCAGGTGCAGTGGCAGGCAGTGGCAAAGGTCTGAGAGCTGGGTCCTGTCGCAAGGGGACCTGGGACATGTGGACTGCAGCTCCTAACCCTCCCAGGTGCCTGCGGGGTCCCCCACGTGTCTCCACTCAAGTAACTTACCATGGTTCCATTCACTCGAGACTGTGGCTGGGGAGCACACTTCCTGCAGAACTGCCCGCCAATAATTCGAAAGCAAAGGAGGTGGAGCCAGGTGGGCTCCCAGGCTCCTGTCAGATGGTGTTTTACAGAAGACAGAAGACAACATTTTAATGTAGACACCCCTTACCAATTCTTTCTGCACAACTCCATCCAATCAGAACATGTATGCCAGAAAATCTCATTTGAATATGGGAGCCTATAAATTCCCTGCCCAGGCCTGCCTTTGCCATTTTATCAACTGGAGCTTGTGAGGAGGCTCAGAGGAGGAGGTTGCTTGAGGATGTTCCGGCTTTCGCCAATCTGTGTGTTCTGCACCTTGGAGAGCTGTGTTGCTGAACTCAGCTTGGTCAACACCAGTTTCAGAACCACGTGCACATGGATGTGGTGTATTCTACATTTTGCAGAAAGCAAGGAAGGACCCAGCTATCAAGCTGGGTGCTGGAGGGACTTGGCCCTTGGTCTACTGCGGTCTGGAGAACCATGTTCTGTCTCTGGGGTGGGGAGGTGTTACCCGTGTGAGTGGCGTGGTGCCTAGGTGCTGCTGCTGCTGCTGCTCTTGTTCCTGTTACTGTTCCTGTTCCTCCCCCTCCCTCCCACAGTGGTTTGTGTGGCGCCTGGAGACCCAGTTCTACCACTTAAGTGTAAGGCTGCTGTGGAGAGCCAGACCGGGGGTGAGGTCCCCAGCCTCCAACCCTGGGTGGTCCCCACAGGGTCCCCAGTTGTGGTTGGCTTTGGGCAAAGTGAGAGAGACTGGACTTTGTAGAGTGGGTGTGAGTTTGTCAGGTGAAGCCGGGCCTCTGCACCCCTCCACATACTGCTCTCATGCCCGGTGGGCTGAGGGGGTCTGCCCCTGGCAAGCGCCCACAATACTACATGGAGGTGAGCAACAGACGTCCACGGGTGTGTGGCTGCTGGTGATCAAGGTCTGGTTTCTTCACCATTTTTCTGCTTCAACAAAACTCTTTCCTTGGCAATATTTCCCATCTCAATAACGTCATCACTTTGTCTGCAGTTTCTCAGCTCAAAGTCAAATATGCCATCCTTGATTCTTCCTCTCTCCTTCATTCTGTGCACTCAGTTCATTAGGAAAAAGTGTGATCTGTCAAGAATATCCATCCCGGTTGAGTCAGAGCCTTGTGAGAGGTGAACATTCAAATGCAAACTTTGCTCTCCCTCATGGATGTGGAAATTCACAAAATGAACGGTGATACAGGGTGGGTTACAGAAACAGTGAGAACTTAGATTGAATTACTTGCAAAACTCTAATATTATGGATAGAAAGTAAAATAAAATAAAAAAGAAGCAAGTATGGGTGGGACACTGCCGGTTATTCCAAATGGAGCTTGTGTAAACTTTGTGCTAGCAAAAAGAGCTATATTCCTTATATTTTAATTTCTATGATTCTCAACACTAAGTTCCCTGTTTATTTTTAATATGTCATTTTTAAGAGATATTTTATTTCTTATTTCCTGTGTTTTCTTTAAATCACAAATGAATGCTGATATTTGTTAACTGTTTTTAAGCATCCACTTGTGAGGGTCATAATTTTTCAATTTCCAATAAATTTCTCATTATAACATAATTGATTTTCAAACTGGAACACATAAATCTTAAAAATGTTCAAAAACTTTCCAAAGACTACACAGGTTTGAATGATTTTAAGAGAATCAATTTCAATATTATTTCTCAATATAGATATATTTGAAAATATACACACATTGTCCTTTCCCAGTTGTCCTTCATGCATATGACCAAAGAAAATCTTAATTTTACCCATCTAAAATATGATGAATTGCCACTGGTTACAAAATATCCTGGAACACGTAATTAAGGGAAAAATTAATCATATTTGTGTCTGCAAAACCTCCTTTCAACGAGGTACACTGAGGCCAAGAAAGGCATAATGGAAAACATTACATAAGCCTAAATCTCTTGCAATGCAACAGCTAAAGATACTGAGGAAGTTACAATAATCCTTAAAATGCTCGTGAGTTGAGAGGAGGGTAGAGAAACTTCCTAGGAAAGAGAGTAAATCTAGGGGAGGATCAAAGAGAGGAGGCAAACTGAGGGGCAGGTGCTGCCCTCAGGACACTGGCTGACCCCGGAGCCTCAAACCTGTGTGGGTAGCGCAACTCGCCCTCGGGTCAGTTGGAATAAAGAAAGAAATACACAACCTGAAAACTTTCAAGAGTTAAAGTATCCCGAGTGTGAGAACAAAATTGGATTTATGAAGCATGTGAGGAACAAGGCACAAGATTAAAGGTTCAGATAAATTAGATATCCCCAAAATTTCAGATACTGGCATGTTTAAAATACTTAAATAATACATAGGGATAAATGGGAAATTGAAATAACAAGTACAGAGCACAAAACTACAGAATTTTAAGCCATATATGGGAAATAAATAAGCAAGATTTACACAATTGAAAAATTAGAATAAGTAGAGTTAATATGCAATGCCTTGGCAAAGCATCAAATTAAACTTCATGGGTGAGAGGATTAGTGACCTGGAAGACAGAGCTGCCAAGATGTATTACAGAAAGACAATGAAAGGGAAAAGACAAGTATAGACATATGACACAGAATGTGGAGGAATAAAACATCTATTTTCATTGCAACAGATTTATAAATACCTAAAACAACAACAGCAACCCAAACATAAGTGGAGTTCAGCATTGCATTGCATCACCAAAATCAAAGTGAAATACTCAAAACGGAAACAGTCAAACTGCATTAAATCAAAGAGAATTAAGAGTGATAACCTAAATTGTGGCAGGAAAATCTTCACAGCCTTTATAGAAAATAGGCAACAGAGAAATGAAAAATAAAAAAATAGTGCTGGCCAAAACTTACTTCCAAACTAGACTGCAATACTTAGCTACCTCTAATTATTAAGGATAATATAAGACTTTCCCAAGTAAAATTCATGAAAGATTTGATTACCAATGGAAACTTCTAAACTCTGCATTTTAGTTGGAAAGAATGTTTTTTTCTTTGTGAAGAACAGAAATCAAAATGAAGGAGTTAAGAAATTTTTCAGCATATGAGAATATCAAATCATAGTGGACTTTGAATTAATGACACTACAAATCTTTGCCATCATAGATGACAAAATTCTTAGATACGATGAAAGTGTAATTGCATGCAATTTAATTATTCATGTAGTAAGTTGCTCTACTTGAATAACTTATATAGTGTAAGAAGAACCTATTTAGCCAGCCATTTTTAATCACAAGCTTGTAAAAATTAAAAGTGCTTACACGACATATTTTTCAAACTATTACCATTTTTCACAACCAGTAAGCAACAAAGGACTGACAGTGGCATAGGCACTGACCACAAGGCTCTGGACATCTGGGACTATGGGGTCGTATCTGCACACCACAGTTGGAGGATGAGATGATGAAGTCCACCCGGAACATGACCACAAGGAAGCTCCCCAGCAGTGGAATGGTCTGGGTGGCCCTTTTCTCTGTGAGGCTGTTGGGGCAAGGCTGGTGCTCTGCATGTGCTGGCATTGCCTCTGATTCCTGGAGAAGAAAATCACCACATACGCACCTGACAGCACCATCGTTCCTAGAAAGAAGGCATCAGTGTGTGATGTCAGTGTGAGTGTAAAACCCTGATGATGTATCTGATGGGGGAAAGTGAGCCGTAGTCACTGACATTCAGTAGACTTGTGTGGGTCACATTGGAAGTCATCACAGAGTAGAAAATCAGAACACAATAGAAAGCAAACCAGAGGGGACACAAATAGAAGAAAATATGGACAGTGTGATTTGTGTATGTATTTTTAAACCTCACCAACCAGGAAGCGTTGATGGTTAAGGCCTGGAGCATACTCAGGAGGCAAATGGTGCACATGGAGAGACCCTCATCATTCTGTTCACGTAGAAAAGCACCTCACACTAGAAGTGATTCCAGAAATCCAGTGACTCACACAGGTTCAGAGAAAAAAACAAAAACAAAAAACCCACAGTAAGACCATTGCTACGTGGATGAGCGCCAAGTGACAGACCACCGGTGAGGTCATTGGGCTTAGGCCTCTGATGCAGGAGCAACATGAAGATGCGGAGGAGGAGGGAAAGTGATGGCTGATACTCCCATGATAACTTGGGGCAGAACACACTTATTAACAGCAACGTAAGGGGAAAGTGTGCTTGCTTAATGGTAGTGAGGAAGGCTATGACTGCATGACGGAAAAGAAAACAGGAGAGGTCTCCCGCCAGCTGTGATCTTCTTGGGTAGACAAAATCATAACCACCGTCATTTTTATTTCACCCAATTACTTTTGGTTTACTTGACGAACTTGTACAAATTCTTAAATGTTCAACCTCAACGTAATTTTCCAGGGTGAATAATATACAAACATAACCAGCACTGCCCTTCCCTTCTGGAATCACGCCCGCATATGGTGCCTTTCATCAGTGCTCCTGCGATGCGTATGCCTTCCTCTTTGGGAAGCTTTGTTTACTGTTCCGCCTCACCTAGTTTGATATTCAGGTTCCAGAACAGAAATGGTCATACCAAAATTACTCCAAGGTGTTTTTACAGGTGAAGTGAAGTGAATTTCATCCTGATGGGGAAAACAAAAATCACCAAAATAAAGGATTGGGGAACATGTTTATATTTCCTCTTTTTGGGGCTTTTTTATTCTGATTATACCCTATAACTTGTACTAGAATGACACAATTGGGTTGCATTAACTTTAAGAAATGTCGCTGTTTCTGAATAAAAACAAAAAAGGATTCATCAGAGTTAAAATTTTTCGTTAAGAATCTACTCATGATGCAATGCAATATTCTAATCTTTATTAGTTTCCTGTTGCTGTTGAAAGAAATTACCACAAATGTATGTAAACACACACGTTGATCTTTTTATGTTAGAGTTGCAGAGGTGAGAGGACCAAAATGGGTCTCACTAGGGTAAAATCTTGGTGTCTGTAGGTCTGTGTTCCTTTTTGGAGTTGCAAATACAAAGCCCCCAGTCCAATGTGAATTTGTGGTAAATAATTTTATTACAAATATGCACCAATTAATTCATGCCAATACAGCAAGTCTGCAAATGTTACATACTCATACTATAATAAAAAGTTACTTGTTTATCTGAAATTTATACTTAATTTGCTGTAGTGTTAATCAAGATTCTCCAGGTAAAGAGAACAGGTAGGATGGATGAGCAGATAAGGACGCGGGAATGGAGATACACGTCAATGCAGTCATCGTGAGGGATGGGCTCGTGTGAGTACGGAGGCCGGGAAGTCCCACAGTCCATCTGTCAGCATCCTTCTGGAGGCTCAGGGAGACCGATAGTGTGGGACCGGAGTCTGAACACAAAGGCCAGAGAATCGGGAGGCATTGGTCTAAGGCCGAGTTCTAGTTCTAAAGGCCTGAAGACCAAAAGCACAGATGCTTGAGGGAAGAAGAAAACACACGCCCCAGATCACATGGTGAATTCACCTTGTTGTCGTTCTGTTCAGACCCTCAGCAGGTGGGAACACCCCCCAACCTGTATGAGGGAGACTTCTTTACTGTATCGATTCAAATAACATTCTCACAGACACTCCCAGAAATAATGTTTTAACAGCTACCTGGGCATTTCTGTCTCAGCAGCTCAATTGCAGGTTTTCCCACCCAATCAGCTCCACCAGGTGCTGTTGCGCCATAGAAGCTGTCCCTCACCACCCAGCAGTGCTGGTCCCTTGACCCAGGACTGGCTCTGCAGAGGCCGCAGAGCCAGGTTGGGTGATCCCCTGCGGTGTCTGGCTTTCACTGAACAGATTCTCCACAAGTCTTGCGGGCGGAGCTCCATCACATCCTTGGCCTCCTGAGATACATGGCCTGAAATGAATCCACTGTCCCCTGCATGTCCTGTTCTAGCTTCAGCAGAAAAGAGGCATCAAACCTTGGGCTGACCTGACCTGTGTTTCTCTCTCCTTGGCAGGCTGTGCTTAGGCCTTGCTGAAGTGGTTTTGCTCTGTTTTACCTTTCTTTTACACGTAGGAATGGTATTTAAAATTTTTTCATGAAACTGGTAAAGTACAGGTATATCCTAATTTTGAATTCAATGCTTCTTAAACTATGGCAAAATATTAGATCAGATCTCACTAGTTTAACAACATTAGATTGGTCTCCTGGACATGGATTCATACTTCAGGCCACTAAGATACTCTGGAGTAAGGAAGTAGCTATGCTAATTCCAAGTTGTCTCTTTGGGACATAATAATACATCAGATATAACTGATATATAACTGATATAAATAGGGTGAGTAAGTATAATTATACCAGGGTGCTCCTTGAGGCATGTTTACACTTCAAATATATCTAGTGTTTTCATTTTATATTATGAATATTGGTTCTGTCTAATGTTCTATGAGTAGGACTTTTCTTCTTTGTTAATCTTTCTCCTGTAGCTGGGTTTCTTCATGTTCTCAGTCTCATTTTGTAAAATTTGATGAATAAATACCTACTCTGCATCTTTTTTCATTCTTTTTTTTTTTTTTACATCAGACAAATGGTAAATCTCTTCATGACTCAATCTGCTGAGCTATGCAACCATCATAGTATCCTACTCTGCATCTTGCTACAGTTTTTACTCAGATTTGCCTCATTCTTATCCTCAGGGATAGACTTGGAGATCCTCAACCCTTTTCAAGGGTTCGGCTGTATTTATATGCTCCTTTGGGGCATATAACCAGTTGAGCATAAAATAAGTGTTTGACTCTGCTGTGTTCTTTTCTTGGTCCATTTTGCTTGGTTATAAATGAATATCTGAGGCTGGATAATTTGTAAAGAAAAAAAGGTTTATTTGGTTCTCAACCCTGACTGGAAAGTTCAGGATCTTAATTTCTGGGTCAATATGTGTGTGTGCTTGTGTTTGGTTAGCACTTCTTTTAGGTTCCTCTTACCAGCTGGTTCTGTTACCTGTCACTGTCATGGAAATGTGGTGGGGAACCAAATAATGCCAGAAGGAAGGATACCTCAATATTCTAGAAATGGAAACCAGTGCTTCTCAGCATTAGTTATCTCCAATCCCTGAGACTATTCTGGAAGAGAACAATGGAGTTCTTCTGGAACAGAACAAGAAAAGACTATCTAAAACTCCTAAGAAGAAAGAAAAGTCATTTTTTCTTCTCTTAAATTCTTTTAGAACCAGAACTGAAGGTAGAGGCTTACTAGTAGTATATTTAAGGCCAGTGCCCATTCTGAGCTGTTGTGTCTGCTCTAATTAGTCAGTGTTGCTATCCCAGCTGAATGTTTTAACTATTACCTTTGTTAAGAACATAGATCATAATGGTCTGTTTCTCAGGCATAAATGCTAAGGTAAATGATAAACCTGTTAATGTCAATAAGGAAACTTAATAATTACTGATTTTTTTTATGGTGGATGGCATGCTTTCCCCCCCCCCATAGGAGAAGGACATAATACCTGAAAATTTGCCAGCACAAACTGGCAAATACAAACTAAAATATCAGCAGAGTAGAACTGAAATGAAAGATGGATATGAATAGTACAGTCAGAGAAATGCAGAAAAGACAAAATCAAATACCATACATCAATAATCTCCAAGAAACAAGACAGATGAAAAAGTAATGTATGGGACTTTCTAAAATTCTAATGAAATTTAAAGAAAATGGCAGATATTATAGAAATAGCTTTTTGTCTGATACCTCTTTCTGTTGCTTATGTATAATAGCTATAATTTCTGTATGTCAGGGACTGTTTTAAGTGTTTTACTTAAAATTAACTAGTTTGTTCTTTACAGCAGATTTAAAATAAAGGGTATTATCACCATTTTCAGACACAAAAACTCTAACCATGTGACCTAGTCACCTTTTCTCTATTAGCAGCTTTTCACTTAGGATTTCAAATAAGGCAATATTATATATAAGATTTTGGTGTAGCTGTCTTGAACTCAGTTGGTCTCACAGTCTGCTTTATTTGCATTTTTAGTTATTATGGGTACATAATAGGTGTATACATTTATGAAGTACATGTGAGGTTTTGAACAGGCATGTGATGTATAATGATCAAATCAGAGTAATCTGGGTATCCATCACCTTAAGCGTTTACCATCTTGTGTTAGGGACATTCGTATTCCACTCTTTTAGTTATTTTAAAATGTGCGATAAATTACCATTGACTCTAGTTACCCTGCTGTGCTATCAAATCCCAGATCTTGTTCATTCAATCTGTGTGTTTGCACCCATAAACCATCCCCACTTCAACTGTCCCTCCCCACTGCCCTTCCTAGCCCATGGCCATATCTGCTAAATAATCAGGCTGTTATGGGAGTTAGCTGATAACCAGTTGAGCATAAAATAAGTGTTTGACTCTGCTGTGTTCTTTTCTTGGTCCATTTTGCTTGGTTATAAATGAATATCTGAGGCTGGATAATTTGTAAAGAAAAAAAGGTTTATTTGGTTCTCAACCCTGACTGGAAAGTTCAGGATCTTAATTTCCTACTTATACCTATTAATCATTACATATATTTTATTGTCCATTCCATTAAAAATACCCTTTAATTTTACAAAGCGTAATTATAATTCATCCATTCTGTATTATTTTAACAAATAGTTATTGAATGCTGAACCATCTGCAAGGTGCCTGTCCAGGCACTGGGGATAAATCAGTGAATGAAACAGACATTTCTGCCCTTACAGAGCTATATCCTGGTGGAAGGAGGTAGCAAGAAAAAAAGTCAGTGGCTCAATTAATCAATTAATTTTGTGGACAAATGGTGATAAATGCTGTGGATAGAAGGGAACTGGGAAAGCTGGGACTCTAGGTATGGGGTGGCAATTTGTATAGGACCAAAACAGGGGGAGACCTTTTGATAAGATAGCATTTTAGCACATACCTGAAGGAGGTGAGGAGCAAGCCCATCGAAAGAACCCATTGTGTCTTGCATATTGGAGGGAGCATGACGAATTTAAGAAACATAGAGGAGGACTGTGTTGTCAGAGCACCAGGAGGGAGCAAGAGAGAGATGGGAGGCGACTGGATGGAGAGTTAAAAAGGGGGTCTGGGGGGCAGATCAGTGAGCGACTCCCGGATCAGCGCCAGGCCATGTGAGGACTCTTTGCCTTTCACCCTGGGACAGAAAGCTACTTTGTCCTTCTGAAAATGGGTTTTATTGAGAACAGGGCAAAGGTGGAGGCAGGAAGACCTTTGAAGAGGCTGTCACAAACTTTCAACTAAGATTTGATGATGGCTGGGACCCAGGTGGTAGCAGCAGGCTTGGGTCAGAAGTGGCCTCACAAAATCACATTCGGCGTAGATTCTGAAAGTATGGTGAGAAAATTTGGGTATGGATTGGTTGTAGGCTTGAGAGAAAGGTAAGATGAAGAATGACTCTACATGGATGAATCTGAAGGGCATTATGCTAAGTGACATAAGCAGACGCAGAAAGTCAAAATACTGTGTGTCCTCACTTCCATGTGGGGTCTAAAAAAGTTGAACTCGCAGCAGCAGAGAGTGGAGCGTTGGTTGCTGGGGACAGGAGGGTGGGAAAATGAGATGTTGGTCTAAGGGTAGAAATTGCCAGTTATAAGATGAATAAGTTCTGGGGATATAATGTACACATGGTAATTATAGTTACTAACACTGTATTTTTCACTTGAAAGTTGATAAAAGATTTGATGTCCTTACCCCCCCACACACAAATGGTAACTGTGTGCTGGTTGCATTTGTTAATTAATGTGATTATGGTTACCATTACACAGTACATAAATACATGATCATCATGTTGTGTATCTTGAATATATATAATTTTTATTTGTCAATAAACTATTTTAAAATTGAAAAAAGAATGACTCTAAGCCTTTTGGCCTGAGCAGTTGCCATTCACTGGAGTGGGCAGAAGACCACAAGTCTGGTCTGGGGCAGTTAAATTTGAAATGTCAAGTGACAATGTCACTGATTACCTTCTGTACAAGGTTGTAAGCAAGCGGAAACAAAATCAAATCCTTTTGAAAGTTTTGTTTTTCCACCTAAACATAATGTAGTGCTTTGCTTATGCTTAAACATATGTATTAACTTACTGAATTTACCTAATATAATGCTAAGCATCTTTTTTGGTGCCTGTTTAAATAAATGGTGATTTATTTAAAATGAATAGAACAGGTATATTTGGAAAAAACAGGTATATTTGTGGGTAAATAAATAAAATTATGAAGTATTCTCATACACTGGTTTCCAAATAGTAAATACTTAAACAAGGTTCATTATTCATTTATTAAAAAATATTTATCAAGTGCTCACTATGTGTGACCCTGTTCTGCCACCAGGCCTATAGTAACAAAAATGAGAGACAGGGTCATTGAAATCTGTTATGTTTTGGACAAGTTGCTGTCCTGTTGGGACATTTTTATTTTAAGGTAGTGTAAGCACATCTCATATTCAAAGAAAAATTTGGCGTTTACCTCTTTAGCCTCCCAAATAATTCTTTACCTCAAATATTCCACTTACGTTTCAGTACTTTACTTCCAAATTTAATTTTATAAGGGAGAAGACATGCCCACATTTGTTAATTTTACAAAGATTCAACATAGACAATAATAGTTACAACATTTATAATATAAATGCCTTCTATAATACTTAGTGCTTACTGCGTCAGGTACTATTAAGTGTTGGACATGTGTTGCCTCTTAATCCTTTTTTGCTGAAGTAGTTATTATTGATTCCCATTTTATTCTGAGTAAACTGAGGCACACAGAGGCCATCTGGCTGGAACAAAAGAGCTGGATTCACACACAGGCAATCTGACTGACAGAGCCTGTGCTCTTACCCCCATGCAGGTAGTCACTGAGATACTCAGTGGTTATATATTCCCTCATTTTGTTGAAAACAAACACTTTAAATACCTGTATGGTGGTTCATTTCTTGCTTTCCTGTGTAGTGTGTACAAGGTGATGAAGCCGACAAGGATGACCCTGCAACTCTGGATGGGAAAGGCCTCTGACAGCAAGGTCACGCACACAACACTCGCCATACATGACAGAGTGCAAGAAAATTGGACACAGTTAGTTCTCAACACTTTTCCTCATCTGGTAAGTCATTAAGATAATCTGCCCTTCAAGATTTTATAGACTTATAATTGAATAAATAATTGCAACAAATGAATTTGGACTGGGGTGAATATTCACTGATGTGAAAATTGAGTGCTCATTTTTATGAATGATTGATTTTTTTTTGCTGTATATTCTGTAAAGAAATTGCTTTGAATCTTTGGGAGTTTGTAAACGTTTAGTTTATGCAATTCAAAATGTTAATTGCCACTATTTATTTAGTTAATGGGCTTATTTGTTAATGTTCCCTACCCCCAGAAGTAGCCTGGTTAATTTTTTTGAAAGCGCCAAATTACTAACAACTAACACTAGAGAAGTTTAGGCCAGTTAGGGAAAAAGCCAGAAATAAAGGCTGTGTTGTTTTTTTTTTTAAAGAAAAAGTGAAACCAAACTCCAGATTCTCAATATAAACTTAAAATTGAGTCTTTTAAAAAATTAATTAGGTTAATGAGTATCATTTAGACCAGTTCTAGTACGTACAATTACAAGATTCCTATAATGTCCTGGGCTAAGGGGACCCAAGCTGCTTGAAGTTGTAGTTCAAGCCCACTGTGGACACCCCCAGGTGATTACTATCTTAGGCAGACATGTAACAGATTGATGGGATGTAGGTATGGTGGCTCGCAATTTGGGAAGATGCTGTTTTAGATAGCCTAACAGTAACAAAGCAATAGGGATTTAGCTAGTTACATTATTATTATTGAGTGGAAATTCAGTATATATTTTACTTGGGTCACAATCATCTGAAATCAATTATTTTCTGAGTTGACAGCAATGGTTAAACAACTTCTGCAGTAGGTCAGCTGATTCTCTGTGGTTGTTCCAAGTTGGAAATTTGTGATGGTTCTTTGACTAAAACCTTGTGTATATTATATTCTCTGCCTATTATTGTCTAGATATTTATGCTTAAAAGAATAAGGAGTATTTCCAGGGTTATCCTAAAATTTCTTTAAAAAGCTACTTTAGGAGGCCAAATAGTGTCCCCCATACAGCTTATTTTGATATGTTGTTAAAGTTACACTTGAAAAGGTTGTCACTAATACTGAATTCTCATTGGATATTGATCTTGATATAATCCAAAACCACGTGGGTGTTAATGGATTTTTGTTTCTCACAATTACATTATTAGTGTCAACGTATACATTCACTATCAAGTAAGTTTTTATTGTGGTAGTGTTCATTTCTCTGTCCCCCTTCCCTAAAATGCTTACATGAATAAGATTGCAAGGCATCTGAAAGTCCTGTGAACTGATATAAAATCATAAACCCTCAGCTGACTGAACGGACCTCCTCTTGGCAAAAGGGAGCCTAGAAAATCTCTAAAGCTGAGTGGTGGCCATGAGAAGAGAGGTGACACACCCTTGTCATGCCCCCCTCCCGTTTATACCAATAAGATGCTAAATCATTAACAGGCCTAAGGCTCTATAAAACACAGCTTGAACCACACCTGCTGGCCATCAGTTTACTTAACAGATCACTTGAGTGTCAGTGTCACGTGGCTTTTCTCTGATGAACAGACATCCTCAGATTCAAACATCCCAAGCGTTCATAGACAAAGCTTCATTTCTCTAACCAATTACAAGTCAAAGAATCTTTAAACCCACATATAACCTGTAAGCCCCCCCTTTGAGATGTCCCACCGTTTTGGCCAAGCCAATGTACACCTGCCCTCCGTGTATTGACTCTGGGTTTTATGTGTAATTCCTGTCTCCGTGAACTTATAAAACCAAACTGTAACCCAGCTACTGTGGGCACATTTTCTCAGGACCTCTTGAGGCCCTGTGGTCTGGGCCTCTTTAAGTTGTTTTACAGAGTTTGGGTCTTTTTCTGTTAACATTAGAACCAATGTGTTTAAAAGTGTGGGTGGAAACCTCATTTAATTTTAACTACTTAAATGAGCACAAGCAGTGAACCTATGGCTTCTATGCTCATCTCATCTAGCTCTGTTGTTATTTTTCAGTGTTGACAGATCCTTTGCATCACTGTGGCTTCTGCGTCTAATCTGCTGTATGTCTACACAGACCTCTAAACCAGTGTGTCTGAGAGTGGTTCTAACATTTTCTATGACATATGAGCCACCCTAAACTTCAGCACTCAGGTGGGCTTTCTGCATGGGGGCTCTATGATTGTCGTTAATCCCCTCTTGGGCTTGCTTCTGGGTTTTACACCCATGTTCTGTCTGATGTGGCTCTTCTCTGTATATGATTCCCATGTTTTAGTCAGTGTCCACTTTCTGAATCACCCTTAGATATTGTAATACACACCTTGCTTTTGTAGGTTGCACAATTTTTGTACTTCATAATTATTCTAAATTTATTACTAAATAAAAATCTTGAAGAGTGTCATGAGCTTAGGAAGCAACAAAAGATATTTGAAATGATGTAAACTTCAGTTCCCTTCTGGGCCGTGCGTGGCTGAGGTCACGGTGGGAGGCTGTCACTGCTGGGGCCACCATCCTGGTGTCTGAGGTGCTGGTAGAGGAGACCTGGACACAGGCTCTAGAGCAGGGGGTGGCCTGGTGTGGAGGGTGCCCCAAGAGCCTGCAGCGTATCCCATCAAGTGGATCCAGTGGAAGGAGAAGACACACCAATCACCACACATAATGAGAAGAGACCCTGCTGTTTGCTGGCCATTCTCAATATCTTGCTCCTGGTCCAGAAGAGGAAACTTCCACCGATGATGGAAATCATAAATCCTGAGCAGTTGATGGAATATTTAGGAGATTACATGCTTGATGCAAAGCCAAGAGAAATTTCAGAAATTGAACACTTAAATTATGAGCAGAATATGCGTGATGGGATGTAAATGTAAGATTCACTGGCATTCCAGTGTTTGAATATACACCAGAATGTGGAGTATTTGATCTTGATAGTGCTTTGTACCATGAGTGGTTAGTAGGCTTTCAGATTGATGCCATTGTAAAAGCTGTTGGTAACTGCAGCTAAAACCAACTAGTGGTAAAGATCATCTCCTGTAAGCAGACAGTAACTGGTTAGTGAAGGCCTTGTAGCTGAGCAGTGTCTATTATAAATAACAGCCATTCAACTAACCTACCATGGATTATGTGAACTAACTTCAAGGGTTCAGGAAGGAGAAATTTGTGTTCTTTCAGAGTAATCATTTTTGCACCATGACCAAAATACAAGGGTCAATTGTATTTTTTGGTAATGAATTAGGGGTGTCTTACTGAAAAAAATGTTGCTTGGGAAAGCCTACACAATGTAGATGCTGATTGAAATTTCCGTGACTCAGAACTTTCAGATCCTGAAACTGTATACAAAGGACAACAGGATCAGATAGATCAGGACTGTCTTAGGCATTATCCTTACAACAAGAATGGCAGAGCCAAGAGATCAATTGGGAACAAGATTTGGAAGGAATCAGGGGTTTGGAACTAGAAAAGAAACTCCAAGAAGGTAGATGCGCTCTCCATGCTATCAGGAACCAGAATAAGCAGGAGCAGCTGCTTCTGCTTCTACACAGGCCCAGGACCGGCCGGCACCAGGCTCTCCACCCAGTGGAAGACAATCTGGCAATAGTGAACATAAACATAGGGAACCTCGAAAAAGTCAAGGAAAAGGAAAAAAAATCTGTCATTTTGTAATAGGCTGGATTCTGTTGGAACTGTCTATGTCTTGAGAAACAAAACTACAGGAGGAAAGGAGGGAAATCCAGTAAATACCCTCTGTCCCAGATTTCTCAATGGATTGTGTTCATCTTTTTCAGGGGAAAGGTTGTTAGTTAGTTACAATTAGACTTTTGCAAGTGAGGCAATACGATATTTATGAGCTGGAGTTTCATGTTACAGATTGGAAATGCTGTGTGTTGTTACTCATGAAAAATACTGTATCTGTAGCCAAATAAGCAAATCACAGGAAATTTTGTGTGGTAGTCACATTCCTAACTCATATCGGCCTGTAAGCGATTTTATCTTCTGTTCCAACGTTGAATGGAGGCAACTGATTTAGTCTGATTTCTTCCTCAAATCTAAATATTAGCACAAAAGAATCTGAAATTTTTACAAAGTTAAATTATGATCTAATCCATGATAAATGAGGGGTTTAGTACAGGGATTTAAAAAGCAAAAACAAAAACCACCAAGACAAAAAACAGCAGGCATAAATCACCCCTAATTGCATATTGGACTAGTTGCACCCTTGATCATGTTTACCTTTCTTTAGGATGCACATTTCACACATTGAGAACTGATGATGGAGCTTGGGCTTAATGTAGATGGAGGGAAAAAAATGAAGATTTGTATTTTCCAATAGCAAAAAATTACATAACACTAATATAACCTATCAAAATCAGATATTAATGGGTTTTGTAGTGTTGCAAAACTTTCAGAAATTTTGAAATCTTTGAATGCTAGGCCTTATAAATCTGGGGATGTAGGAAGCAGCTAGTTCAGTATCTACCTTTTTATAGAATTACCTTGAATCTTAAATTTCAAATCATGTTTATTACTGGAACATAACATATACTTATTAAAACCTACCAAAAAAAGCACATTTCTGAAAGGAAGTTAGAGATGATCTCTGAGTCTAGTGAGAAGAATAAAAATCTGAGAGTTGTTAAGAATTTGAAGGAATGTATATAAAAGGAATCAGATTTTTTTTAACTTACAGGAATCAAATAAACCTATAACATCTTATATTTACAGGATTCAGGGAGAATATTTAATTTTATGAGGCAACACATTTTTTCTGTATCTCTAGGTATAGCTTGGAAAACTATTCTTAATAATCCTTATGTGTTTTATATTTAAAAGCTTGTTTTCATCATATTTCAAAGACTATTGCTGCAAGTAGTTGTATAATTTATTTTTAAATGTTCCATAAATTTGTTTATTTAATAGTATCATATTTTGACCTGAGTATCAATTTGGAGCACATTTTTTGTGGTTGAGCATGACAAAAGACTCCGTAAAAGTGTGGTCTAGATTTTTAAAGCTATGTCATTAACATTTTCCCTGATCCGAGACCAGTTACAGGATGACTCTATATGTAAAAAGTATAGTCTTATTTATGAAAGGAAACTCCAGGGTCAAGCGGTATCTTTTATGTCCTTCTATACTGCGTGTCTATGTTGCATTTGTTATTTCTTGAAATTGTCTATGCTAGCATTATTAATCATCAGAACCCATTTGGGGTGTAAAACTTTGACAAAAAATATTTGGTGAGTATCTTGTTTATAACCCAGAATGTGTGTACATTAGTAAAATAATCAATCAGGTAGACTACAGAAATCTCTGTTGGTTCAAACAGGTTAACCTCAATCCAAGTTTACTCTTGATATCACTCTTTTGATTGAAAGAGGAGACTTAAACTTCAGGGTTTCCCCACCCCCAGAGCAGATAGTAACAATAGTGCGTTATATTTTAATAAGGAAAACAGTAAACCTTGAGAAATTTTAAAAAGCATATTTGAGGTGTATTTCTCAAATGTCTATTCACGTGTAGAAGTTTTTTTTTTATTTTTTTACTGTGTTTTAAGTTTTTTCCAAAGATAATACTGCCATTGCGCATTCTCTCTGAAAGAAAAGAGAAAACATTCAAAACCACAGTGCTGCTATCAGATGAGTAGATACCATGGTATATTTGTAAGAAAAAACTAAAGTGTTATGTGTTAATTAAACCTTTTTCTGGGTAATATTTCCAAGTCAGACTTTCTTACAATCTTGGAATTCAGTATGATATAACAAGAGTAATAATGATAAAATATTTACTTTGATTATGTTGGGGGGGAATTAAATGTTGAAGTCTATTTAAAAAAACTTCTCACAAAAAAAAGATATGAACTTCATATGGGACTATTTGCATGTGTAGACTATACATCTTAAATTTCTACCAAACAAAACAACTAAATTCAATGTAGCCTGATATTCCAATAATTGTTTCCAAGTATTCCAGGTTTCTTACAACTTATTACATTGGTATGATTTACTTTTAGACATTCTTAGTTGATGTTGTTAAATACAGCCCTCTCCCTAAGGTTATAAAGCCTTTTTTTTTTTTTTTTGAGACGTTGTCTTCTGGTGTTGCAGAGGGTGTTCGAAAACTCCTGCCTCAAGTGGTCCTCCTGCCTCAAGTGGTCCTCCTGCCTTGGCTTCCCAAAGTGCTGGGATTACAACTGTGAGCCACTGTGACCACCTAAAGCCTCTGTTTTACACATTATGTTACTTACTTTCACTTGTCATTGAATGATCACAAACCTTTCAATTTGATGTGATGTGAAAAAGCAGTAAAAATACATTCAGACAAGTTGGAAAAGCAAAAAAAAAGTATAAAGACAGTTTACTCAAACCAGTAGTTGAGAAAAGTTGATCAAGTATCAGAGATACTTTATACACAAAGAAAAGATCATTGTACTCTTAATGACAGGAGTTTCAGTTTAGTTTTCTTTTATATTTGTGATGTAAGGCTGAATGATTCAGAGTCAGTTTTGTTCTCTTCTGTGCGCAGTTTTAGACCAAACTCCGTTTGTGTCAGTGTTGGTATTCTTGTTAGAGCAGGTTAGATGCCTTTTGCAGGATGTCTCTTGAGTGGAGGAAGAGAGGGGAGGGATGCCATAGTCTCCTCCTCCTTTAGTCTAACTCTCTGAATAAAGGCAGCTTGTGGAAACATCTGATGGTTTCTAGTGAAAATTAAGTGCATTAACTTTTAGGAAATAAGTGGTACTTGTAGATAACTGAAATTTAAATGCATTAAACATCAAAAGTAATCTATATTTGAAAAGAAAATCAAAGATAATTTATTTCTTAGGACTTTTGTGTTAACTACTGTATTGTCCTGCGTTATGGACAATTACATTGTTTTTATTGTCTTAGGACATTGTGGCTGCAGAGAAGAAACAGATTATTGCAGAGCAGGTGATGATCCAGCACTTATGCAGGTGAGAAGTAGTAACTGGTAATAGAAAGCTATTCAGAAAGCTTTCTATAATTTCTCACTAAAGCATGACATCCATATTCTTGGCCGGTCAATGAGCAGCTAACTCAGAGGTCCACAAATGTTCTCTGTTTGCTGCACTCTTAGTGTTTTAGTAATTTTTTCACAGCACTCTTAGAACTGTTCGGTATTTCTACTGGTCTATTAATTCTTTTTGTGTAAACAACTTAAGAATTTAATAACAACTTAATGACCATTTGAAAAAATACACATAAGTGGAAAAAATATTATTTATTTTTTCCTTACTTACTATGGAGCCATATGCATCTTTGGGGCATTGTACAATCTCTTAAATTCTAGAAACATTTATGATGCTGCCACCTTCACTTTCTGTTCTGTGTTGATTTTCACATGGTATTTGCTTTTTATCACAGCAACTGTAGAAAATCCAGCTTTGCAAGATGTAACATCGTTGAAGGAGAATAATATTTTGTCGAAACTGTGAACTGCCTTAAGCAAGAAGTTTATTTGGTGTGCTAGTAATGTCAAGTATCACTTTGTTTCCCTCAAGAATTAAA